>CM077154.1:157153436-157628825 GCA_039583875.1 Platanthera guangdongensis
TGTCGCACCCCGATATTTTTTTACGCACCCGAAAATATTCCCTGCTGATGTGTGTGAGACAGCTAATATAGTAAGATGAAGCGAGAAAAATGCTGGAGACGGGAGCATCTCGGCGAAGATGAAGATGGAGTGCGGCTTCCACAAATTGGGGGAGATGGGTGCGAGTAAAGTTTTAGAAAAAAAAATTTTAATACAAACGGGGTGCGGATAGTCATATGAGAGGTGCGGTTAACAATCGTCAAAGTTATACTTATATTGAGAAAGTTCTACAAATGTTTGAGTTTTAACTCGGAAAACTACTAAGAAAATTGCACATAACTCTATCAAAAGTGAATTTCTAACATGCTGACAAATCGCCTCCTCAATTTTGTCAGAATCATCTAAAGCTCTGTTTGGCACGGCGGTGGCAGTCGTGAACATGGGAGCTAAATTGTCATTCATTAACACCCACTTTTTTAAAATTGCCCCTGCCGCTCAGTTTAAAATTTCTCCCGCCGCTCTGCGGCGAGCCGGAACGCCACAAAGCTGTCGTAGCTCATCCCTGCCGTACTTCTCCACCCCGAAATCCCTCATCGCAGTGACAATGCATCTGGACTGAAATCCCACCGATCGCTCCAACGTGGCCGAAGAAAACCAAATCCGGGATGTAGAGATCGAAGGAGCGCGAGAGGGTCCCAATCTGATCATGAAATTGCCACTTAGAATTTCCGCCGAATCTGTGGATGAGATCAAGGGCTGGTTTTCCCTGCCTCTGGCGGCATGGGACCTAGATTTGGATGGAAGGGGCGGCCCCGCCAGCGGTGAAGGATACGGTACAGGTGGAGAGGCCGCATAAGGAGGAAGAAGTGGGAGAGTTGGAAGTCCTTGAGAGCGACGAGGTTGGGGCGGTGGTTGTAGAGGGGAGGGAAGTGGGTGAGGAGGACGATGGTGTGGCGATGAAGAAGAAGGGGAAGACGGAGGTGGCGGTGGAGAAGGTGGTTGCAAGGGATGGACCTAAATACCTCTGAAATTTCATCCTTTGAGGTGCAAAGTGCCAAAAAATAGAAATTCTGGGGTGCAAACTGCCAATTTTTAATGTCTGCCCCAGACGGCCGCCCTCGCGGCAGGGCGGGGGGCGGCCCGGGCCGCCCCCTCGGCCACTCGGGAGGCCGAGGAGGGTCGGCCCGGGCGGCCGCCTCCCCTGGCCGCTCTCTCGGCCGCGGCCGCAGCCGATGCGGTGAACCGAGGCGGGTGGCAAGCGTCCGGGAAGGAAGTCGGCCGCCGGCGAGGTGCGTCGGTTTCCCCATTATGCGTAGTGGGATCGGTGTGCGGGGGATCGGGCGTCGTGATCGTGTGCACGATCAAACTCATTATCCCACTTCTTTTAAGTGAAGATCATAAGGGTGTGACTATGTACAAACATATTTCTTATAGAATGGGATTCGTCCCCAACAAATGTAGTGGTAGATGTTGATGAACCTTCTTTTGATCTTTTTTCTGAAAGCTTCGCAGATTTCACACTTTTTCACTTGCACGAAACACACGATTGAAAAACATGAATAAGAGATGGGGTTTTTGGCACTTAACACCCTCCAATTGAGAGTGTTTGGCACATTGCACCCTCATATTGAATCTTTGGCACTTTGCACCCTCTAAAACCCCAAATGCATCCTACTTCTATTAAAATCATATATTTTAAAACCCCAAATGCACCCTCTAAAACCCCAAAATCCAATTGGAGGGTGCAAAGTGTCAAAATTTTAAACCTGAGGTGCAATGTGCCAAACACCCTCAATTGAAGGGTGTTAAGTGCCAAAATCCCATAAGAGATGACTTGCTGATTTCACACTTGCAAACAAAAATATCTCACGAGAAGCTGGAACTAAAACCAGAAGTCCCCACGGGCTTCAACTACACCGTGTTCGCCTGAGCTTGCAGCTATGAGTTGGCGTGGTCTTCTCCCTTGAACCCAGCTTCACTGGACTCTTCTCATGAAACAACCTGCGCCATCGTTTTTAATTATGATTTTAGAACCAGCCTGCACCATCGTTTTTCATGAACCAGCCTTCACTGGACTCTTTTCATGAACCTGCAACAACAAGCAAAAAAACGAAGCAGGAAGGGGAAGAAATCAAATGCACAGAGAACACCTCTCCCACCCCTCAACTCTCTACATTCTCCGAACATGAAAACGCCTGATTTGTGTTAACACCTTTACGATCTCCATTGTTTCCTTCTTCAACAGAAATCTTTTTACAACAGAAACGGCAAACTTCTTCATCTCCATTCCCACTTGATCAAGAATGGATGTTCACAATGTCGTAGCTCTGCTAACTTCATCCACACTTTCCAATACACTGGCGAAGAGCAAGCTTCTCCACGCCAAGGCGATCTGCCTGGGGCTGCAAAACAGCATTAATATCTGCAAATCTCTCATCAATTTCTACGTCTTCTTCCATCTCCTTGATTCCGCTCTACTGGTCCTCAAATCCATCGACAACCCATCCGAGATTTCGTTATGGAATACCCTAATTGCAGCGTTCTCCAAGAATCAAATGCACAGAGAAGCCCTCCGGCTCTACGACAGGTGCCATCTCCTTCCCTTCGTTAAACCTGATGCTTTCACTTATCCAAGTGCGCTCAAGTCCTGCAGCGGATTGACTGACGCGAGGAAGGGTTGTGCGATTCACGCCCGTTTGTTGAAATCAGGTTTCAATCGCGACGTCGTCGTCTCCAGCTCTCTCGTCGGGATGTACGCCAAATGTGGGTATTTCAACTCTGCCATCAAGCTGTTTGCTGAAATGCCTGAGAGGGATGTCGCTTGTTGGAACACTGTCATATCCTGCTATTATCAAGATGGCCAAGCTTCGAAAGCGCTGGAGATGTTCGACGCAATGACAAGCTGTGGATTTAAGCCGGATTCCGTCACCTTCTCCACCATTTTCTCGACCTGCGCCAGACTCTCAGATTTGGAGAGAGGGAAGAGAATTCACGAGGAATTTTCGAGAAGCGGGCACGAGATGGACGGGTTTGTGAGTGCCGCCATTGTTGACATGTATGGAAAATGTGGGTGCTTGGCAAAGGCCAGAGAAGTTTTCGATCAGATTTCGGTGAAGACTGTTGTCGCGTGGAACTCGATGATAAATGGATACAGCTTGAAAGGGGATTCAAATTCGTGTTTTCAGCTCTTCTCTGCGATGAATGAGGAAGGAATCAGGCCTACTTCAACTACTATCAGCAGCTTGCTGATGGTTTGTTCAAGGATTTCAAACATACGCAGCGGAAAATTCATTCACGGATACTCGCTCCGAAACCGGATCGAGATTGACATTTTCGTCACCACTTCTCTGATTGACTTCTACTTCAAATGCGGCGGCATCAGGCAGTCTGACTTCATCTTCCAAAAATCTCCGAAAAATAATGTAGTTGTGTGGAATGTTATGATTTCAGGTCATGTAGCATCAGGCCATTGCAGGGAAGCCATTGATGTTTTTCACAGCATGAAGCTCTATGATGTCAAGCCAGATGCCATCACTTTCACCAGCTGTCTATCTGCTTGCACTCAGCTAACTGCTCTCCAACAAGGGAGAGAAATCCACGAGCAAATCCGAAGCCATAATTTTGATTCTAATGAGATCGTTGCGTGCGCCCTCGTCGAATTGTACGCTAAATGCGGCGCGCTCGGCGAAGCACACGAGGTTTTTGACAGGCTGCCGGTCAGGGATGCCGTGTCGTGGACCTCTATGATCGCCGCATATGGCTCTAATGGCCGGGTTTTCGAAGCTCTGGAGCTTTTCGAAGAGATGCGGAGAATGAAGGCGAGACCCGACCGCGTGACATTTCTTGCGTTGATATCCGCTTGCTGTCACGGAGGGCTGGCCGAGGCGGGCGTGCGCTATTTCCACGAGATGACAACGAAATACGAAATCGAACCCGGATTGGAGCATTACTCTTGCCTGATAGACCTTCTGGGGCGCCTGGGGAGGCTCCGAGAAGCTCACGGAGTTCTTCAGAGATTGCCGGCGTTGAAAACGGACGCCGGTGCGGTGGGTTCGTTCTTCTCGGCCTGCGGTTTACACGGGAACTTGGAGTTGGGATTGGAAGCCGCCAGGCTTCTTCTGGAGAAGGATCCGGATGATCATTCTGCGTATGTGGGTCTGTCGAATATGTATGCTTCAGCTGGAAGATGGGATGGGGTGAAGAAGGTGAGGGAGAGGATGAGGGAGAGGGGGTTGAGGAAGAACCCTGGATGCAGCTGGACTGAAATAGACAACCAAGTTCACCATTTCTTTGCTGAGGATTTTTCCCATACACACATACACTGGATTTTTGAATGTTTGGAGGGATTGCTGATTCACATGGAAGATAGATTAGAAGAACTGGGGACTGAGATGATTTAAGATCCTCTTCATTTGAGCCAAATGTATACTATCTATTTCACGGCTCAGATTGATTCTTCTCTAATCCGACGGGTTAATCATATTTATTTGCACATGTAGATAAATGAGAAACCATCCTCACATCTAATCCGACGAGTTAATCATATTTATTTGCACCAAGTCCCAAATGGAGAGGATCTCCATCCGACTGTAGAAGCAGTTTTTTTCAATTCAAACTTATTAAAAGGAGGTTCGTTCTCTATGATTTCTCGAAACTAGGCATGTTTTCTGCACTGATCTCCGCCTATAATTACGAAAAACTCCCCTCTAATTTTGTATAATTGCAGAGACCAACCCCTTCTATCTTTCAAAATTTATGTTAAATGCTAATGACTACATGAGTTTCTTTGTTAGACTAAGGGTCCTTTCGGCATGGTGGCGTGAACGCGGTGGTTATGAGTTGTCGTTTGGGAACATCCGATCACACCTAAGGAACTCCATCCATTTTTATGTTCAAAACTAGTTATCTTTTCTTGGTAACGGTCATAATCATTGCCTATGTTGGGAATATTGATCTCAATCTTTCAAGATTTGAATAAGCATCACTTACAAAGTTACAATGCTAAAAGCATGATGTATTTAATAGCATAATGTTTTATGATTATGTAGGTATTATCTATTATCTCTAAAACAGGTTTAGAGAAGAGTTAGTGCAAATGGAGCTGTATAGTTGAGATACATGAAGGATTCTCGACGGTATCCTCTTGAACATGAAGTGCTTCAAGACTGTATCATCCCAAAGCAACAACAGAAGCAACTTCAAGCTTTAAGGAGAATATCGTTGAGATCGGTACATGGTTCTCCACGACATCGGCATAATCGTGAAAAGCTTCGAGTCGGTGTCGTGGAGAAGGCGCAAGAAGAGACAGAATTCAGCATTAAGGTATATACCGTTGAGAAGAAAGAATCTTCTAAATGATATCGTGTTGTCAGGGTTTTATTATTGTTGAGCACGCGCACGGGCGGGATTTCAAAAGTGGTGGTGGCGATGATAGCCCTGTTAGATCTTTCTACTCTTGCCCATCCTTTGACGAGACATTTTCTAATTTAAGGACCGCTAGAAATGTCAAATATATTTAAAGAAAAGTTAGGGCAATGTAACAGGTGCTGACTTTTGCTAAATCCTGACGAACAAGCAGCGACGCACTTTCACTGAATAAGCTCTATGTGAAGAAGTTCATAAAGAGCAAAGAGTCAAGCTTCAAGACTCCAGTTAGATCTTCTTACTGCTGCTGAAGAAGATCAAGAAGAATAGTCCTGAATCTGTACTACCTAAAGATCATCTTTTCAGGGGCCGCTTCAAGATATTGCTTTCATAGCAAATCAACTGAAGATTCTGATATATAAAGGTCAAATCTCTAGATTCTCTAATTGTAAGCTTTATTTACTCTCTTTTGTAAGGCTTTTGCCTGGGATGTAGGGCTTTTGCTTGAGGTAGGGTCTGTATGCCTGAGGTAGATCTTTGTGAAGATCTGAGGTAGGAGACCAGTTGAGTCTCTGAGCAATAGGAGTTGAAATACTCTCAGGTAGGGTTGGTGAGCCTGAGGTAGGGTCTGGAAGTAGACCTGAGAGATTCTGAGTAATCTGAGTTGTAAGCTCTTGGAGCTAAGTTTTGGAGGAGATTGCTGAGTCTAGCACGCTGTTAGATGGGCGCAGAAGGATAGTGGATGTACTCATAATCTGGGAAACTACTATAAAATAGTGTGTGTTGTGTGATGTGGTTATTCTGATTGTGGTTCTTATATTTGTTTATATCTGCTAAATCCAAAAAGAAACCATTATATAGCAAGTCCACATATTCATCCTCTTTCTAGGTGATATATTAACAGAAATTATCTTGTTTGGACAAGACTGATCCTCTTTTTTAGACTTAAAAAGCTTGAGCTTATATCTTATTATATAAAGTAATATAGGTATTTGGAGGCACACCATAGATCAAATAAGAGCCATTGGATCATGAGAGAGAGCATGAGATGGGGGGAGAGAGTTGGGAGAGAGAGAAAGAGAGAGAGAGAGAAAGGGAGAGAGATGGCGGAAGGGAGAGGAGAAAGGGGGCGAAGAGAGGGGGAGGAGAGAGAGGGAGAGAGAAAGGGAGAGAAATGGGGAAGGGAGAGAAAAAAGAGGGAGAGAGATTGCGTGAAATCAATGTTTTTACGACAAAACGTATTTTTTTATATAAAATAAAAATTGTAATATTGATTTATATTTTTTACGGTCATTTTGAGTATTCATATGTATATATTGCGGGCACTGCCCGTCTCGATGTGGGTGCATCCCGCTTTGATGCGGTCGCAGCCCGTAACGACGCATCGAGCACGGGAGAAGTCCGTTCGGAGACGGGCAAAGCCCGCCTGGATGCGGCCGAAGTCCGCCCGAGAGCATCGAGCACGGGCGTAGCCCGTACAAAGATGCTCGTGTGTGTGTGTGTGTGTGTAACACCTCTGCTCGTTCCAAACAATTTAACAGCGGGTCTGGCTGGAACCCCACGTCATATTGAATAAACAAAACGAAAGAGTTACTGATGATTATCAATCAAACACTATACACAATGCATACAGATTTATACGCTAACAGAAGCATTTAATAAACTTGAAATTAGAATGTCCACGACTCTAATAGGAATGAATAACAATGAATGCATTGTCTTGCTACGGCCTTAAGGCCTTACGCACGACAAATGATTAACCACAACATGGTTTCTATACATCGGTACGCAGGCCGGCAAAACATGAAAAACTAAAGCAAAAAACCTTGGGCCTTCGAGGGCCGGCACAGCTTTGGCTTGCAGCCCGATACTTCCTGGTTGACTCCACAGCACCTGTACGCAAACATTCAACAAAGCGGTGGCAAACAAGGCAACGGTCAGCAAGAGCTGACCAAATTATAACGACCGCACCCCTTTCTCAGGATGGTGGTGTTTCTTCCCTGCAAGCAAATAACATGTTTACATATTAAGAGGAATGTGCAACTTAAGCACCATACATCACAAACGTTGGCACAACCAGTCAGACATCTCGTGCACGCAGGGCAACTTAATGGTGTACCGGGTTTCTCTGAGTCCCACCTTTTGCCATTACAGGCATACAATAGTGCATAAAGCACGCCAACGGTGAACTCCATGAGTCCATCATCATTCTCAGTCCCGAACTGGATGGTTCCGCTTGAGCATTACTAGCCAGGCTTATAGTCTTGACTCACCCCTATGCCAAAAACAATTGTCACGTACTTTAGGTCTATTTAGCCGAACGACATAAAGCGGGTACAGTTCATCTCTTTCCCGTTACTCAAATCGTTGTACCAATTAATGACAACGACGCGGGTCAGCATCCCCTTTTCCGTACACGACATAACCAATGTTATGTTCCAAGGTTGGCACTCGTGGCCACCGAAGCTGGGCACCCAAGGCGCACGGCTCAACACGCTAACACACGGTCTCCGAGAAACCGATTACACAAACACAGCAAAAGCTCCCCGGGAGCTAATGCCAACGATACAACGATCCAAAACAAATATTAGGGTGTTTCCTGGAGCACACCTCTAGTACTAACTGCCGCTCCGTGCAGACCCCCATATTCCAAACCATACAACTTTCACGGAGTCTTCTCTTGAAACCCACGGAACATCGCTAATCCAGACCAACATGTCTGGTTGGGCTTCACACAGCATGCCTAATTCGTACTCGCGCTTTCAGATACTAAATGCAAATAATAGCAGGGATGTACACATCAACCCGTCGAAGAGCACCCCTCCTCCACCCGTCGGTGGGGGGGGGGGGGGGGCTTCTATGCAAACATGCTAAAATAAAGGGGACTCACTTGTCCAAGCAGAAACATCGTTACCCTTGACGCGCGTTTCGGAGTCATAGCTCGGTCACGAATGATGAAGGCGAAAACCCTAGTTGCTCTCCAACTTCCTGTCGGCCACTTCCAACAAGATCAAGACCAACCACAACCCCTCTTCGTAGGCCAAGAGGAGAAGAGGGTCGGCAAAAGGAGAAGGCTCGTTTTCCCCTTAGTCGGCGGCGGCCGGGACTGAGTGAGAGAGAAGCTTGGCCAGGACAGAGAGCCAGAGAGAAGGAGGTCGGGTCAGGTTCCTCCTAGTCGGCGGTGGCCGGGACAGAGAGACAGAGAAGGAGGTCGCGTCAGATTCCTCCTAGTCGGTCGGCTCCCAGAAAACAAGATGGAGAGGGAGGTCAGGCTCGGCCCTCCCAGTGGCAGCTGCTCCCAGAACGAAGAGGGATCGGGGTCGGGAAGGGGGAGACTGCTCGAGCTCTCCTTCCAGTCGGCTGGGTGCAGAGAGAGGGAGATCAGGATCAGGAGGAATGGGAGGGGTCGGCTGCTCGGTTTGGAGAGGAATGAGGAGAGTTTAGGTTTTATATAAACCCTAGCCCAAATCTGCTATCCGCACACCACTCACGCTAATCGCAGACCACGTCCTCCAAACACACCCCAAAACTGTTTTGATTAGATTTGTGGGGTGTTACAATATATATATATATATATATATATATATATATATATATATATATATATATATATATATATATATATATATATATATATATTCTTTCAGGAAAAGATAACATGACTGTGACCCTAAACATCATGCATGATGAGTTTAGCTCGTATAGAAGTCAACTTGCAAAAGCCACCTTAAGAGGATCATATGAGTCAAGTTTATCAAAGAGAGACAGATCAATGGGCTAGTTATCGACGCTGACACCCATATCTTTGAACTTTGTCACTGTCTACTATGATTTTCCAGAAACTTCTGAGCAGTCTTCAAGTACCTTCACTGGATAGAATTCTTTCCTTATACCTGATTAATGCTTATCCAGAGCACTTCAATAAGAAATAAGAAATGAAGATTCATTACATGAAAAGAATGAATATAAAGACATTGAAAAGATATATCAGGGTGATGCCCAAAAGTCAAACTGAGAAGAAAGGGAAAAACAAAAGGAAAGGAAAGAAAGTGGTTGTGGAAGATGATTCTGATTCTGATTCTGGGAGCAAAGATGTTGGTGACTAAGAGAGTAGTGAACCCATCCACAACCCCTACCTATCACCCCCAACTGGAGAAAAAGAAAATCTTCAAGACTCAAGCATTCAAGAAAGGATTGGTACCCCAACTGAGGGGGAGTCGGCTGTAGAGGAGAAAGATGATTCATTGGAACATTTTCTAGGTGAAGATGTTGGTGATCATTGTGAGGGGGAGCCTCAATCTAAGGTCCCTGGTCAGGAAAAAAGTGTTCACATATCCCAAGAGGCTAAGACAGCTACTCACACTGAGTTAGTTGGTCAAGAGAACATAGAGATAAATTTGGTACAAGGTACTGCTGAAATGCCACCTCCTGTTACAAAATCCCACCAACACTTCAAAAATTTACATCCTCACCTCATTGAAAGCTCTATTGTATGAGCAAGCTTCAACCTGAAAGTCATACAATGATGAGAAAGTTTAAGGAGTGAAAGCTGAAATTCAGTCAAAAATTCAGAAAGTTAAAGCAGATATTATGGAAGATCTGGACTTCTTGAAGGGTGACACAACTCACATTAATGCTCAAATAACCAAGTAGTTTGATAAAGCAGCTAGCATTGTGCACCAGAATGTTAAGATTCTAACCTCAATGGATGATAGCCTGAGGCTGACTACACACGATATTATCAGTGTAAAGAATTATGTTAGCCAAACTGATGAGGTTATAAGACAAGCTGTGTATCATATTGTGGGATATGTGTATTCCACTCAACTTCAAGCTATGCAGCTAGCTGAAGAATCAACAGATGAGAAGATAATGAGAATATTTTTCAAACTTTATTTAGCAGATTTGAGGCCAACACTTCTCATCTGGACAATAAAATTATTGAAGAAGCCAAAAAGAGTGAGAAGATCAATGTTGAGCAAGCCCTAAGGGTCCTTCAAGGCACATGGATTGCTCTTAACCTACCCCTGTTGGACAAAAACAGACCTTCAGATTTTGATTTCCTAGCCTAGGAAAGAGTTGCACGAGATGTACAACTTGCAAAGAGAAGGAAGAGAGAAGAGATTATGTTTCATGAAGAATTCATGGCCTAGAGGAGAGCTGAACAAATAGAAGATCCAGACTATGAGTATTGAAGTGATGATTCCAAGAATATCATCATCAATGCCTGGATCAATCATGGTCAGATACTAAAAAATATTGATAGTGTGTATCCTAGTGAGGAATGGATAAAACATATAGAAAGGAAGTCGTTAAGAGAATGGACTTACATAAAAAATCTGGTAAGGAGGAATAATCCAAAGAGGATGCCCTCCAAGTACCTTCTCAAGCCTTTCCTGTACTTTAAGAGACAAAAAAACAAAGCAAAGAATGTTGAAAGAAAGGCTGCTGAACAAGATAAAGCCTCAAGTGCTGCTCACAAGAGGAAGAGTTCAGATATTGCTGATGCCCCAAACCAACCTGTGGACAAGTATATCTGTATTTTATGATAAGTGCCCTAAAATTTTCTTATCATGTATTTTATGATAAGTGCCCTAAAATTTTCTTATCATGTATTTTATGATTAATTGTAATGGACTTATGCTCTTTCAATTAAACCTTTGGTTATATATAAATATACATCTATATATCTGGATTGTTGTGTCATATGCTTTAATGTTCATGATTTTATTAACTGATGTTGTTTTGTTATATCATTGTCATAATATGATCTTTTGGTTAATGCTTCTTAACATTGATAAGTGTTCTGCCTTTTCAAATAGGGAGAGATTGTTGAGAATATTACTCTCAATCTTCCAAGATTTGAAGAAGTATCACTTACAATGCTAAGAGAATAATGTATTTGATAGCATAAAAGTTTTATGATTATGCAGGTATTATCTATTATCTCTAAAATAGGTTTAGAGAGGAGTTAGTGCAAATGGAGTTGTATAGTTGCGAAACATGAAGGATTCTCGACGATATCGTCTTGAACGTGGAGTGTTTCAAGACGGTATCGTCTCAAAGCAACAACATAAGCAACTTCAAGCTCTAAGGAGAATATTGTTGAGATCGGTATATGGTTCTCCACGATATCAGCGTAATCGTGAAAAGCTTCGAGTCGGTATCATGGAGAAGGCGCAGGAAGAGGCAGAATTCAGCGCTAAGGTATACACTGTTGCGAAGGAATAATCTTCTCAATGATATCATGTTGTCAGGGTTTTATTACCGTTGAGCATGCGCAGGGGCGGGATTTCAAAAGTGGCGGTGGCGCCGAAAGTCCTGTCAGATCTTCCTACTCTTGTCCATCCTTTCATGTGACATTTTCTAATCTGATCATTAGAAATGTCAAATGTATTTAAAGAAAAGTTAGGGAAATAAAACAGGTGCTGACTTTTGCTAAATCATGCCGAACAAGCAACGGCGCGCTTTCACTAAGTAAGCTCTATGTGAAGAAGTTCATAAAGAGCAAGGAGGATTCAAGCTTCAAGACTCCAGTTAAATCTTATTATTGCTGCTAAAGAAGATCAAGAAGAAAAGCCTTGAATCTGTACTACCTGAAGCTCATCTTTTCAGGGGCTGCTTCAAGATATTGCTCACATAGCAAAGCCAACTGAAGACTCTGATATATAAAGGTCAAATCTGTAGTCCTTAGTTGTAATCTTTATTTACTCTCTTTTGTAAGGGTTTTGCATGAGTTGTAGGGTTTGTGCCTGGGGTAGAGACCATGTGTCTGAGATAGGATCTTTGTGAAGATCTGAGATAGGAGACCAGTTGGGTCTCTGAACAGTAGGAGTTGAAGTACTTTGAGGTAGGACTGGTGAGCCTGAGGTAGGGCTGATGAGCCTGAGCTAGGGTCATAGAGCCTGAGGTAGAGTTTGGAAGTAGACCTGAGAGATTCTGAGGAATCTGAGTTGTAAGCTCTTGGAGCTGAGTTTTGGAGAAGATTGTTGAGTCTAGCACACTGCTAGAGAGGCGCAAAGGGACAATGGATATACTCATATTCTGGAGAACTACTATAAATTAGTGTGTGTTGTAATTGTTCTGATTGTGGTTCTTACATTTATTTATATCTACTAAATCCAAAAAAACATCATATAACAAGTCCACTTATCCCCCTGGTGATATAATCTAACAACAACAATCTTTCAGTCTTGCCAAACATGCTTTCTATGACGGTGGCGTTTTGTACCAAACTTATCAGAGCAAAAAATTCACGCCAAATGGAGCCTAAGCCTCTGTTTCACTTTTGAGTAAGTGTTGGGGCTCCCTTTCCCACGGAAGCAGTGGGAATGGAAGGAATCTCAAGCAACTCTACTAGGGGTAGAGTATCAGTCCACATCTGATGAGAAAGGCCAAAATAGTGACATGGCTCCCTTTCTCACAACAAAGGACCCTCTCCCTTTCCTGCCCTTAGCAGAGACAGACCACCCACCCAAATATAGCCTAAAATTTCATTTGGGAGAGCAAAATAAAAATTGATTGATTGAACTTTTGTCTAAGCTCTTTGCATTGTTGTTGACAATATATAATCAATCATGTTATGTAAAATGGTTGTGTTATTTTTTGAAACCAAATGATTGAACCACCCCTAACCTATTGTTCGAACTATTTTTGTTGTAAAGTAACATTTATAAGTTTTTTGTGTAGAAACTAATAAATATTTAAAATAATATAATATTATTAAACATAATGTTTTGAAGTAAAGTTTTTAGTGGTGATTGTAAAAGGCAATTGTTACTCACAATCAAAAAATAGCTATCCACATTTTTTTATTAACAACAATTCCTAGTCTTAATAAGAAAATAGAGAAAAACATACAAGCATGGAAGCAAAACCTGCATCTGAATTGGGCTCTGTTTAGCTTGGTGTTTTTGCTCCGACGAGCTTGAACAAAAACACCGCCATCATAGAATTCATGTTTGGCATAACAACAATTAGAACAAAAAAATGAACGAAATTCTTTAGGTGAGATTGGGCGTTCAAGAACGACAGTTTGTAATCATTGTGTTCATGACCGCCCAAGAAAAGCATGACTCGGGTAATAATTGCAAAATAAGCAACAACTCAGGAGAATCTCTCGCGCATAATAAAAACAACAGAAGAATTTTACTGCCACGGCATATGCGCCCGCCGCCTAATCTGTCCCTACTCAAACGTTAAAGCCTCTAATCATACTTTTAGAAACAACTTTTCCTACAGCAGCTCCTCCCAGGAACATCAAACTACAGTAAAGACTATGTAATAATGGTCACCAGTTAATTAGAGTATCCTATATTCTTCTTGAAAAAGGGGAAAAAATTGTACAATTTCTAAGGAGCTCAAATCTCCTGGGTCTAAAAAAGCCGCATTGTTCTTCGAACTACAAATCTGATTGCTCGTAAGGAACGCGAACAAACAATTGGCCGTGCAATGTGACTACGGCTGATGTCTGATGAGGGTCGATCCGCGATGGCAATGTGATCACCTGATCATGAGATTATCCATCTTAATAACAATTTCATTAACATAAAAAATATTATGTTTAACAGAAGAAATTAAGCTCCTATTGTTAAATAATCATAGTTGAAATGTTGGAAATAAAAGCTCAAATAAATTTAGAGTCAATCACTGGGATCTCATCTAGGACTTTGCATAATTATAGGGATCTCTCTCTACTTTGTGAAGTTTGAAAATCTCTCATCTAAGTTTATAAGGTTACACGGCTAAATATTTGTGTTCGGGACTCGGTTCGTCTGAGACCAATCAGATTGTGCCATGTGTAAAGGAGTCAAGTAAAGAAAAAGTACGTTATTAGCAAACATTGATTCGCTATTAGCAAATCTAAAAAAACCAGGTTCAGTTTTTTTAGGTCATTTATTCGACACAGCGGCTCCCTCTATTAGCAAGCCCCCATTCCCCCTCGCCAGTCGCGAATCAAGGTATTCCACCTCCTCCTTCGATAGCTGCTCCCAATTTTGGCGAACAGGGCCGGCGGAATAGTCTCTCCCCGATTTGACGTTCGTTTCCTACCCTCCAGGCACCGTCGGCGAGATCGGCTACCCGACTTGGCCTCCTCCTTCGATAGCCCAGCGGAAGATCGGCTCCCCCTTTCGACCTAGGGTTTTCATTCCATCTCCTCCAGTCTTCCGATCGAAGGTTTGTACTCATTTCTCATGCCCTAAATCCATTCATGGTGTACCTCATCTACTCATTTCTCATGCCCTAAATCCTTTCATGGTGACAAATAAACTTCAGAAATTTACATCATTCCCTAAGTAGGTTTTGCACGTTTTTGCCCTTTCAGAAATTTACTCCATGCTCATCTTGAGGAGGTGTGAAGATTTAGTGGAAGAACTCAGCAATTTACACCATGTTCACCCTGATTTAGTGGAGCGAATTAACTTTAGATTCACCAGTTCACTACATTCATCATGGCACATCACCTCGGAAAAACACCCTAGCAGTAGAAGAACTCAAATTGTAGATTCATTTCAAATGTTTTAACTTTGGTATTAGGAATAGCTCTCAATCAGACAACTGAATGAAATTTTATAACAAAGCATTGAGTTTGTTTGAGTTGTATTGAGTTATTCTATCATCTATGCATAATATAATGAGTTCTTAAACATATTGTGTCTGTGTTATTTCAGATTTTCATACAAAACATCATGGAGGATGAGGCGGAATGCGTAAAATCTACCGAGTTAAGGTATATTGTTATTCTTTTTTTTAAATGTTGTAGCTTAGTTGGTCCCTAAGTAGATATTGCGTGTGTTATTAGTTCACAGGTAAATTTTGGAATTCACTTACAAACTGATACCATTTTTTCATCCCGAGATGAGTTAGTTGATTGGGTGCAAAATGTGGCCAAAGGTCTTAGTTTTGCAGTCACTATAAAGAGTTCTGATAAATTGTGTGGCGCTAGAGGTAGACCAGGTGTAATGTTGAGTTGCGACGGAGTGGGATTTTATCGTGAAAATCAATGTAAAAAGGCTTGGGTCAAAAAGAATTTAAGCAAGACCACCTCTAAACGATGTGGTTGTCCATTCTTACTAATCGATCAAACGGAAGCGTTCAGCAATGAGTGGAAACTTGCAGTAAATTGTGGAACCCACAATCATGATATGGTACACTTAGAAGCACATGCATTTGCCGGAGATTAGATAGCAAAGAACAAAAAATAGTCCAAGATATGTATGCTTCTAACGTGAAACCAAGGAAAATATTGTTAACCCTTAGAAAGAGAAATGTTGGAAACAAAACGGTCATGAGAACTATATACAACGAGAGGTTCAAATTTCACAAGAAGGAACTACAAGTTGGTACACTCATGCAATTTCTATATAAATGTATTACTGAAAGTGGATATGTTAGTTTCAGTAGGGTGAATGAAGAAAAACAAAATTTGGAGAGTTTGTTCTTTGCACATCCGACTGATATTAAATTATGCAAAATGTTTACCTATGTTTTATTGCTTGATTGCACATACAAAACAAATAGAAATAAAATGCAGCTATTATCCATTATTGGTATGACCAACTCAACAGTCATTTTTATCAGTCTTTGTGTTCCTGTCAAATAAAACTGAGGACAGTTATAAGCGGACACTTGAACATTTCAAAACTATCTTAGATCAAAACTCATTACCACTTGGGCTTGTAATAGATAGAGAATTGGCTTTGTTGAATGTCATAAAGGTTGTGTTTCCTACTTCTAAACATACTTTATGTCAAGTGCACATTCATAGAAATGTTTTGGCAAATTGTAAGAACTATTTTAAAGAAGGCTAAGAGTGAAAAATTTCTTGGTGTATGGCAACGGTTGGTGGATGCTAAAACTGAGAACGAATTCTATATGCGCTACAATGCTACTATATCATCTTATTCGGCAAATTACCTCAAAGTAGTGGCGTATGTTAGTGGTACATGGGTGGAACCTTATAAGGAGTCTTTTGTATTTGGGGAACTCAACAACAAATCGCGTAGAGGATGGGCATAATCACTTGAAAAAAATTCTTGAAGTTTCTATTGGCAGCTTGAACATTGTTTGGAGGGCTTTTGATCAGATGATCACACTACAACATACAGAAATTAGAAGAGCATTTGGTCATTGTTCAATACAGCTGAGTACTGAGTACAGGAGCATATTATATTCAGATCTTGTTGGGTGTGTCTCAATAAATGCATTGTCTTTAATAAGGAAAGAGGAAAAAAATATTCTAGCAAAGAGTATCCGCGTGAAGAAGAATGCATACACATAACCCGGAACACATTGGGATTACCTTGTGCTCATGAGGTGGGTATTTATATCACCCAAAACAAGACATATCTGTTATAGTTAATTCATAAATATTGGAGACAACTGAGTATAGAAGACATGAAAGATGAGGTTAAACAAGCAAAAGAACATGCAAATAGTGAGAAATGTAACATAGACATTGAAATTGAGGGTATCATAAGAAAGTATCAAAACACCTCTTAACATCAACAATTGGAGATGAAGAGAAAACTACGCAAAATAATGGATTTGGGTTCAAGTCTCACTTTGGAGCCATATATGCCGAGCAAGCCTAAGGGAAGACCTAAAGGGAGACCTAAATTGGAGATGACTTCAAGTTTTTCAACATATCCGGAGCATCCAACAAAACATGCTCAAAGTGTGGAGGCTCCACGAAGATCGAAAATGATCTCTGTGGTGAACATTCCGGAGTATTTCTGCCTGACAATACTTTGGCCACAGACAGAAATAAGTGCTTATACGTACCAAAAAATTTCTCCACCCTCAATGGGTGGCAAAAAATTTTAAGCCCGCATCCCGGACTCCGGAATGGTCACCACAGAGATCATTTTCGATCTCCGTGGAGCCTCCACACTTTGAGCATGTTTTGTTGGATGCTCCGGATATGTTGAAAAACTTGAAGTCATCAAGAGGTCAAACAAACAAATTCTTTGACCGGGTACGCCGTCAACTACCACGACAAATAGCAGCTAATATGCTAGATGTTTTCAATGCGCCCTCTAATGGACATTGTGGATATCATATTATTGCCAAAACGTTGAACTTTTTGGAAGGATGGATTAAAGTAAGAAGAGATCTTGCTAATGAGATTAGTAAGAAAGACCTTATTTATGATCACATTTTGGGTAACTCAAGGTGTAAAGAATTATTTCATTCCCTAGATTGTGTTACTGTACCCGCACCATTAGAAAAGTGGACGTCCATGCCGGACATGGGTTTGATTATATCATCATGCAAAAATGTTGGGGTTGTTCTAGTATCAAAAGCTCAAAGTATAACTTTGTTCTAGTTTCAAAGGCTCCAATGCATAAGATAATCTTCATCGGATTTATTAATAACAATCACTTTGTCAGGCTATGCATGAAAGATGAATGTCTACTACCTCAAATTTATCATCCCTGGAGAACATATCGTCATCCAATTTCAAGTTCATGGGAGAGCACCTACGCTCCACGTTTTCAATGCTAGAGAAAGTAAGGTGAGTCTTACACTAATATTTCATTATTTTTAATATTTACTTCATTTTGATAATATTTTGAATGAATTTTATGCAGGAAATACAACACTTTTTTGGAATGGAGAAGGGTTTTAATGTTAGAGCAACGAAGAAGGGTTGTAATGTTTTGGCATTATGAAAAATGTATTTTTCGGAAAATGAAAAGAAAGTGTAGACAATTAGAAAAATGTATTTCAAGTTCATGCGAGTATTAACAGTGCTTGTAAACACTTCAAAAATGCTAGAAAATTTATTTTTTAAATTTTTTTTTGAAAGTTTGTTAATAACAAAAATGTTTGCTAATAGCGATATTCAAAATAGATGGTTTGCTAATAACAATGGTTTGCTAATAGCATAACGTGGTTAATTTTTGTAACCCTAAACAACATCCAAGAAAAAATATCCCAAACATAAATGAATGGCTTGGAGTGACTCCCGGTTATAACCGGGACCTGAACGCAAAGATTTCGCCGTTACAAGACACATTCCTCCTACATCACATACATTATGAGTGAATCCCTCCTAGAGGGGAGGATTATTGTAGTAAAAAAAATGTAAACTCTGGAGTAATTTTTGTAATTTCAAAACGTCAGTCCTTGTAATTATGCAAAATTCCAAGGAGGTCTCGATAATTAACCCACTATATTTATGATTAATTCCACCCCACAACAAACATAATAAATGCCCAACAACCCCGCACTTTCATCACAAAACTACAAAGTGACGAGAGTGGGATGAGGCTTAAAAGAACAGACGGGTGATGTGCAGCAGGCAATATGAGAATAATTAACAGCTAGGCCAATCCACACATAGGGTGGTCTCACCTGGCATTGACCCGTTGGAATTAGGTCAACCAACAAAATGTAAGTGAATGCCATCCCAATAAACATATATATATATATATATATATATATATATAAAGGCATCTTGGTGCAAAAAGCATCTCCGTGCAGCGAGGGTCCGGGGAAGGGTCCCACCTCAAGGGTGAAATGTAGGGAAACCTTACCCTGCATTTTTGCCAGAGGCTGCTTCCAGGACTTGAACCCGTGACCTCAAGGTCACAACGACACCTTTACTGGTGCGCCAAGGCTCCCCCCTTCAAACATAAATATATATATATAATAATAATAAAATACTTTCAGGAAAACTTTCCCGAGGATACTTTCAGGAAAACCTACCTTTTTAAAAGAAGTGACGCCCCAAGGATTATCAGGCTGTTCTGGTTCACCTGATATAATCAAACGGCCTGCAGGATCTGACTGAACATGTACCTAAAATTATGAACACATGAGTTTTTAAGCTCTCTGTATAATATTTACTTAGCAATTAATGGAATTGATTCGACGGTCCATCATAGTAATACATGTGTATGCTTAACGTGTGATCAACTAACTGATCAAATAATCTTTAATTTCATAGAATTTGGTATCATACTAATTTATATGATGAAATTTAAGACAGATGATATTTATTTTCTAATTGGAATTTTAGATGGAAAAATAAACTAAAATATTTTGTAAGTATAAAATAATATCTTCCACATAAAGATGATGATATTATCCATTTTAAACTTGTGTTATATAGTTCATTATATAACTTTATAATACCCCTTACCTCTTCTCGCAACAGTCCAGGAACTAAAGCGTAGACCTCATAACAATCTTTCTGCACAAGGTATATAGATATATGAAATTGTCGTCTAATTAAAATAATATCCTTCTATTTTAAATAATGTGAAATTGTCCTCCTACTACTAACCGTTCTTCGCACATTTATCTTCACCCAATCAGCAGGAGCTCCCACATCAACAACCATGGAGTCCACTCTGCAAGGAGAACACACAATTGTAAGATCCGCAGCTAACCATTGAATATACAAATGTGTATATATCTAAACAATATTAAACTAAGTTCAAGGGTTTATGGTCCTCATATAAGAACGTCAAATAATCTTTGCCTGGGGGGAGGTCCCTCTTTGTAAAGGCCCATTATAGGTCTTTTTTTCTTTCTCATGTATTAGTCTCACATCTTGTATAAGGGATGATTCTTTCTCTCTTCTCGCTATATATTTGTACTCGTACTTGTAATTTGTAATTCAAGAAGTATATACAAGGTTCACTCACATTTTCTACATGGTATCAGAGCCAAACTGATCCTCCTGGCGATTAACCTCTTTCTGACCACCAGCCTGGTCTCCAATCCGCTTTCCGCATACCGTATTTTCCTAACCGCCATCCTTTGGGCAGTCTCCTCTTTCTTTTAACAACAATCTTTGTGCGGTCTCGTTTTTCTTAACCGCAATCTTTTGTCCAGTCTCGTTTTTCCACTCCCTCCCGTCTCTTCCCCTCTTCTCTATCCTTTTTATAGGGATTTGTCTGGGCCCCACTCCTACTCTGACCGCTCCGATCTAGTTTCTCTTCTCACGGATTCTACCCGCTGCGGCCTCCTGCGGACTCGCGCGGTATTCTTCGACCTTTCCCTTGCGCGGACTGCTTCTCTTCTAACCATCGTCGACCTATCTCTTCTAATCGCGCGGACTGGTCTTTTGCTCCCTACCCATTGTGCCTCTCCACTGACCCTGTTCTAGTTGCGGACTTGGTCGTGTTCTCTACCCGCTCCGGACTTAGTTTTCTACCTGTTGTGGGCTTGGCCCTGTTCTCTACCCGCTGCGGGCTTGCCGCTGTTCTAGCCACTGCGACCTTGCTCTCTAGGCTCAGGATCTTCTCTGCCCGCGGCCTCGTCAACCCGCCTTTGCTCCACAAGCCAGTGTTGCTTCCCGCTGAAGACCTCTCTCTACGGTTTGCTTGCTCTATTGTGATTCGCGGTCTGCTTCTCTAACCGCCGCGGTCTGCTTCGGCTCCCCCACGGTCTTCTCTATTTGCTCGCGCGACCTAATCGCCTTTGCCCGTTGTTCGTCGATCTCTGCTCCTCTAACCGCTCGTTTGCAGCTTGCTGCTTTCCCCCTGCTTCTCTACCCGCAACTCCTCTAGTTGTTGTGGCTTTCCCTTGCCGCCCTCCTCTTGTTGACATGAAATCCACGACAGCTTCCTCTCTTCCCGCTCGTGTCACGACTCCCTCTCCTGAAGTCCGCGATGAGCTTCAGATCACCACCACCTCTCTCAGTGGGAAGCACAACTTTGTGGAATGGGTACATTTTGTTCGTCGTGTTCTACGAACTAAAGGTCATCTTCATCACCTTACCCGGGACGTTCTCATTGCTCCTACTGACGAATGGTTGTGTGATGACAGCCGGATCCAATCTTGGATCCTCAATTCCATGGACACCGAGCCCTACCGCATGGTCATGTATCATGAGACGACCAAGACAATGTGGGAGGAACTTCACTCTCTCTACTCTGGCAAAGACAGCTTATTACATCTGTTTGATATCATCTCTGTGCTTCAAACTCTGGATCCCGGGACAACAGGTGATTTGACCTCTTTCGTTGTCAAGGCCAAAACTCTGGTAGAGGCATTGATACAACATCAGCCTCACTCCACAGATCTTGCTACACAACGGGCGAAAAAAGAAGCTGTTGGGATGCAATGATGATGGCCCGAGTTCCTCACCTACACAGTGTTCGGGTTCAGATTCTTTCCTCCTTCGCCACGCCCTCCATATTTAATGTCTGCTCTATGTTGCTCAAAGTCACACTTCTTTCTGAGGCTCCTACAAATTTTTCACTGGCTCTCCTTCAGCAGCCACTCTTACCCACCCCTGCTCTAGCCCGTGGCTCTTCAACTAGGGGAGGCCGCCACACGTCTCGGGGATGAGGACGTGTTGGGCGCTCTGGTTTCAAATGTACTTACTGTGGTCGAGAGGATCATTTTGAAGCTACATACTACCGTAAGCATGGTCTGCCTCCACACCTTGCTGCCTCTACTACAACTGCTCCTACTCCCGCGGGTGCTCCACAAGATTCTGATTCTTCTACACGACAAGATATCAATGCTCTCCGCGCCCAGCTTCAACAACTGCAAGGCGTCATCAGTCGCTCATCTGGATCGGTAGCGTCTTTTTCTACTGAAGGTATATTTTGTCTCTCTCATAGCCCCCACTAGATCGTGGATTCAGGTGCTACTCATCACATAACATCCCAGAGATCACCGCAATATATATAGTCTGCTTATCCCAAATTCATCATTGTTGCCAATGGCGACACCATTCCGGTTGCTGACACGGCTAATCTTCGGCTTACTCCCACTCTCCCGCTCTCCGTAGTTCTCCATATTCCAGGATCTCCCTTCAATATGTTATCAGTTAGTCGTCTTACTCAGGAACATGACTGTTGTATACCATTTTTTTCTTCCTCTTTTATTATGCAGGATCATCGCACGCGGATTATCATTGGTAAAGCGTGGCTGTCAAATGGGTTGTATCTTTTGAATTTTCCACCCACCATTCTCTTTGTTGTCTCCACTGTTAACTGGCATCGGCGCCTTGGGCATGCTCCCCTCATGATTCTCAAGAAGGCACTTCCTGATATCTCCCTGCAAGAGTTTACTTGTGAATCATGTATCTACGGAAAACAACATTGTATTTCTTTCCCTCCTACATGTACCAGAAGTGATAATTTGTTCTTTTTAGTTCATTCTGATATTTGGGGCCCCTATAAAGTCTCCAGTGTTTCTGGTTATCGATATTTTGTCACCTTTATTGATGATTACTCGTGTCTCACTTGATTATATTTATTTCATGATCGTACTGAATTAACATTTGTTTTTCGTACTTTTCTAACTGAGACGCGTACGCAATTCTCCACTATGCTAAAAATCATTTTCACAGATAATGCTCGCGAATATACTGGTCGTACCTTCTCCAATTAATGCACTGAGTTTGGCATCTTACATCAAACCCCGTGTGCTTATACCCCTAGCAAAACGGTGTGGTCGAGCGCAAAAATCGTCATCTCCTTGATGTCGCCCGATCCCTCATGTTTCAAATGCAGGTGCCCACAGAATATTGGAACTTTGCGATCTCTACTGCATGTCATCTCATCAACCGCATGCATTCGTCCGTCCTCGACTTTGTTTCTCCATTTAGTCTGATCTTTCCTTCCAAGACTCTCTTCTCTCTCACACCTCGTGTCTTTGGTTATGTATGTTATGTTCACCTTCTTGGTCCGTCTACTGACAAGATCGCTGCTCGTGCCACAAAATGTATGTCTGTTGACTACTCTCGCAGTCAAAAAGGTTGTCTGTTATTCACCTACCGAAAGCAAGTTGATTGTCTCGGCTGATGTAACCTTCCTTGAGGGATCAACCATTCCACTACTCGCCTTATACCCCGTCACCACCATCCATTGTTGCTCGTCCTATACCACCTCCTATACCTCTACCGATCCCTTCTCTACCTCCACCACCTCTCTGTGTCTATACTCATCGTAAGTCCGAGACTACTTCCATGCAGCAGCTCCCCTCTACAGATGACATCTCGCGGCTTGCTGATCCTGCATCAACCTCTACGGCTCACCCCTTGGCGAATTATGTGTCTTTACATCGCCTCTCTCCACCACTCCACCATTTTGTCGTCTCTGTTTCCTCCATTTCTATTTCTAATTCTGTGCAGGAAGCACTTCAACACCCGGGGTGGCGGGCGGTCATGGAGGATGAAATGACTGCTCTTTGGGCTAACCAGACCTGGGATTTGGTTCATCTTCCTCTCGGCCAGTCCTGTGTCAGCTGCAAGTGGGTTTTTGTTATCAAACATGCTGCAGATGGGACTGTTGACCCCCTAAAAGCTCGCATTGTGACCCGGGGGTTTCACTCAGCAACAAGACCTTGATTATGATGAAACACTCTCTTCGGTTGCCAAGTTGAATAATGTTAGGGTCTTGATCTCCTTGGTTGTCCATCGCCAGTGGACCCTCCATCAGTTGGATATTAAAAATGCATTTCTCAATGGTGATCTGCAGGAAACTATCTATATGCACCAAGCTCAAAGGTTTGAGACCATGGGAGAGACTCATGTACGTCATCTCCGGAAGTCTATATATGGTCTCAAACAGTCCCCGCGTGATTGGTATGAAAAATTCAGCAAGCTTGTTCGTGAAGTTGGTTTTACACGAAGCTCGGTTGACTTCTCTCTATTCACCCGTCATCAGCCAACAAACACTGTGATTCTCCTTGGGTATGTTGATGATATCCTAATTACTGACGACGACTCTACAGGAATACAACAAATCAAACAACATGAATCGCGGAAAAGCCAAACAAATTTTTCCTCGCTCCGGCAGGATAAGTCACCGCTTCGTAATCGCGAAAAAAGAGCAATTTCGAGTCGTGTTTTTTTTCACGACTCATGAATCGTGATCTGTGCGATTCGAGATTTCTCGTCGTCCTCACGCGGAAATCGCCTCCTCCTCGGTGATCGGCGACGTAGAAGAAAATGTTGCCGAGGCCGACTCCGGCGTACAGGATCATCTTCTCCGTCCGGCTTCCTCTCTGTGCTCACTCTCGAGGGTCGGGCAGCAGCTGTAACGCCCCAAAAATAATTGTGTTTGGGGTGCGTTTAGAGGGTTGGTCTGCGGATAGCAATTGTGCGTTGGGGTTTTATATAAAACCTAAACTCCTCCCCTTTTCTAAACCTAACAGCCGCTCTTTCCCTCTCCCTCCCGATCTCTCCCTCTCGCTCTCTTTCACACTCGGCGAAACTAGAAGGCGGGGGAGAAACCAAATCCAGAGCCTTCTCCCCCTCTCCCGATCCCTTCTTCTCTCTCGTCTCCCTCTCTCTCGTCCTTCTCTCTCTCACGCGCAAGATCGAGCCCGAGCGTCGCTCCCGTCGCCGCCTGAAGTAGGGTTGAGCTCGCTTCTCCCGGCCGCCGCCTGTAAGGGGGAAACCCGATCCTTCTCCTCTCCTTGTCCCGGCCGCCACCGGCTAGGTTTAAGGCCGTGACCGACCTACCTCTCCTCTTGGCCGACCAAGAGGGTTAGGGTTGGGCTTACGCTTGCGGGAGGAAGCCGTCCGAAAGTGTTGGTGGTGAGCAACTCAAGTTTGGCTAGGGATCGAGGTGAAGCGTTCGTGTTGGAGCTCGAATCAGCGTGTGCAAGCCGGATTCGTGCGTGGACAGACGTTGGGAAGGCCGTTCGTGACCGAGTCATGCCTCAGAAACGCGCGTCAAGGGTAACGACTTTTCTTCTTGTGCAGGTGAAGCCCTTAATTAGCAAATTTGCATGGAAGCCCCGCTCCACCGACGGGTGGGGGAAGGGTGCTCTCCGACGGGTCGATGTTTACATCCCCGCTATTATTTGCATTAGCACCCGGAAGTGCGAGTACGGTTTAGGCATGCTGTGTGAAGCCCATCCGGACATGTTGGTCTGGATTGGTGATGTTCTGGGGTTCCCGGAGAAGACTCCGTGGAAGTTGAATATTTCAGAATGGGGGTCTGTCCGGGACGGCAGTTAGTACTGGAGGTGTGCTCCAGGAAACACCCTAATGTTTGCACGAAGTCGTTGGATCGTCGGCATTAACTCCTGGGGAGTTTTGTCGTGTTTGTGTGAAGCCCGTCTCTCGGAGACCGTAGGACTAGTGTGTGGAGTTGTGTGCCTTGAGTGCGCAACTCAGGTGGTCGTGAGTGCCACCCTTGTTACATAACGATCGGTTATGCGGGCGATAACAGACAAGGGGAGGTTGACCCGCGTCGTGCGTGTTGGGTACGACGATTTGAGCAACGGCCTTGACTGAACTGTACCTGCACTATGTGGTGTAGTTCGACTACCTAAGGAAATTTGGTGTGTTGCTACAAACATAGGAGAGAGTCGAGGACCTTGAGTCACGGTCAGCGAATGCTCAATGTGTTGTCATTCAGTCCAGGACTGAGGATGGTGGTGGGACCCGGGAAAGTCTGGTACACCGTTAAGGTGCCCTGAGTGCACGAGATGTTGGGTCGGTCGCGTCAATGTTTGTGATGATTGGTGCTTAAATGACACATTCTAGCTTTATGTAATTATGTTAATCTGCTTGCAGGGAAGAAGCATCGTCACCCCGAGAAAGGGGTAGGGTCGTTATAATTTGGTCAGTCATTGCTGACCGTTGCTTTGTTTGCCACCACTTGATGGAATGTTTGATTGCAAGTGCTGCGGAGCCAAGCGGGAAATAGCGGGCTGAAGCCCTGCTTGCTGAGCTGACCCTCGAAGGCCCAATTGTTTGTTTAGTCGTTTTTCATGTGTTGTCTCCCTGCGTGCCAATGTATGCAAACTATTTTATTTGGTTAAACATTATTGATGTAAGGCCTTAAGGCCAAATCTGTGGTTGTTGTATTTCATTTCTATTGTGGTTAGTGGACATTCGCCTTTGACCGTGATTTTTATGAAACTCCTTTTATTCTTCCGCTAGAATGCAACTATGTGTTAGGATTGCATTTTCAAAATTTTAAAAGGTTTTTGGTTTCATTTAGTAACTCTTCCGTCTGTCCGTTTCATATGACGTGGGGCCCCGGTCGGACCTTCTGTTATATTATTCGTGACGGATGGGGGTGTTACAATTTGGTATCAGACTTTGGTGTCGTTCTTCCTTATTTGAATTCGTGGTCGAATTTCTTTTAAGGGGTGGTGAGCACTCATGTGCGTTGTCATTATATCATGAAAAGAACTCATGAATGTCAACTTAGGAATGAAAAACACACATGAAACACGTTAAAAACATTGTTTGTGGAACCTGAGCGTTCCTTTGTTTGTTGTTTGCTATGTATTTTAGTCACTAAAGTGCATGTGACGCAACTATAGGTGACCAGAAGTGGTGCTGAACAGTCCCAAAATCAGCATTCTGCAGAAAGTAATGCACCGGCGGGGGTTCCTACACCTCCTTCTGCCGATACAATTCGTTTAGTTGCAAAAGCTGTGTTCGCTATGATCAATGCGCAACCAAGAGAGCAAGTACACCCGGTGGTGGCCCCGGTGCAGGCTGTCGTAGTTGAGCCAGTGGCGGCGAGGCAAGTGCCTGCTGAGCCTTTGGCGGCAAAGCGAGCAACTGAAAAGCAGATGAAGCATGTGATGAGCTTCAATCCTCCTACATTTTCGGGAGTGGAATCACCAACTCAGGTCGAAAATTGGCTCTCCCGTATAAAGAGAACCATGACGGGGACAGAGACTGATGAAGCACAGAAGGTGACCATAGTCACTTTCCTACTGGATGGAGAGGCAAAGCTATGGTGGGATGAGGTGGAGTTGCACCAGCTTGTTGGCAGGAAGCTATCTGACGTTTCTATGGAAGAGTTCTCGAGACTACTCTTGGTCAGGTACCTCCCTTCCACGCAGAGAATTGCATTGTTGAATCAGTTTCAGCGCTTGACCCGGGGAGAAGGTTCCGTTGACGACTATTTACATGAGTTCACAAGGTTGGGGCGGTATGTCGGCTTCACGTTTGCAGACGAGGAGCGAAAGACCAACAGATTCTACGAAGGACTGTGGGATGACCTGAGGTTGCTTCTCTCAGGTCCGATGACGCAGGGCTTTCAGGTTTTGGTAAACACTGCCCGATCTTTGGATCAGGACATGAGGAGAGTGCAAAGTAAGAAGGACTTGGCTGTGAAGAAGCCATAGTACAAGGTGCATACCTCTTCGAAGTCTGGGTTCCGCAGCAGGTGGAACAAGAAGGCTAGGTCGTCTGGACCAGCCCCTCCTACTGTTACTTCTGGAGCTACTTCGAGTCGAGGCCCGGTTACGTGTTATACATGTGGCAAGGTGGGGCACTACGCCCGAGAGTGCCGCAGTGGCCCGCCGAAGACTGAGAAGAAGACAGGAGCATCTTATGCTGAAAAGGGGAAAGCGGTGGAGTCATCAGCTTCCCATTATACTCATGTACATCCTCGAGTCTACAACTTTGGCCAACAGGAGGCAATAAAATAGAATGACGTGATGACAGGTACGACATAGCATACAGTTTTTACTATTTTATATATTTGTTACCTTGTACCTTCCTTAACTTGTTTGAATTAGGTTTTGTCCTAATTTAACTATCCGGCGAGAGCACTGTTCGATACAGGCGCTTCTCACTCCTTTCTATCCAAGGACTTCATATCGCGCATCGAAGTGCCCTCCATTTTATCAACTAATAGATTGGATGTTTTGCTGCCTAATGGATGCTTGATGCATGCGGATAGGACCTGTTGTGTTCGGGTGCGGATAGAAAATCATGAGTTTAAGTTGGAATCATCTGTACTGCCGATATCCGAGTTCGACGTTATTTTTGCCATGGACTGGCTTTCGGAGCAGCGTGCATGTATTGACTGCAACTCGAAGGAAATCACACTGGGACAGGATACTGAATGCGAGACCAAATTCGCT
Organism: Platanthera guangdongensis; assembly: GCA_039583875.1. Lineage (NCBI taxonomy): Eukaryota > Viridiplantae > Streptophyta > Magnoliopsida > Asparagales > Orchidaceae > Platanthera > Platanthera guangdongensis. The sequence continues at coordinate 157,181,598 of CM077154.1, forward strand.
GGTATGCGAGGATCGAGCGAGATACTGATGTCTGCTCTCCAAGTGGTCAAAGCGGTTCAGAAGAGCGCGGAGTTGTTCTCACGCTATTGGAGGCTGTAAAGTCGAAGCCTCGTTTAAGTGACATTCCTAGCGTGTCAGAGTTCGCGGATGTGTTCTCTAAGGATCTCCCTGGAATTCCACCCCAGCGAGAGATCGACTTCCCTATTGATCTGGTGCCAGGTGCGAAACCTGTGTCTCGTGCACCATACAGAGTGGCGCCAAAGGAGATGACAGAGTTGAAGTTCAGCTGCAGGAATTACTAGAGCAGGGTTCACCTTGGAGTGCGTCGGTCCTCTTCGTGAAGAAGGATGGGAGTCTGTGTCTATGCATTGACTACTGAGAGCTGAACAAGCTGACAGAGAAGAACAAGTATCTGATTCCGAGAATCGATGATTTGTTTGATCAGTTGGCTGGATCAACGGTCTACTCGAAGCTGGATCTGAAGTTCGGCTACTATCAATTGCGTATAAGGGAGAGTGATATTCACAAGGCAGCGTTTGACACACGCTATGGTCAGTATGAGTTCACCGTGATGTCGTTCAAGTTGACAAATGCGTCATCGGTATTAATGGATTTTATGAACAGAACCTTTCGGTAGCATCTAGACCGGTTTGTGATAGTCTTCATAGATGACATATTGGTGTACTCGCAGTCAGAGGAGTAACATGTGAACCATTTGAGGTTGTTTTTGTACACCTTGAGGAGGAGTCGATTATATGTCAAGTTCTCTAAGTGCGAGTTTTGACTATCGTCTGTGGCGTTTCTCGATCATGTCGTTAGTGTGGAGGGTATCACTGTGGATCCAGCGAAGATAACAGCTATACAGGAGTGGTCAGTGTTGTCTACAGTGGCAGAAGTCCGGAGTTTTCTGGGACTTGCCGGCTACTACAGGCGGTTCGTGGAGAACTTCTCGCGGATAGCTTACCTCTCACTACCTTGACGAGAAAGGATCAGAATTTTGTGTGGTCGCCGGAGTGTGCACAAGCTTTTGAGGAACTGAAGGGTCGTCTGACCACGATGCCTATTTTGAGTTCGTCATGTGGTACGAACGGCTACGAGATCTATAGCGATGCCTCGGGGAGCGGCTTAGGCTGCGTCCTTCTACAGTTTGGAAAGGTTATAGCGTACGGCTCACGCCAGCTGAAGGTGCATGAGAGAAACTATCCCGTCCACGACTTGGAGTTAGCGGCGGTGATATTCGCCCTGAAGCTGTGGCGACATTATTTATAAGGTGTGAAGGTTGACATCTTTAAGGATCATAAGAGTCTTAAATACTTGTTGAACCAGAAGGAGTTGAACATGCGGCAAATAAGATGGATGGAATTCCTCGGAGATTACACCTTCGAGATACATTACACACCCGGGAAGGGGAATGTGGTCGTTTATGCTATGAGTCGCAGCACTCCAGCACGAGCAAACTGGTTGCGCATGCATGATGAGCGTTTAATCCAGGAATTGGAAGCCTTGGGTATCACCTGTGTCGACAGTAGTACTAGTGCAAACGCATGCTTGAACTGGACGGAGGTGCACTGTGACCTTGCGGACAGAGTTCGGAGAGCGTTGGAGCTCGATGAGAGTATGAAGCGCTACAACTATGCAACGGATGCTCTTCCTCTGTCTTTGAATAAATTAATATATCATCGATAAACACTATCACGGTCAAATTCTCAGTTCGGCAGAAGCATTGGTTGAAGACGGTCTTCTGCGGAAAAGTGATCGCTTGTGCGTCCCAAAGTCTGGCACTCTACCTTCTTTTTCACAAATAATATTGGGAAGAGTTGATGTATAAGGCTCACAATACCAAATACTCGATCCACCCGGGGAATTTCTTTCCTTTCTTCTTTCGCTCAAAGATGTACATTTTTCTGGCTTTAGGACATGAAGACACTGTTCTGGTGGCCAGGTATGAAGATATCATACTCAACTAACGACATAGCCCTCTACGTGGCAAAATGTCAAACGTGATGTTGAAATAAACACGCTATCAAATAAAACTTTCAAGTGAATGTAACGGCCCCAACTCCGTCACAATTTAATTCGTTATTTCTGAGTGGGTTTTTCACACACTTATACGCAGCAGTATAATTGTTGTTGCTTCTTCAAACTTGTTCCGCCCGAGGAACACCCTCTTTAAACCTCTTTCTCATCTCTGTGTACCAATGAAAACCTAACATCATATTTCAATAATATCCAGAATACATGAAGAACAGAGCAATACCAACCGCAAGAACTACCTCTTTTTTGTCCATTGTCTAACTGCCAGACACTAGATTCACTCATCTCTTAGTGTCACATTTCTCTCCGCGGGGCATATTACACTACCACCATCCAATAAAAGAACAAGAAATAAACTCATGCTAACCCGTGGACGAGCCACGTCTTCAACTGGTCTTCGCTCTGCCTCCGCCTGGGCCCGTCTAGCGGGGTCTAGCACGCTGGTGCTCGAAAAACCTCCCTCTGTTCCTACAAATTTAGGAACCAATTAGTTATGAAAGTGAAAACTAACATCATATTTCAATAATATCTGTGAATTCTTACTCTTACCTACCACCATCCAACAAAAGTAACTTCGCACTGCTTCGCTCTGCCTCTACCTGGGCCCGTCTAGCAGCTGGTGCTCGGTTCCTACAAATTTAGAAAGTCAGCAGCAATAAATTTATATGAACATGTTACTAAGCTAGGAACAGGTAAAATCGACATCTCTATCTCTGATATCAATTCATATTTCAGTTGTACTGCTTTTATCAATCTTCTTTTATTCATATTCATTTCTCGAAATACTTAGGGTCATTTGAATATTTCAATTATCCGGGCTCGTCGACCCTTCCGATTATTATCCGCTTTAGGGCGCTTCTACGCGCACAGGCTTCAATGCCTCCTACTCGGATTCATATCATAATCGGTAGGAGTTCGACCCCCCTACGAGGTGTGAGAGTTCTACCCCCCTCATGAGGTGTAGGAGTCTGAAACATTCCCACCCTACTAGGCCGACCCTTAGTATTTCGATGTGTCGACGCGTTCTCCATTTTCATTCAATTCAATCATTTCAATTCGTTCAATTTACTTTAAAATAAGATTTAGTTGTATTTGGTTCCCCTCAGAATTCTATCGCTCGCTAAGCCACGTTAGCGTTTTCGGCGATTCATATATCCAGTGATATCAAGCAACTGAAAGGTTCACAAAAGAGGAAAAAGCAGTAAGAACTCACCCCAAGTTTTCTTTTGCTTTTGTCCTTCGAAGGGTTCACGTCACGTCTATCGTCGGACGTCATCCTCTGCAGTATCAAAATATCATTTACTTTAGGGTTGCGCCATAAATAGTTATGAGCGAGCTCCTACGACGGTCACAACTACGACCTCTAGGAGTTGTCTAGGGAAGGACTAACATGGGGGATCAAAAAGAGGGCACACCATTCAGCATATATCTATCCAAGTTGCTCCAATGCACAGCCACAACGGTTGTCACAAAGGCAACAGTAAGGGCTGCGAATTGCAGCTCAATTTATGGTGTCAATCCCCACAAAAACAGCCGGACAGATCATACTCAGCAGCCCAAAAGTATAAAAACAGCCCCCAAATTAATTCTTCACAATATAGCTGGCAACCAAAGGATTACAAGGGGTCAAGACAAAACTCCTACTGAAACCCTAACTTCATCACTCCCAAAATGAGTTCAAATCAAGGTTTAGGGTTTTGAAAATAAGAAGGAAACTTCTGCTTATAAAACAATAAATCAAAACCAAAACCCTAAACCCTAGGGTTTTCCTCCATCATCAATCCGTACACAAACGTCATACAAGAAGAGAGAAGAGTGAAGAGAACGAGATTACCTTCCCAAAGAATGAGAAATCGTACGAAATGGAGGAGATTTGGAGCGGCAATGTCAATCGGCGCAGTGAGGGCTTCCGTCGGTCGATCCGTCGAAAATGAAGAAGAAGGGACACGGCCCGGTTATAATACGGGAGTATCCACCGCTTAACCTAGGCAGCCGGTCCATGAACCGGTACAACCGGTGTTTATTAGTGCGCACAGCCAACACAGTCCAGGCTGAGTCCAGCTAGACCGGGCCAACCCAAAATGAAAAATAAACCCCAACTACTAATGCCCAAAACAACCGGCCAACTCGGGCCATTTATATTTACTGATACCAACACAGCTGTCGCCATTAAACATAAAATTATCCGAACATCATATTACAAGTGCGACGTCAAGTAAGCACGGGAATTGTCTTTCATCATCGGGGATATTCACATAGTTTGTTATTTTTATACAAAAATTGTATGTTCGAGTCTTACAAGTTCTCCCCTCCTTATCAGAATTTTCGTACTCGAAAATTCAAACATCTTCTTGATTCCCAAAGAAAGAGGGAAATATTTTCCTCAGCAAGTCTTCTCGCTCCCAGGTAGCATCGTTGGCGGAATGACCTGTCCACCAGACTTTGACGAAATTTACTTGTCGATTCCGAAGATTTTTGCTTTGCCGATCAACAATCTGGTAAGGTGTTGTCGGACTTGACAAATCAGCTTCTATCTGCACATCACTGGCAGAAACCATCAAATCTGGATTCGAGATATATCGTCTGAGTGCAGATACATAAAAAACATCATGCAATCATTGCAATTCGGCAGGCAGAGCTAAGCGATATGCTACCTCGCCAAGACGTTCAATCACCGGAAAGGGACCAATATATCTTGGACTTAATTTTCCAATCTGTCTCAATCGGAAAATCCCTTTGAACGGTTTTATCTTCAAACACACCTGATCGCCCACAGCAAATTTCACCAGACGATGTCGGGCATTATAATATTTCTGTTGACGATCTTGTGCGATTTTCATTCTTTGTTGAATAATACAGATCTGTTTCTCAATTTTATTTGTACTCATTTGCGGAAACAATTTTCTTTTTGCTATCTTCTGCCCAGCTCAAAAGAGTTCTGCGTCGCCACCCATATAGAGCTTCGAACGGAGCCATTTGGATCATTGCTCGGTAGCTATTATTATACGCAAATTCAGCTACGATAAGTATTTTTCTCAAGAGCCTTTCAAGTCTAAAACTACTATTCGTAATAGATCTTCGAGCATCTGGATGGTGCGTTCAGACTGGTCATCTGTTTGCAGATGGAAGGCAGTACTGTACAACAATTTTGTTCTCAATCTGTTGTGTACTCGTCGACAAATCAGATGGGAACCGTCAATCACGATCTGACACAATCGTACGCGGAATACCATGTAATCTCACGATTACATGTACATAGAGTTCCATCATTTTTTCAGTCGGTCCGCTTTGTTTGATCGGTATAAAATGGACGTTCTTTGTCAATCGGTCAATGATGACCCAAATTCCATCATTCTCAGCTTTACTGTGAGACATGTCAAATACAAAATACATTGCAACATCATCTCATTTCCATTCCGAAATGGGGAGAGATCGAAGGTAGTCAGCAGGTTTTTGATGTTCTGCTTTCACTATCTGACAGGTATGACACTGCGCAATATATCGAATGACATCCTTCTTCATATGTGGCCGCCAGAAGTCCTATTTCAAATCGTGGTACATCTTTGTCCGACCAGGGTGAATCGAATATGGCGTATTATGCGCCTCATACAAGATATCTTTTCGTAGGCTATCAGCATCTGGTACACATAATCTGTCATTCAGGAATAATAGGGAATCTGTTTCAATAAAGACACTCAGTTCTCTCTTTCTCAATTTTTCAATTATCCCCATCAAAAAGGGATCCTGAGGTATCGTTTTTCGAATTCTTTCTTTAAGTGAATATTGAATCCGCAGCTGGAATAGTTGTGCTTGCTTTTCTTCATGTGTAAATATTACGTATATTTTCATTTCCTGAAGCATATAAAGAACATTCCTATTATATTGTGGTATCACTGACAGCGTAGCAATATTCTTCCTGCTTAATGCATCTGCGACCACATTTGCTTTTCCTGGATGGCATTGAATATCTAGATCATAATCTTTAATGAATTCTAGCCATCTTCTCTGCCGTAAATTAATTTCCCGTTGGTCGAATATATATTTCAGGCTCTTATGATCTGTGAATATCTCGCATCGAACACCATACAGGTAGTGACGCCAAATTTTCAAGGCAAACACAACCGCTGCTAATTCCAGGTCATGTGTCGTGTAGTTCTTTTCGACATCCTTTAATTGTCGAGAAACAAAAGCAATCACCCTTCCACGTTGCATCAACACGCAACCCAATCCTTTATGGGACGCATCGCTATAAATTTGGAAACCATCAGAGCCTTCAGGCATCACTAATACTGGCGTCGTCGTTAATTTTTCCTTTAAGGCTTCGAATGCTTGCTGGCAATCGTCACCCCACGTAAACACTACGTTCTTTCGAGTCAATTGTGTCAAGGGTAGTGCTAGCTTCGAAAAGTCCTTGACAAATTTCCGATAATAACCAGCCAAGCCCAAAAAGCTTCGTACTTCAGTCACAGATTTAGGTCCGTTCCAGTTGATTATTGTTTCAATTTTAACTGGATCAACAGCCAACTCTTCTGCATTAATTACATGACCTAGAAAGGCCACCTCAGTCAAGCCAAAACGCACATTTCGAGAATTTGGCATACAACTGTTGTTCCCTTAGTGTTTGCAAGACTTGACGCTGGTGCTGGGCATGCTCTTCCTCTGTCTTTGAATAAATTAATATATCATCGATAAACACTATCACGAACTGATCCAAGAATGCCTTAAACACACAATTAATCAAGGTCATAAAAGCGGCAGAAGCATTCGTTAGGCCAAAAGGCATAACTACAAATTCAAAATGCCATACCTAGTACTGAATGTTGTCTTGAAGACATCTTCCTCTAGAATTCTCAGCTGATGATATCCTAATCGAAGATCAATTTTTGAAAATACACGGGCGCCCACTAACTGATCGAACAAATCGTCAATACGTGGCAGAGGGTATTTGTTCTTTATTGTCAACTTGTTAAGTTCGTGATAATCGACGCATAGACGGAGAGATTCATCCTTCTTTTTCACAAATAATATTGGAGCTCCCCAAGGTGAGGTACTCGGTTGGATAAATTTCTATCGAGCAATTCTTGCAATTGCACTTTCAATTCGGCCAATTCTTTTGGCGCCATCTGATACGGAGTTTTTGCCACAGGAGCAGCTCCTTCAGTCACCTTAATTTCAAATTCAACTTCTCTGGCTGGAGGCACACCAGGTAACTCTTCTGGGAACACATCCACATATTCCCGCACTACGAGCACAGCCGTAATTTCTTTCCTTTCTTCTTTCGTTTCTTTAATCATCACCAAAATGGCCTCACAGCCTTTCCGTACCATTTTTCTGGCTTTAATTGTCGAGATCCTGGTTTTTGATACTTCGCCCAGACCTTTATAGATCATCGGACTTCCATCTGGGCATTTGAATGCCACCTCTTTCGTTTTACAGTTAATGATAGCTTCGAGATTTGATAGTCAATCCATACCGATGATGATATCATACTCAACTAACGGTAAGACTGCAACATCAACTTCAATTTGTTTATCATTAAAAAGCAGCGAGACTACGACTCGCTCTTTTGTCATCAAAATCGTATTGTTCGGTAGCAGTACACTCAAAGGTTGAGCCACTTGATATGGTCGTATATGAATTGATTCAAGAATAGATGTTGAAATAAACGATTGACTGGCACCAGTATCAAATAAAACTTTCAAGACTTGATCATAAACAAGCAACATACCTGTAACAACAGTATCATCCGTCTTCGCCTCTTGCGGACCGAGATTAAAAGCTCGAGCCTGAATTAGCCTCTCCTCTCTGGCCCCTTCAGCGGGTGCCGATGCTATCGACTCCCCTTCTCTGGAAGTCCCAACATGGTAAATCTTCTGAGGCGGCAAGGCTGGAGCTCCCCTCGAACTTTCCTCCCTTTGCAGTTTTGGACAATCCTTTCGACGATGGCTCGGTTGGCGACAGTAAAAACAGACTCCTGTCAAGCATTCCCCACGATGCATCTTGCCACATTTGGCACATTTGGTCGACGTTGATTGAGACACTTGAGTGTTACTAGTTGACACCGCTTGTTGTTGCTTCTTCATTTTCCACGGGGCTTCACTTGTTCCGCCCGATTTCTCTTGGCTAACACCCTCTTTAAACCTCTTTCTCATCTCTGTCCTCCTCTGTCTCTTCTCGTTGTCTAGCTCGACTAATCGAGATTTTTCCACCAGCAGTGCATACTCTGTAATATCAAACGGAACCACTGAAGCGCGGATATCATCCCGCAACCCTTCCTGAAACCGTACACAACGAGCTTCCTCGGTCGCCACTGCAGACTCTGCATAGTACGCCAAGCTGGAAAATTCGGCTTCATACTGAAGAACAGAGCAATTTCCTTGTACCAACCGCAAGAACTTCTCCGGAAGATGCCTCTTTTTTGTCCACGACACAAACCACTTTGTAAATTCGGGAACAAATTCTACCCAAGAAACATTCGCCAAACCGCGAGTCTGAAACTTTCCTTTCATCAGATTCACCCATCTCTTAGCCTCTCCTTCCAGAAGAAAAACAGTCAACTTCACATTTCTCTCCGCGGGGCACCGCATCATATCAAATATCGTTTCAATCCGCGGGATCCAATCTTCCGTCTCAATCGGAGACAAACCACCGTGAAACGTCGGCGGTTTCAATTCTAAAAATTGTTTCACATCAATGTCAATTGAGCGAAGCTGCTGCGGTTCCATATATGCGGGAGGAGGTATAGCCCGCACCACTGGGGGTGCGCTAGGAAGAGGTACACCTGGAGGGGTGTCTCGAACCAGATGAATAGCTTCCGCGATAGCTTGTGCAATATCGGCGATATGCACTACAGAAGACTGTCTGCCACTCACACTTTCTTCTGACCTGGAGTCCCTTGAGTCCTCAGGTTCGTTCAGAGCCTCTCGCATTCTGTGACTCGAATACACTTGAAAAGGTTCCTGAGGAATAAGCATAAGACAGTTCAGTTTATTGTGCTTTATGTTCCATCCTGGTACTCTCTGCGTTACACGCACTGCGAAAAACCTCCCTCTGATACCACTTAATTGTAACGGTCTCACCTCCGTCACAATTTAATTCGTTATTTCTGAGTGGGTTTTTCACACACTTATACGCAGCAGTATAATAAAAGGAGTGTACCAGTGAAAACCTAACATCATATTTCAATAATATCCAGAATACATGTATACATTGTCTAACTGCCAGACACTAGAGTGTCTACATATATTACACTACAATCATCCAACAAAAGAACAAGAAATAAACTCATGCTAACTCCGTGGACGAGCCACGTCTTCAACTGGTCTTCGCTCTGCCTCTACCTGGGCCCGTCTAGCGGGGTCTGGCACGCTGGTGCTCGGTTCCTACAAATTTAGGAACCAATTAGTTATGAAAATAAGTGAATTCTTACTCTTACATGTAACATCACACTGCAAGCAGACAAGAAAGTCAGCAACAATGAATTTATATGAACATGTTACTAAGCTAGGAACAGGTAAAATCAACATCTCTATCTCTGATATTAATTCATATTTCAGTTGTACTGCTTTTATCAATCTTTTCTTATTTATATTCGTTTATCGAAATACTTATGGTCATTTGAATATTTCAATTATCCGGGCCCGTCGACCCTTCCGATTATTATCCGCTTTAGGGCGCTTCTAAGCGCACAGGCTTCAACGAATCCTACTCGGATTCATATCATAATCGGTAGGAGTTCTACCCCCCCCCCCCTATGAGGTGTGAGAGTTCTACCCCCCTCACGAGGTGTAGGAGTCTGAAACATTCCCCCCTACTAGGCCGACCCTTAGTATTTCGATGCGTCGACGCGTTCTCCATTTTCATCCAATTCAATCATTTCAATTCGTTCAATTTACTTTAAAATAGGATTTAGTTGTATTTGGTTCCCCCTCAGAATTCTATCGCTCGCTAAGCCACGTTAGCGTTTTCGGCAATTCATATATCCAGTGATATCAAGCAACTGAAAGGTTCACAAAAGAGGAAAAAGCAGTAAGAACTCACCCCAAGTTTTTCTTTGCCCTTGTCCTTCGAAGGGTTCACGTCACGTCTATCGCCGGACGCCATCCTCTGCAGTATCAAAATATTATTTACTTTAGGGTTGCGCCATAAATAGTTATGAGCAAGCTCCTACGACGGTCACAACTATGACCTCTAGGAGTTGTCTAGGGAAGGACTAACATGGGGGATCAAAAAGAGGGCACACCATTCAGCATATATCTATCCAAGTTGCTCCAATGCACAGCCACAAAGGTTGTAACGAAGGCAACATTAAGGGTTGCGAATTGCAGCTTAATTTATGGTGTCAATCCACACAAAAACAGTCGAACAGATCATACTCAGCAGCCCAAAAGTATAAAAACAGCCCTCAAATTAATTCTTCACAATATAGCCGGCAACCGAAGGATTACAAGGGGTCAAGACAAAACCCCTACTGAAACTCTAACTTCATCACTCCCAAAATGAGTTCAAATCAAGGTTTAGGGTTTTGAAAATAAGAAGGAAACTTCTGCTTATAAAATAATAAATCAAAACCAAAACCCCAAACCCTAGGATTTTCCTCCATCATCAATCCGTACACAAACTTCATACAAGAAGAGAGAGGAGTGAAGAGAACGAGATTACCTTCCCAAAGAAGGAGAAATCGTACGAAACGGAGGAGATTTGGAGCGGCAATGGCAATCGGCGCAGTGAGGGCTTCCGTCGGTCGATCCGTCGAAAATAAAGAAGAAGGGATACGACCCGGTTATAATACGGGAGTATCCACCGCTTAACCTAGGCAGCCGGTCCATGAACCGGTACAACCGGTGTTTATTAATGCGCACAGCCAACACAGTCCAGCTAGACCGGGCCAACCCAAAATGAAAAATAAACCCCAACTACTAATGCCCAAAACAGTCGGCCAACTCAGGCCATTTATATTTACCGATACCAACACAGCTGTCGCCATTAAACATAAAAATATCTGAACATCATAATACAAGTGCGACGTCAAGTCAGCACGGGAATTATCTTTCATCATCGGGGATATTCACATAATTTGTTATTTTTATACAAAAATGGTACGTTCGAGTCTTACAGTGAAGGCAGAGTGCCAACGACCAGGAGGCTCCTTGAAATCGTTGTCAATCCCGGAGTGAAAATTTGATGATATTTCCATGGATTTTGGGCACGGTTTGCCAAAGTCGTTGCAGAAAAATGATTCTATCTGGGTGATTGTTGATCGGTTGACTAAAGTTGCGCATTTTATCCCGAATCGGAAAAGCGATCCAGAGGAGAAGCTAGCAAAGTTGTATGTGGAGAACATCGTTCGATTACATGGCGTCCCTCGCAGCATTGTTAGCGACCGTGATGGACGGTTTACGTCTGGTGATTGGAGGCACGTTCATCGGTCATTGGGCACAAAGCACAAGTTTAGCACGGCCTTCCATCACCAGACGGATGGGCAAACTAAGATGACAAATCGTACGATGCAAGATATGCTGCGAATGTGCGTTTTGGATTTCGGACAGCGTTGGGAGGATCACCTTCACATGGTAGAGTTTGTCTATAACAACAGTTATCAGACAAGTATTCAGATGGCCCCGTACGAGGCGTTATACGGCAGGAAGTGTCGCACTCCGTTAGCGTGGGCAGAAACCGGTGATACCAAGTTGTTGAAGCGCAAAGATGTTGATGAGGTGAATGAGTTCTCACGGACCATTCGAGAGTGGTTGTTGACTAAACCCCAAACATACTAAATACCCAAATATAAATAATTCTAACACTCCCCCTCGAGCTGGAGGTGAAACCTTCAGCTTGAACACAACATAAAAAGAGGGGTAAATGTTGGTTGGCAACGTGGGACAAAAACTGCAGTCACCGAGGCCCAACCGCATGCCACCGGGGATACTTCAACCGGGCATAAGCCACGCGGCGTTGGTCCACAAACCGACCATGATCACGCTAGATGCTCCCGGAGCTGAAACTACGTCAAGCAACAAAGGCCAAACCAACCCTACCTCAAATCGAAGACATATATGGGGAGACACAAATAACAGACAAAATATGTTTGGAGGCCATATGTGACTAAGGCAAGAGTCGGGAAAGAGGCATACGAGTCGCCGTTATCGCAAACACTCCACCTCACGTGGATGATGCACGTAAAGGCACAGGGTACGCCTGGAGGCCCTGTGTGACTAAGGCAGGAGTTGGGAAAGAGGCATCCGAGTCGGCGTTATCACAAACGCTCCCCCTAACGTGGAAGACGTGCATGAAGGCATAGAAAACACCTGGAGGCCGTGACGTACACACCTCCTCGCGTAGAACACGTACATGAAGGCATAGATCGCATGGACACTAACAACACAACACAAAAAAACTTTAAAACAGGGAAAAAACAACATCAGCACTATCAGCAGCGAGAGAAGCGGGCATTGGGATCCATATCTTCGGTGAGCAGAAGAAGGCCTGTTGTAGGAGAACAACAACGACGGAGGAGCTCGAACAAAAAAGGGAGCACCATGAGCATCCAAAAGATCGACCAAAAGGAAGAATAGGCTCAGGTGCAGCAACAGGGGCTCGACTAGAAGACAGGAAGCAGGAGCCAAGATTCTGTCGATGTCGACGGAAGACAGGAGCGGAAACAACCATCATCGATGAGAGCGAGAGTAGCGAGATCTGTGGGATATGGCGTTGGGAGAAGTAGCTACGGGAACAGCGAGATTCACGAGAGAAGTAGCGACGGGAGCAGCGAGATCTACGGGAAAAGTAACAACGGATGCTGGAGACCTGCGGGAGAAGCGACGGAAGCTGGAGATCTGCGCAAACGAGTTCGACGTGAACCGTCGGATGCTACAACAGCCTCCCGTCGACGAAAAACGCGGGCAAGATGACGACGGGATAAACGAAGGCGAGGAGCAACAGAAAATAGGTTTGACGGCAGCAATAGCAGCAGAGCCCCTCCTCGTCGAGGGGAATAGAGGCCACTCCTGCCGATGAAATCAAACGATGATTCCGTCAACGGGAGAGGGAAGGAAGCTGCTCGGCGGGGTTTTTAGCAATGCAGGATGGGAATGAGAGGGAGGAAAAGACCAAAAATTAGAGGAAGGCTGAGATCTTTAGGTCGCCAACAAATTAGGGCGACGAAAAATTTCTCAGAGTCGACTTCACCTTTGATGTCATGTTGGAAAATGATAAAATTGAAATAAAAGGTGCATATTACTCATCCTCAAAGGGGAAATATATATGATTATAACAAGACTCACAAACCTAAAACTACAATGTGGGATTAAGCACATAAATATTAATAATACTCAAATATTAATAACTCTAACAATAATCATTTTAATATTCTTTGCATTCAATTAACAAATTAAACATTACTATCAATTATTTTCTGAATATTTACAAATTATTAAGGTTGACATTGATTATAAAATTGATTACCCGTCCTGCTTTGGAGCAAATAACAGTTTTCTTAGAGGGAGATCAGTGATTATCGACTTGCTCTAAATCATTAAAAACATTCAAATAGATAATGCTAAACTACTAAATATCAAGAAAATTACGAGAAATTCTGTGCATTGAAAAATATTAACTGGGGTTTGAGACTTTTTGCACGTGCCACTTTAACTGCACGCTCTATACTAGATGGCTTTTTCTTCTTAAGGGGTAGACCTGAATGAAATATACAGAAGAGATCAGTATTCATTAGATGTTAATTTCAAAAGGAAAAAAACAAATAAGAATTACCAATGGACTTGAGAAGTTTATCTTTCTTTAAAAAAGAAATTGAACCCTTATCCTGCAAGGGAAGAAGACTAGTAAGATTCTACAGCAAAGCTAATACCACTGGCAATATGATTAAAATAATCCCATGACTATTGTAGGGTTTATTTATTTGAAATCTGATTCTATTTTTCTTCAAAGTGTCCCATATATTATTCCAAAAGCAACCCTTATAGTCCTTTTCTTGGAGATTTTATTGTGTTCGAACATAATACACAAAATTGGTCCCTACCAAATTAGTGCGTGACATTTGTGCAGGTGTCCCTAACAATTAGTCCTTTATAATTTTACCTGTTCTTACTGTTATTCCTCCAAAAGTGCATGTGTGCAATCATATTACCACCAAAATCCAAGCATTCACATGCACAAATTTGTGCATGCTCAAATGCAAAACTTAGGCCCCTTCATATGGCACACACATCCCAAGGGCACAAGTGACCTTAACCAAATTAAATACCTTTTTGCATGTAGTGTCATTCGTATTTAAAAATATGTTCAACGGAAGGATCATTAATACATCCTAAATAGTAAAAAGACCATTCATACCAACTATAACCTAAGCCGAGAGACAAATACATAAAAAACTAAAAAACCTTTATGATTGGGTCCCCGACTTCACCGTTACCAAGCAACCTTTGAGAGTGCCATCCCTGCATGGCTCGTGCAGCAGAATCCCTTCTAGCTCTGCCTGAACTTAATGCTTGATTACTTGCAGCCTAATTAAAGGAATGTAATCACATAAGAAAAAGGAATATATTGCAGGGATAAAAGGACCTCAACAAAATAATGGGAAGTCTACACGTTATTTACTATATCAAAATTCTAAGAGATTACTTGTGGTTAATTTGGTGTTGTTGTTTAAGAGTTATGTGGTACTTAACTAAAAAATTTAAAAGATTACTACATCCCAGTCTGACGCCAGCCCTTCTTCCCCGATCTCACTCCGACACCGCCCAGTCCATCTCCACCCTTATCCGACGTCGTACAAGACCTCCCCATCACTCGGCACACACGCTCCAGCCGAGGGACCACCATCCCTCCACCACCGACGTTACCAGACGTGATTCTCTTCATTTCACTGTCAATTGCGTCTGTTGCAGCGCCCCTAGCCTTCATTGAGTCACTCCCTTTATTCTTCATCACCACCCACCACCTTCCCCTCAATCTTCATTTCATATCACATTTTTCCTCCCTACCCCCCCCCCCCCGGTTTTTCCTCAGCGGCACACATTCCTAGGAGGGATCAGTAGCTCTTGAATATCCATAGCGACACATCTTGTTGCTATCTGCATATGTAAATCGTTGTTGGTGGTTGTGCTTCTTTATTTTGTTTACTTGGATTATATGTAGTGGATGTGATAGCATATGTTTGTTCTTCTGTAAGATTGTCTGGCTTGCAAGACTTATTCATCCCACACATACATTACTTGTGTCTCTATTGCTTGTGAATTAGCACTTGTTTTTTTTCAATTCCATTATTTGAACGAATGTGTTCCTGACCAAGTTGTATTTTAATTAATTTTTAATTGCTAAATTAATTGAATTATCTTTTGCATTTTCACCACATTAGGAGTTGTCAGTAAGCATACTGCATTTCATCTAAGATTGCACTTTAGGACATCCATCATTCACAACCTACTCTGCATCAAATTGGTATTAGAGCACAAGGTTGAACCACATTATGTGCTAGTAGTAGGTTGTTAAGACCATCTACGTCTGACCAAAACCTCACCAACGATTGAGTTGCCAGTTTGAATTCATACATGACACACGCCGAGTTCCAAAAATCAGTACTTGATTGATTTGAGCAAATAGAGCCCAATTTGGCATCATTAGGGATGATATTGCTAGGGTTGGCACTATAGTCGATCAGTTAGACAATCCAAAAGGTCAAAGCCACACCCACACGTTATGATGATCGCGCTCTACCAACATGACACGATTATGATCATGATGATCATTATGATGAATACTCGAAACCATGTCGCGGAGCAACACCAACCGAGGATGACATTACCAGACGCATCCGCATTCACGCACCATCATTCGACACTCACCTGGACCCGGAGGCATTTAGCGATTAGCTCTTGGACATAAACCATTACTTTGGAATGAACAAAATGAGTGATGAGAGGTGAGTACGGTTTGCCAAAATGATGTTACATGGGCAAGCCAAAATTTACTAGACGAGCCTAGAGAGATCTATTGAACGAGATGGATGTTACCTCATCACCAAATGGGTTAAAATGAAACAGTGGTTGAAGGACAAATATCTTCCCGCCTCGTGCCGAGACCGGCTTCTAGACCATTTTTACACTCTTTGACAGGGAACCATTTCTGTTGTCGAGTATATTGTCGTGTTTTGATGAATTAATGGTGAGGAGCGGCATCCTAGAGGAGTTGATTGCAAATGCATCCTATATTCACCCCACGATCTGACACTTTAACATTTAGGAGGCCCGCACCAACCACGACCACCGCCACATTGCCTCCTCACACCCTTTGTGGATGCTAAAGGCAAAGTCATTATTGAAGGAGCTTCCAAGTCGGGAGACGTACAGTGCTACAGGTGCTCTGGCAGGGGACACAAGGTTGTGCAATGCTCGACTAGGAACTTACTGATTGAAGAAGAGGGTGAGCCCGTCACTTCGGTTGAGGAAACACCCGTTGAGAAGATTATAACACCCGTTGAGGATATTACAACCATCGTGAAGGACTGATGGGAAAGCGACGTTGAGGTCACTAGAATTAGGGGTGACTCGCCACCTTTTGCACACTCCACGTGCAAAAAAGATTGACGCCACACTACTATTTTCAACACATTTTCCTAGTGCAGGAGGTCCCTGCAAGCTTACTATCGATAGTGGCAGTTGTGTCAATATTGTTGCCAAGAAAGGCCTGGAATATATGCGGCTTACATCTGAATCACACCCATATACTTACTGCATCCTTTGGGTGGACAAGTCTACCATCCAAGTTACACAGAGATGTCTGGTCCCGATTCGCCTAGCGTCCATTGAGAGCAAGGTTTGGTGCGACGTCTTACCCATGGACGTAGCGCACATATTACTTTGGCGATTTTGGTTGTATGGCTATGATGTCACGTGTTATGGATGATCTAACACGTGTATTGTTTGATAAGGGACAAAAAATTACCCTATCTCCGACCCAACCCATAGACCATCCCAAGGGTAAGGTCGGCTTATCAATTAGTGTTGAGTCATCGAGGCCTTTGCATATCTTAAAGAAGGGCGGTTTTTTGAGTGAAAGTTTAGATACTAAGGTTACATATGTAGTGGCAACCACCGTGGCTTCTGAAGCCTCTACAGACACTGTGATTACTAACTTAAAGTATATGGCTCTGATAGAGAGTGAGTTCAAGCGACCCAGTCATCCTGTAGTAGTATGTCATTCCTCAACTTCCTGCACAAACCTAGTTATGGACTCAATCATAAGCTCATCTTCAAGTACAGACTCCCTAGAGTCTCTCTATGTTATAGTGATGAGCCATGTCTGAACTAAGATTCAAGAGTCTAGTAGTGACCTTGTAGTGGTTTCCTCATCTATTTTTGAGTACACTCTCGCTATACCAGGAACCTATTCCAGTACTCGTCGTATCTGTGATGATTTTTATTATTTCCCTTTTGGTGAACCGCATGATGAGTTTTCACTATGCGGAGACATTTAGCGCATCATAGAGTGGCATCTCATTGTCCATGTCTCACACAATCTTACGAGTGTTTAACGCACACTCAACGAGTATTTCTGCACTCCACCTAGAGAGACATGTGTTAGGTCATCCCTCATTAGTGATGTATCCATTATTAGGTCAGCCGAGTTTAAAAGTACACTTGATGACTCAGTGATCTTATTCATAATCACTAGCACAATAAGAGGCATTCAACATATTATATTATGACATCTTATTATTGATGTCTCTGGTGTTTATTTGAATGTGCATTTCCCTTGCGATGAATTTTTCTATACTATACCTACCAAGCCTCCTGACCATGTGCCCATCTCAGGAATTCCTTGTAGCACCAAAGAACCTCAGTGTAAGCAGTAGGTCATATTGTTCATCTTTTACATTTGTTGCATGATCATTTACATATAGTGCATGACTATTTTGTGTTGCATGATTCATATTTATTGTAAGTTTTGCATCATTTGCATGAATTACGTGAATTTGCCGAATGCAAAATTACAATAAGTAAAGCAGATCAACACCATATGGATCAAAAATTTGAAATTGGAGAGCATGTGATGATTTACATACGATCTGAGAGGTTCCCACAAGGAACAATATAAAATTTAAGCACTTGTCGAATGAGTCCCTATACAGTCATACGACGGATCGGTAAAAATACATATAAGATTAACTGTTGAAACAGTTACCCGGTCTCAAAGAGAGTTCGGACCCAAAGGGTGTAGCCTGCACTTACTTATCTTGAGCTGAACCTCTGACCAAAGACTTGGAACCAAGGAACAGACCCTGAGCTGCAGCGCGGAGGTCCCGCCACACACCCGGAAGATCTGAGAGAACTTCCCCTCCCAAGCCAAAGCTGAGTTGGGCACCTTGGAGGGCTCTAGAAACCAACCAAAGCAAAATGAAGGGGGAAGAAATCCAAGGAACAATCCCCCCAAAGGTGCCCTTAAGGGTCTATTTATAGTTTTTCTGACTTGGTCTGTCAATAGCGCAATCTCTCCTTTTGGAAATACTATGCGCAGCCTAGATGGGTCTACCAACAGCTAAACTCCGCTATTTGGAGTGGTTATTAACAGACCAGCAAGGGCATTATGGTAAAAACACTACTAAGCGAGTGGTCTGAGCCGCTTCCACTCGCCTGGGACGGCGAGTGCCTTGGTGAGACTGGCACTCGCTGCCGACTCGGGGCTTGGGCGAGTGCAAGCTGGGTTACCGCAATCGCCCCTCCCCTGGTCTGATCCCGGGGCGAGTGCAGGCCCACGTGCCGCACTCGCCTCCTACGTCTTTGGCAGTATGACCTACGCGAGTCGAGGAGAGATCCCGGTCCACTCGCCCATCCGACTCGCCTGACTCTCAAAAACCAATTCCCCCGCCTCGATCCTGCTCTGAGGTGCTCACTCGATGAATACGGGGTTGTACATTAACATCCCTCAAAATATGTGAATAAACTGAGTATTCAATGTAGAGGACATATCTCCTTAATATGAGGAGTGTGAGTATGTGGATTCCTTCTCCACACCCACGCATAAGCCATAGATTCCTATACTTCCACTCCATCCCAGTTTCATCTAGACGAGTCCCACCAAGAGGGCCACCCTGCGTTGTTAAAAATGCGCCTAAGACTCGAGATTCACCAGGCTCAGAGGTGTGTTCATTTGTACGCCTTTCTTGCACCTTTGGAACATAAAAACGGGCATGAGTGAAATTTTTACTTTAAACTTTTTCCAAAATAAAGAAATAAATAATGTAAGAACTAAAATTTTTTTTGTGATTTAGCATTTGTGAAACACTAAATCCCGCAAAAAGATAGGACACAATGGCGACAAAGGATCCATATAGCCGACCCCCTATAGTGGGATAAAGGCTCGAGTGTTGTTGTTGTTGTTATAGTGCTTGTGAAACAAATTCGGGCTTTGAAACTAAAATACGATGCAAGTGACTACATTGATTCTATTTTTTAAGAGATATAAATGATAGTAATAAATGATTAATCAATAAAACAAATAAAGAATCTGATCAAGAAGATGAACTGATGGTGGATGTTTATTATTTAAAATGGATGTGGTTGCGTCTTGCCCTCGTCAGGCGTGCGCACATACGCCTTGAGCCTAGGCTCCAAGACCCCTTTGCGCCTTAGTGTGATTTGAGTCTAGACTCCAAGATTCCTTTGCATCTTAGTGCACCTTGATCTTTTAATAACTAAGGGGCCACCTCACACCACCAATGGTTCCCCCGGTTCAGTTTTCAGAAAGAGATACATCTCACTCAAAACTACACGTGACCACCAGAGATATACTTCATATTATTCCCCATGACTTTAAAGTCGTAGGCGAGCGAGATACACTGTGATATCATATCAATTGGAGTGATCACCCGATCTCAGATGACACTTGGATTTCCCCGGAGAAGCTTAAGCGACTCTCCCTAGACTACGTCGAGAGTACGACCATGTTCACTGACTGTTGATGAGTACTTTCAAGTAGAGGAGGGTTGATGGAGATCGTCGGCCTACATGTGTCTATTTCCACAGGAATCATGATCCGCTATTCGTTCAGACGATCTGAGTCCACAGATGCATTTTGATGGTCATTCGGAGTCGATCTCATGTACTTATTTTCATTTTTCGAGTCTATTTGACACCTGATCGGTTTGGACATTTTGAGTCGTCTGATCCGAGTGGCATATCGGTTATGTACTTTATATTCATGCGTAAACGCATCGGTTGGAGACATTGTGGTTATAATTTCAGTTTTGGAACCGTTGATCCCCTCTCTCTCGGTTCAGTGTCGAGAGGTGCTTCCTTAGTGCGACTCCAAGGCATCGTCTTCCACAGCCTCCATTCTCGTCGACCTCCTGTTCGCAGGCCTCTCCTATGCCTGCAAGCCCTGTCTGCTCATGTACTCCTCTGCAACTGAAGCATAGCATTTCCCGCAAACCGCTATTTGTCTCCTCCAACAGTCGCAATCATCGCTCCTCCTTTCCAGTCTGCCAGCTGCTCTTCCCCGATCTCACTGACACTGCCCAGTCCACATCCACCCTTATCCAACGACAGTCAAGACCTCCCCATCACTTGATACCCATGCTCCAGCCGAGGGACCACCATACCCACCATACCGCCACCACTGACGGTATCATCCATGATTATTTCCATTCTCATTGCTGATTGCACCTACCGCAACCCCCTTAGCCTTCATCGAGCCACCCCCTTCATTCTTCCTGACCACACACCACCTTCCCCTCAATATACATTCTCTATCACAGTTTTCCTCCCTACCTGAGTTCCCCCTGGTTTCTCCTCGGCGGCAGCCATTCTTAGGAGAGATCTGCAGCCTCAGATAACTATAACGCCACATCCCATTGCCATCTGAATGTGTGAAGTCATAGTTGGTGTTTATGCTTCTTTATTTTACTTGAACTATATTTAGTGGATGTGATAGCATATGTTTATTTTTTGTGAGATTGTTTGACATGCAAGGCTTACTCTCCGCACACTTACATTACTTGTGCCTTTATTGCTTGTGGATTGGCGTTTATTTTTTCCAATTCCATTATCTGTGAAAGAATGAACTCCTGATCAGGTTTTATTTTAATTAATTGTTTATTGCTAATTTAATCGGACTCCCTGATGCATTTGCACCCATAATAGGAGTTGTGCGCATTGCATTCCACCTAGGGTTGCACTTTAGGGCATCCATCATTCACAACCTAACATACATCTTTAAGTATTTGTTTAGTAGCACGTCCAACGAGAACAAGGCAAATAAAACAACAAAACATATTTCAATTTCATTTTCCTAGAGTAAATCCGGTTCCACGGAAATTGCAGCCTGCTTTAGGTAAATTAAGATATGCTCGAACATTTCTACATTTTAGTGAGAATTACAAGAATCACCTGATGTTTTAAAAACAAATCTCTCGATGGAAAACTGAAAGTTATTATGGCTCTGTGTGCATTGAGTGAAATATAATTGGAAGAATAAATATATATCTACTTTTCAGGGTAATTCTCTTCCATTTATCCTAATGAAAAAAAAAGAACAAACCACATTAATAATCAGTAACTTTTAAGTTTTATTGCATCAGCATCACTCTTCTCATATGTTAACTTGTTGAACTCGATCTCCCCAATTTCAGTATTCTCCTCGATGAATCTCGCTCCCTTCTTCTGCCTTAAGGCCCGTAATACTCACCTTAATAAAAAAGAAAAATAGATTGCTTTTCCAATAATTTTCTCCTCAACTCAAGAAGAAGAAAAATCAGCATAAATCATTTACCATTATCGTTTATTTTTCTTTTTTTCTCCTTTTCTTCCTTTATTTACAGACCAAGCGGAGCGCATATAGCAAGAAATGTTATGAAAAGAGAAACAAGGTAGGAACCCTAAAAGCGGAAAGAGATTGAAGAGAGGATGATGATTGGAGTGCAAGGATATTGTAGAGCTTGCAACCCATACCTTGGTGTGGGGTAGCTTTTCTGCAGGAGGGAGGGTAGAAAGAGAAAAAAATAAAGGAAATTTTTTAAGGTTTAATCAGTGGATAGAATTAGACCTCAAGATTTGAAATTGAGAGATCAAATTCCAATTCAATCGTTCAATTGAATAATTATATTTAGGATTGGAATTTCAGTCAATGTAATGATAATTGAAATACTCAATTCCGCAATTCTTACCTCAAAAGGAACAGATGAATTATTCAACAAATAAAATTTCGTTAAATGAGAGAAATTATTGATGATTAGATTTCTAAAGGGAGAATCTTAATAAGATTTTCTAAGGAAAATTTTCTAGAGAGAAAGCCACTAATAACCCTAACCACGATTCGACTCATACAACTCGACTCAATGCCTAAAAGACTCATAATAATATAACCACTAGATAACTGACGGTGTGGGACCCATAAAATTCCACCCATTCTTCAAATTGAGTTTGACCTCAAGCTCGAACGGTCTTGAATGACCAGGTTCTCGAGTTCTTTGATCTCCCCCACCCACCCAGAACAACTCTTGATAGCGCGTCGCAGCAGCGGAGGCGGTGTCAAGCGGAGGGGCATCAACATGATCCCGGGTACCATAAAATAGTGCAAGGAGATGGTGTGACTGAGGCACATGTGGAGGGAAGACTGATTGGCAAAGCGGAAGCGGGGAAAGTGTGCTCAACGGACTGTCGATGGCGACGAAAGACCAAACCATAGGTGAGCTGCGGCGAGGAGAAGCAGCGGTGCCAACTGGAGAATTGTCGGCAAAAGGAATGGATCGAGACAAGCAGACCGAGCTGGCAATCGGAGCAAAGGCTGCGAGATGGCGACCACGGGGGCTGGTGGCGGCAACACAGACAGGGACAGCACCACCACGGGGCTTGGAGGTGACGATGTCGGTGGTGTAAATTGCGGAGCGGCAACCTCTGGCGATGATGGTGGGGTGACAAGGATTGAGAAGAGCGGCGGAGCTTCAACAGCCGTCGGTGTGAGAGACAACTATTTTAGTAGAATCTGGGGTGGGGGAGATGGAAGTTGCGTCTAGAGGCGGCGTGCAGGGCCCGACAATGGCATGGATTGCAGCAGCGTGATCGTCTACCTTGATGGAGCAGTCGCCGACATCGAACCACTGGTGATGTTGACGATGAGTTTCAACATAGAGGCCTGATATGATTATATGAAGCCATCAATGAATGGAGAATAGCCGCATTGGCAGCGCTTAATTTCAATTCCAACATAATTAATTGATTAAGTAATTATTCAATCTTGAATTAATTAATTAAATCAATTAGAGATATCCCTAGTTGGAGAAGGGAGGATTAATGTGCTACTCGAAACGACAAGAATGGCAACATGCTGGAGAAGGGAGGCGCGACTGAATAGAAGCTGGCATTGGGCTCTAGTAGCGCAGGGCTCATCCTTGTAAATGACGGCACAATCTGTGTTGAATCGCTAGAGAAGATGCTCACGCGAGGGTGGTAGGGCGTGAAGCTTTCGACGAGGCCGTCGAAGCAATATGATGAGGACGTGAAAGCGGCGGTGGGTGGTGTCAGCAAGGCTCGAAGACGTTGATGTCGTCGTCGAACACTGATATGGTCATCGAACACTGATATGGTCATCAAACACAGCCGCATACTGTTGAGGAATCTCGTCGGTTGTTGAGTCCTCATCGAACACAGCCGCAAGGGAAGAAGAAGCGGGCGCAGACGAAGAGCAGCGACCGATCGATAGATGTCAGTTTTGTACTCGGCATCAATGATGTCGGCGGGTGTGGCGTCGATGAAGCAGTGCAGGCATATCGACTACTAGGAGAGCACAATGCACACCGACCCGCGAGACTCATAACTGGAGGAGTCGGCTGTTGGGAGGAGGAAACATGACATTGCGTGGCCATGTTGAAGAAAGGGAGGGCGGACAGCAAGTTGTTGTCCTGGACTGGTTCGGGGAGGCGGGATTAAGTCGACGCTTGAGGAAAGGTCGAGCCGATGAATCGTCGATGGAGTCATTAAGGTTGGTCGATGGGAGTCAAGAAGAGATAAGGACTGAATCGCTCTGATACCAAAATTTGATATGTGCCTATTTTGGGGGCTTCTTCGGAGGTGGCGGTAGAGGCGGAGATACTAGGGGAGCCAATCTCAACCCACAAAGAATGTGAGGGGAAAGAAAGAAGTGGAGTTGTGCTCAATCCTAACCCTAGAAATGGAGGATGACGAGGAGAACTAAAGAGAGGGAAGAATTTGAGAGAGAAAGAGGACATTGATTTCATTGATTTATATCTCCTACAAGACCTAAGGGGCCTATATATAGGACCCTGATGGACCGGGCATAAATACCCCATCTAAAGAAAATGTGTGAAACATTAAAACACAAAGACATTAATAACCCTAACCACGACTCAACTCATCAACTCGACTCAATACCTAAGAGACTCATAATAATATAACCGCTAGATAACTGACAGCATGAGACAAATAACAACTGAAAACAAATAAAAGCATTAAATAGATAGTAGTCCTTTTGGATAGGACGGCCCAGGCATCATAATGTTTCACCACTCCTTCAATTTTAACTTGTCATCAAGTTTAGAAGAGAGTTCTAGCTCATGAAATCCCTTAGCAAGTCACGGTCTTTGTATGTGTTTGCTTTGTCGGGTTCCTTTATCTCCCCCCTCTAATTCCCCCCCCCCCCCCCTCTTTCTCTTGCCCTAACATAAGAACTCACAAAGTAAACGAAATCATTCTGCCCTGCATTTTCTCTGTGAATAAAGCTTTATCTGAGATGAATGGATATAATATGAGCATGCAATATCTAGAGGATGGTAGCGTGCAGTGCCTTTGGAATAGAATTGAGGACCAACAAGTGATATTCAGTATCGCCGAGATAAACAAATATAATCCAAGTGAGGATTATTCATTGTCATGTTGAACTAGGATCAGTTGGTTGGCGTTTTGCAGTGCAGTGTCGATTATTGCTGAAGATTCTCTTGTGATGAACAACGAACAACGGCGGCTATAGGGTGGTGGTCGGATAAACTGAGATTGTGAAGACTAATAGAACTTGCGCTTTCACTGCGTGGTCGTTATCTTTTGGATCCAAAAGTTTGGTGGATAAAGTGTAGTCTGCTTTCCATCCTTAGAAAATGAATGGGCGTTCCAATAACCACTATACACAGACCTATCAAACTGCCACAGCCTCCCTGGAAGGATGTGACAAGCACTCATAGAAATGATGTCACACTCACACATCACTTCGCCCTGATATAATTTCCCAATGGATAAGGAAATCAGAGTCTGCATATATACTCTCACTCTGCCATCGTTGTTGAGTCATTGTAACTAATATGGATGAGGATGGTTGGTAGTAGATAATCCAAGTTTTCACACTATGAAGGTAAAAACTATATTGGTACAATTGTCACCGTCAATAATGAACACACAAACCTTCCCTTGCACAGTGTCCTCACTGTGGAAAAGATTTTTCCTTTGATTCACATATGCCACCATATGTGCAATAAACAAACACCTGATATCAGAATATTCAATAATACCACCCAATCCATCAGTAGGGAGTATATAACATCTTTAATTATTATTTTATAATTTTAAATTAAGGGTTAGACCAGACGTAGTGTTGACGTCATCGCCGCCGACTAAGGTAATCGAGCGTTGTAGCCTTTTTGGCACTCAATTAATTAATTGTTAAAGTTGTTGATGTTATCGCATTTTATATTCCGGTCTATGCACTAGAGTCCTCTAGGAATGTGTATATGAGTTTAGTCTCACATTGTCTATTCTAGTTTATGAGTCATTGTAAACCCTTTAAACCCTCTTTGAGAGATGAATAAATTGCACTTTGTATTTTTCCCAATATTTCAACATGGTATCAGAGGCATTGATCCCTCCCTAATCCGCTTCCGCTCCTGTGCCTTGGGGCATCTTTTTTTTTGTCGCTTTGGGTTTGACATTGCCGTGACTCATCGATGAAGGAGTGGCAGCTACTCATCAACCACGAAGGTGTTACTCTCGATCCCGTCATCGATTCCATCTAGCACTCTCGTCGACGGTATTGCTTGTTGAGCTCGTGAACGACGCCATCTCCTTGCAGTTTTGTCGACCTCAACGGCTTCTCTTGTCGTTGATGTTCCAGTCAGCGTTCTTTTCCTCATCAACGATCTCGTCTGGCCCTCACTGCTCCAGATCTCACATGTCGATGCAAATGTGATCACTCCCGTTGACTTCTTTGTCAACTGGTCCGTACGGTCCTTCCGCCTGCCGATCTAGTCGACATTCTTCATCACAAATGGAAAGGAAGAAATCGAATATGGTAGATTTTTGTTTGCTTACCTACAAACAGCACCTTTTTCCTCATCACCAGCATGATATCCATTTTGACTACCAAAGGTTTTTTACTTCGCCACCTTATATCTTATCCTTTTTGTGATTTCATTCAAGTATAATCTTTTTCCCATCTTGTTAAGTAGCTCGATTCATGGAAGATTTCCTAATGACAATATTTTCACTTCTCAGTGATCCACACTTATTCTATGACTTCTCTATGGTCTTTTGGTATTTAATGCTAATAATTTAATATGATATTTATTACTCTAATTATTCAAAATACAAAATGCAAAGCCTGATAAAAATTTCACTCCATCTTTACTGAACTTCAATGATATTGGCTTCTAAATACGTGCAAAAAGGAACTGATTATGGGGATGTTTACACAAGTTGAACGAATTAAAATGGTAAATCGATGTCAATCAGTAAAAGTTGAAAACAGAAAGAGACCAAAGACCCAAACAATAATATCTAGCTCATATTAAATATGAGGATGACAGCAACTTCGTAGAAACATAGAATTAATTAAAAAATTCAATGCAATAAGTTCAGTAAGGCATGAACCAATTATACAAATTTAAGTTAAATTATTCTGACAGTTAGCGTATGGATATTCCTAGAAAACTAAAACAATATTGCAGGAACTATAAATGACAACTTGTAGGAATAGAAAAACTTGCACTAAATGACACATTATTAAAAAAAACATGATTGAAATAATAAACTCAAAATTCACCCACCAGATTGTCCACAGACATTGGTTCTGGAATGGAGACCACAGGTACTTGGAGCTCACCAGTACGAACCTTATCTTTCTCATAATCAAGTAGGGCCTAATAAATAAAACTAGTAAGTTGAATGAAGGTTAAGAAAATACAATCAATCATATGATGTTCATGATCTTATTATAACTCGAGTTATTCGCATAAACAGTAAAGTGTCTAGACGTAATTTAGATTTCCCCTTTAATCTTTCGGATTTCAATGTCATCCTACCTCATAACCACACCATCTTCCTTGCAAGCCACCGAAGCCGCTTTTACACAGTTTGTGCGAGGAGTCCCTTGTCTTCCACCGGACCATCCACCAGACCTTCCACCGAACCTTCCACCGGGTCTTCACCAACCATCTCACAGTACCTTTTCATACCCGGTGAGATCTTTCTTAATCCTTTGGTTCATCTCTGTCTAGCTAGAGTATGCAACATAGTCTCTGAGGGAGAATTCATTTTGTTTTCCTTTCATTTCCTACAAAATTGGGTCGATTTTGAACAACTAGTTTGTTATTTAGTTCATATTGCTTGTTATAGGATTGCGATCGATGAATGATTTGCTCCGCTAAATGAACTTAATTTTTTTATTTTGTGTAGGTTACGCTCCAAATTTGTTTTGTTGAATCTAATGTCACTTTCTTTAATTTAAATTATATCAAGAATTTTTTTTGCATTGCATTCATCTTATTTGGTGCAACTACGAGTGCGTCAAGAAGGCAACCGGAGAGTATGTGTCAAAGAAATCAATATCATATGATTGGATGAACCTGTTGGTAACCAAACGAGCTTTGTATACATATACGGTACCATCATGTAGAAACTTGATCGCAAAGACCCATCAACAACCAATAATATCTCCTCCAGGTAGGGTAGAAACAAGTGTCTAAGTACCTAAGATTCCAAAGGCAAAGATCTTGACGCAACCTTCGTCGCATCTAAAGATGCATGACACAATCATGCATCATTTATCTTTGATTATTTATTTACTTATTGTATGTCATATATTCTCTTTTCTATGCACCCACTTGTGTTCGAATTTGCGGCTCACCGGTTTGACCAACCGATGAGACCTTGAATAAAAAAGGTCTGGTATTCTTAGATAGTTAGGACGAAAATAGCAAGTTTAAATTATTTAAGGAGACATAAATTAAAATAATTCAAATTCAAGATATCGAAATCAATTAGGAGAAAATTCGTGAAATCATCACCAAAGATTATTGGAAAAAATTTGTTTGGAAAGACAATATTTGGGAAAACATGAAATGGAAAAGTTATATTTAGGAAGAAAAAAAAAGAGGCAAAGCCAAATCCCTCCCTATTAAACCCACCCCCATCGTGAAGAGAAGGAGGTCGGGTGTACAGAAGAACGAAAGTTTCATTCTCTTTGTAATACCGGAATAGACCCCAATCTCCTCTTCGCATACCCTAATCCCTCCATCGTTCGAAGCAACAAGCCGCTCAAAGCTCTTCCGCGATGCATCGGAAACCGAAGATGACGTACGAAAATCTAATCATAAACTCTGTCTACACAAACATCCAGCCGCATGGCCGTCGTCGACTTCTCCGCTTACTTTCGGTTCCCCGTCCAATACTACAGGCGTGTATGTTGTCATTGACCTCAAACGTCCCATTCCAGCACCCTCCCAAGATCGACCAGTCTGAAGATCGATTGTCGTTCATAGTCAGACGCTTGTTATTCTCTCCCCTGCACGACGGAGTTGGGCTCGACCATCTTCCCTCTGCAATATCTTTCTTGTATCCTTGCTCCAACCAATTAGTTTAATTTTATGCGTTCCACAAAATAATCTTAAGCTTACCCCGAACGTTCATACTGTTTTTATAGTCGTTATTCATAAATTTGTATTGTGTTTTAGCTTGTGGATGATCGGATCTCGCTTTGGTTCAACTCGTTAGATGCTCGAGGGGTCGTCTTCGAATAATGATTAACGGTTTTAACAAAGTTCATCGTTGAAAGTACTTTTGGCGCGCTATAATTTTGATTTTGCCAACTAAGCCTACATCGGTTTAAATTTATTGTTTAAAAATATAAATATCTTATTTTCAAACTCTAACCTTGATTTACATCAGTTTGGTATCAGAACACTTTTGATTCGCTCCTATCGCAAATCAAACGATCCGAATTTTTTCAAATAAAAAGAAAAATTATTTTTTTTTAAAGTTCCAAAAATAAAACCGAGTAAAAATAAAAATAAATTTTTTTCCCACTCCAGTAATCTCGCATTTTAAATAAAAGTTTTTAAAATATATATTTGAGTCAGTTTTTTGACGCATAAATGGATCTCTTTGTTTTAAAAAAATCAATTAAGATATTTAATATTTGTGAAAAATTAAAACAATGAAAAAATAAGTAGATCATTTAGAGACTAGTGTAGGGGACTTGACCTAACAAATGAACGATTTGATGAAAGTGGTAGAGACTCACCACAAATATGGGTAGTGTCGGACATGGCGTGAACGGACCACGCACATCTATTAACAATATAAAAATCATCATGCACTTAAATCGAATACCTGCCCCGGAGAACGAAGTAAACCCTAAGCTTAGACAGTTAGAACAAGCACACCATGTTATGATGCGGGGCGAGCCAGACCCACGCTGGGGACACATGTATCAACGACGACCGCACGCCATGCCCGCATGACTGTCTTGGGATGTTTTTATTATTCTGCGTGCACGTTTATTTTTAAGCAATGTTGTTTTATTGTTCCCACATGTTTAAGCCCAGGTGGGGGCAAAAATAGGTGAATAGGTTATCTACCGGATGAACTCTTTGTTTGGGATTAGGCAAGTAATTTCCACTTTTACTCCCTCTCTCTAAATCTCGCTCTCTCTATTTCTTCCTCTCCTTCGTCTTCTCTCCAGCCGCCGGGTTTTCCCCATCTCCAACCATTGCACCGTCGGGCTCTAAGAAGGGTTCTGCAGATCTTTGGGAGGTTTCATCCCTCTCCGGCCCTATTACGAGATCGAGATCAGGAGGTCATAACAACTTGGTATCAGAGCCAAACACTGGTGTTCCACTCTTCGGTACCTACCGCGCCGCCCTAACTGCGCCATGTCGTCCGTCCGCTCACTCGCCGCCGCCCGGCTTGACTACAGGTTTGATTCCCTTGCTGGCCGTGAACCCCATGCAGCCCCACTCTATGGCAGACGGCGGTCACTCGCTCACTCAAATCATGGAGCTCTTTCAGCCCATGTTCGCCAATCAGAACGACAAGATGGAAGCCCTCAATGCTCGCTTGGAAGCTATACAAAGTGACCCGCCCCCTCTGCTGGCAGCCCATGCGGCCTCCCCCGCCACGAGCCGGGTCGCCTCGCCCCACACTCGCAGGAACAACTTCTCTTTTTCACATTCAATTCATATGGATTTTTCGATCTACGAAGGCCGCGAGGATCCACTCCTTTGGCTCACGAGATGCGAGTTTTTCTTCACGAATCAACATACCCCGGACGAGTAACGCGTCGGAATCGCTTCTTTTCACCTCCTTGGATAGGCACAGTTACGGGTGACTCAATTCCTACGAGAACACCCTAACCCCTCCTGGGAGGATTTCCGGGCAGCATGCACACTTCGGTTTGGGTCGTCCATGCCGAGCAACCCCCTCGGCGACCACATCGCCCTCAAGCACACCGGACCCATTGAGTCTTGGAGCAATTTCAACTTTTATTGTCCCGCAACACATTCGTTTTGTCGTCACGGCAGGCTCCCCTCTTCGCGGCCGGATTACCTGAATGCTTGCACAGGGACGTGGAGTTTCAGAAGCCGCAGGATCTCACAACCGCTATGAGCATGGCCCGTGCTTGCGAGCGCCGCCTAAAGCTTGACCAGCCGCCGCCGGCCCGCCGTGACTATTTTGGCCACCGACCACCTTCAGGTTTCTCCAACCCCAAACCGCCAAGTGGGGACGAACCACTGCGTCCCACTTTTCAACGCCACTTATCCCGATCCGAGATGGCAGCACGTCATGAGAAGGGGCTATGCTTCAATTGGGATGAACCTTTCACCCCCAGTCACATGTGCAAACGTTTATTTTGGTTGGAAATTGATGACTCATCCAAGGATGAGGATGACGGACCCGACGACTCTGGCACACCACAACTCTCTCTCAATGCTCGAACAGGGCCGCAGGACGGCTGCACCATTCAGATGTATGTGGATGTGGAGGGGACATCCCTCTTAGCTCTCATGGACACGGGCAGCACCCACAACTTCATTCGGCAGGACAAGGCCCTTAGTATCCACCTTCCTTTCGTCTCCCGTAGTCATGTCAGGTGGTCGTGGCTAACAGCTAGCAAATGTCATTTCCTGGTGTTTGTCGGAGAGTAGCCTTTGCATTGGATGGCTACCATTCACAGGCAGAAATCTTTTTAGTGGATCTGCGGGGTTTTGATATCGTCTTGGGCATTCGTTGGCTCTGAACCTTGGGACCCCTCACGTGGGATTTTGATCGCCTCACCATCTCATGGCAGGCGAGTACTCGTTTGGTCCAGTGGCACGGCCACACCCCGGGGAAGTCTCCCTCCTTTTTGGTCCACACCGAGACCCTTGACACACTAGCGCAGAAGCCAGACGACTACCCTCCGGACCTTGCTAGCCTTCTGCAGCTCTACTCCGAGATATTCAGCCCGCGCTCGGTCCTTCCCCCGCATCGCCAGCAGAACCATCGCATTTGCCTCCATCCGGGCACGGCCCCGGTGGTGGTTCTCTCATACCGCTACCCCTTTCATCAAAAGGACGAGATCGAGCGGCAATGCGACATTCTTCTCCAACAAGGCCTCATTCGGCGCAGTGTCTCCACCTTCTCTTCCCCAGTATTGTTGGTGCGCAAGAAAGACAGTTCGTGGCGGCTCTGTGTGGACTACCGGGACCTAAACGCTATCACGGTCGAGGACAAGTTTCTTATTCTGGTAGTGGAGGAACTCCTCGACGAGCTACATAGAACGTGCTTCTTCTCCAAGCTCGATTTGTACTCCGGTTATCATCAAGTCCACATGGCGGCCGACGACGTGGAGAAAACTGCTTTCCGCACGCACCATGGTCATTTTGAATTCTTGGTCATGTCATTCGGTTTAATGAATGCTCCTTCTACCTTTCAGGCCCTCATGAACAAAGTATTCCACCCTTTTCTCTGAAAGTCTATTCGTGTTTTCTTTGACAACATTCTTGTCTATACCAAGTCATGGGAGGAGCACCTATTGTTGGTGTTTCTATGGTGATCTGGAAGCAGTCAAACAGTTAGGCTCACTGCCAACGCGATTTGAGTCTATAAGGTCGCACAAAAAAGTGTTTGGATAAGTTGGATGAAGGTTTGTGTTAGCCTCACTCGTATGGGATATGAATATAGAACAACTCTTATGGCATTAAGGTTACTGACGGGTTTCGTCAAGTGCGTGTCGACACACGTCGAGTGTGTATCGACGCCCGTCGACTTCCAAATGACGCATCCAAGCTCGATGTGTCTGCGGCCTCTAGTTGACGCTACGTCGAGTAGATATCGACGTTATGTCAACTTCTATTTGACGCAAGTGCGTTGACTGCCTGTCGACGCAAGATGTGTCGAGTGTCGTCGACTGCTTATCGACGTTGCGTAGAGTCCTTATCGACGCGCGTCGACTGCAAATCGACGCAAGTCGAGTTTTGGAGGACTTCTAAGAGGGCTTCTGTCTGTTTGATATCCTTGGGTATAAATAGACTGGGAAAAAAGTTTTCTGTGTGTGAAAAACTGAAGTGCGTGCTTCTGAAGTCGTCACTTGCCCTAGATACCATCATGAATTCTTGTCGCCGGCTCTCCTGGAAACGAATCTAGCAATTCGTGGAGACGCAGAGAGCAGTCCTTCTCCGACCCAGTTCTTGTGAGACAAGTCCTTGGGGTTCTCCACCGCTCGTGTAAATACCTGTAGAGTCGCAGATATATTTCAGCGTGAACTCAGCCACCTACTTTCTGGACTGGATCATTGGAGTATCTTGGTTGAGTAAAGACCCAATCCCTCTCAGATACAATGTCTTGATGTATACTTTTATTTCTTGATTCATGAAGATCGCAAGATCCTTTACTCTTTTGGGTTGTTCTTGTATGTTTATTCCGATGCGCACATGTGATGTGTTGTTCCACCTCTTGTAGGGAAACCCAACACAACGTCTACATGTCGTTCTCAGCTTGGTGCACACTCACCAATTGGTTCTTAAAGCCTCCAAATGTTCATTCGGGCAGCGCTCCGTCACCTATTTAGGACATGTGGTGCACAATTTGGGCGTTTTGGCCGACCCGACAAAGCTCCAAGGAGTGGCGCGTAACCTATGCCGCAAACCCTTACCGACCTACGCGGATTCCTTGGTCTCACGGGATATTACCGTCGCTTCATACGCAATTACGAACCCATTGCAGCTCCCCTGATCAGTTTACTCTGGAAGAACGCATTCACGTGGACGGAAGCCGCTACTCAAGCTTTCCACTCTACAAGTGGCATTATTGTCTGCTCCCGTTCTCCGCCAACCAGACTTCACTTTACGCTTGTGGAATGCAACGCCTCGGGACTCGGCTATGGCGCAATCGTACAGCAAGAGGGGCACCCGATAGCTTATTTTGAGTCGCCAGACCGTCATCCATCACCACAAACTGTCGGCCTATGAACAAGAACTCATTATGCTCGCCAAGGTCGTTCAGCATTAGCGCCCTTACTTATGCGGCCGCCTCTTTGTCATTTGGACGGATCACTATAGCTTAAAGTACTTGATCGAACAACCCGCAACAAAGATGGGTGAGTAAACTTCTCAGCTTCGACTTCCAAGTGGAATATAAGGCAGGTGTGCTCAACCGTGCCGTCGATGCTCTCTCTCACTGCGAAAACTCAGTCGCGGCCTCACTCCTCGCCATTTCATTTCCCACGGCGGATCTTCTTTCCTCGCTCCGCCAAGAGATCCAACAGTCCCCTAGCTTATCGAAACTCCTCCACCGGGCGGCAACGGGCCTCACTGATCAGCATTGGACCGCCCACAATAGACTTATATACTACAATGACTGTGTGTACGTGGACACGACATCTCCTCTCATTCCCACCATTTTAGAGGATGTCCATTCTCGTAGCCACAAAGGCGTTCACTGCACTCTCCAACGACTGCGAATGGAATTTTATCGGAAAGGGATGTGTAAGCATGTTCATGCCTTCATCGCGGCCGGCGCAGTTTGTCAAAGAAACAAGACCGATCATCTCCTTTTGGCGGGTCTGCTCCAATCCTTACTGGTGCCCACACAGATTTGGGCGGATCTCTCCATGGACTTTGTGAAAGAGTTGTCTTTTGTCCGAAGGAAATCGGTTTTGATGGTGGTGGTAGATCGATTCTCAAAGGGGACCCATTTTATCTCCTTGCGTCGGCCGCTCATCGCCGAGAACGTTGCCCGGATTTTTTCCAAGAAATTTTTTGCCAACACGACATGCCAGAAACTCTTGTTTCGGACAAGGATAAGGTATTGACTAGACATTTTTGGAAGGAGCTCTTCACCCTCAGCGGTACAAAGCTTGTCATTCCTTTTGTTTACCACCCGCAGTCGGATGGTCAGACTGAGGTGATCAGCCGCACCATAGAGATGTACTTGCGTTGTGCCACTGGTGATCGTCCTTGGGATTGGCCGCGCTTGCTTCCTTGAATAGAATATTGTTACAACACTGCATACCACACAGGGTTGAAGACTACTTTGTTCCGCCTCACCTATGGCCGAGAACCTCCACGTCTGCTGTCATGTACGGGCGGCTCTGCTCGTTTAGATGTTGTGGACCGCGAATTGGTAGACAGCGATGAGTTCTTGCAAGCAACCCAGAACCGCCTTGTTCAGGCTCAATAGCGCATGGAGGTCTCCTACAACCGTGGCCATCGTGAGTTTACTCTCGTCATCGGTGATTGGGTTTGGGTGCGGCGCCGCGCTTTCCGTCATGTGACCGTTATCCGGACCGCCTCCAATAAATTGGGTCCCAAATTTTTTGACCCCTTTCTGATTACAGAACGCATTGGCGACATGGCTTACCGCTCGACCTTATTCATGTGACCTATTCATGACGTTTTTCACATTTCTCAGCTCAAACTCTTCGTTGGGCCTCCGTCGTCTTCCCCACTAGTTGATATTCCAGTCCAGCTTGAGGACAAGTTGTCTCTCGGCGAGGGCAGCGATGTTATGATGCAGTATGAGCAGGACCCACGCTGGGGATGCATATATCAACGACGACTGCACGTGGCGCCCGCATGACAGTCTTGGGATGTTTTTATTATTTTGCGCGCACATTTTTTTATGCAATGTTGTTTTATTGTTCCCAGATGTTGAAGCCCGGGTGGGGGGCAAAAATAGTGTGAACTGGTTATCTACCAGGTGAACTCTCTGATTGGGATTAAGAAAAAAATTTCTTGTTTTACTCCCTCTCTCTAAATCCATCTCTCCCTCTCTCTACCCCTCTCAGTTTGTCGCTCGCCCTAGCCGCAACATCGATCCGCTCGTTCGACGCCTTGTCGGTGTGCAACTCCACCAATCCCCCTCTTCCCACTCCTCTCCTCTCTCTCTCTATATTTCTCGCTCTCCTTCAATTTCTCTCCGGCCGTCGGGCGTTCCCCATCTCCAACCATTGCACCGTCAGGCTCTAAGAAGGGTTCCACCGATCCTTGGGGGGATTCATGCCTCTCCGGCCCTATTACGAGATCGAGATTAGGAGGTCATAACACACCCCGAACCCGAACCACGTAACCAACCCCGTTGGGATATGGGAGTCAGGTTAGATATAGGTGACTTTGAAGGGCGACAAGAACTCAAAGGTTGTTTAGAATGGCGCGATAGGATGGACAATTTCTTGGGGAAGCAATTGCCCCAAGCTAGGTAAGTTGAATATGTTACACTTAGGCTGAAAGGTTCCGCACTAGTTCGGTGGGGACAATTAGAGTGCTCTAGATTCAATTTCGGCATGCTCCCCATCACCACATGGGTGATGGGGCAAATTTAAAACATAATTTCAGAAACAATACATTCCACCTGATTATTTACAAACCCTCTATCGTAGATTCAACAACCTAAGACAGGATAAATTAATTGTAGATGAATACACGAACGAGTTCCTTGTACTCCAATCTCGCCTCGACCTCCAAGAGGACGATGGCATGATTGTTTCTCATTATTTCATTAGAGATCAGTTAGAGTTTTTTGACTATAAGGACCTAAGCAAGATCTCGAGTCGCGCTCGTAGAGTAGAGTCCTCACAGAAGCGGACATCCATACTTAGGTCAGCTGATAGACCTCCATTGAGCGTTACCATTACCCCCACTTCTAAAATTTTAGATTCCCATCACCCCACGTCATTGTTGGAACTCTGATTCCACAAACGAACGCCTCCCGGAGTAAGAAGGTTATTGGGGTTAAGCGCAACACTGTTGTATTTTGATGCTTCAAATGCATAGAATCGGGACACAAATCCTCTGAGTATCCGCGATGCCACTTTGTCGCTATTATTGATTCTACTGATGGACGAGAGCCTGAGAATAGAGTTTACATTAATGACTCCAATCCTGAGCCTGAGCCCGAGTCTGAGAATGTAATAGAAGTAGAAGGTGAACACACTAAACACTTAGTACGTGTCTTACGCTATAGCCTGATCACCCACAGCGAGTCTACTAAAGATGATCATAGGAGGCACGATATCTTTCGCACTACTGCACGCATCCATGAACAATTTTCTCCATTATCATGGATAATTGTAGTATGGAAAACTTCGCTTCTCAACGTATGGTCAACAAATTAGTGCTTGCGACATACCCATTAGAACAACTGAACAACCCTACAGCTTATCTGGAGTCAATAGTCATTTGACTATGCCCGTTACCCAGCAATGTCTAGTAGAATTTTTTATTATGAGCACATATTCAGATAGTGTTATGTCATGACATCGTCATAAATATCTGTCGCATCCTATTAGGGAGATCTTGGCAGTATGATCGACATGTCATGTACGACGGCACGGGGAACTCTCATTCCTTTGAGCGCAATGGACACAAGATTGTTCTTCTTCCCCAGAAGAACTGGCTTTTTTCAAGGGCACGCGAGAGGACCTCTACGTCTTATAGTTCACTTTTCATTACCTCCACCACATTACTACTTACTGCACTCCCGTCTAAACCCCCATATGACCAAGGTTCGGTCCCACATTTATTAATCACTGACTCTCGATTTTCCCATACTGTGGTTGATGACCACTTATCTCGCACGTCTCACTATGTAGATTTCATATTTAGAGAACACACTTTTATTTCACCACACTATCATCCGGGCATAAAAGGATTTGTCAAGTTGCATTACTATATTAAATGTTTTTTGAAAACACTGGGGGGTCGAATGGGGACCAAACTCGAGCTTTAGTAGCGCTTATCACTCTCCGACTGATGGACAGACTGAGGTTGTTAAAAAAATCGGAGGGGACTTCTTAAGTGTTTAACGGGGCGAATTTAAAGAAATGGGGTCTTGTACTTACACATGCACAATTCATATATAATAATCTCCTTTTGAAATCGACCAAACTGAACCAAGCCGAGCCAATCAAACAGAATTTCGGACCAAACCGACCGGTTCAGTTCGATTTCGGTTCCAGAGGAATGAAAATTGAACCTGTTAGGTTCGCTTTCGGTTTACTTCTTTGCTAAAACGATGAAACCAAACCGACGAATCATGCTTCAAATAGTTTTATACATGTGTTGCAATGCAAGAATAGTATGCATGGAAACATTTTTATAAATAAATATTGACGCCATGCCCAATCACGTTGCTAGATTTCTTGACTCAAACCCACAGTGGCTGAATGAGAGAATGAGTGGTTTATGTGATTGCCTAATTGATATCATTTCCAGATTACCAAGGGATGATGTTGGTGGAAGGGACAAATTAGTTTGGGCCCATTCCGAAAAGCTACAAATGGATGTCGGTGTGTTATACGGCCTGGAATGCCCACAGGGAGTGCATGGGGGCAGTGAAATCTGGAAAGTCAAGGCGCAACCACGTTTTTAGCCATGATCTGGAGAGCTATGAATAACATGTTACCCACCAACGACTGGTTGTACCAGCACCGTCTCAGGACCGATGTCGCCGGTCCATGAGGGTGCAACCAGGCGGAAAGTATCATCCATATTTATGAAAGCTGCAATTTTGTGGTCCGCATTCAAGCAATGATGAAAAGAATGGGATTTCATTTAAATTCAATCAATACTTTTCTATTGGATGCGCTGCTGGAGGAGATGGACATTAGCACCCAATCAAAGGAAACTAAGGTGTTGGTTGCTATAATTTACGGAATCTGGAAAGCAAGAAACCAACGAATTCATGGTGAGCCCTACTCACAACCCTCATCCATTGTCATAAATGCAATCTTGGATGCTTCCAATGGTAACTGGGCGGCTCGTTTAAACATCGAGCCTTTTTGGTCGCCCCCTCCATTGGGCTGGTTAAAAATAAATTTCGATGGATCGGTTCACCCAAACAACATCGTCGGGATGGGATGCTCTATTCGTGACCATGATGGGGCCCTCATTACAGTCAAGGGGGTCCGCATCCACAACCGATCTGTAAATATGACTGAGGTCAGAAGTGCCCTTCTCGACATCACTCATGCAAAGGATTTTATGAACTCAAAGTTGGGCTTAATTTTGGAAGGAGACTCTGCCTTTGCTTGTGACACATTAAACCGCATTCTTTCGGGAACTTGGGATGGTGATGTCGAAAGGATTCTGGCGCGCTCAATGAAGGACTGCCCAAGGATTATTATCTCTCTTATTGATCAAAGAGCCAACTTTGTAGCAAATTATGTAGCGAACTCTGCTTGCGTTTCCGATTTCATGTGGGAAAGGGGTATGCCCCTAACCCAAGCTCTCTCCTTCATCCTTTCAAAGGATAGTGTGGCCATGTAATCATTTTATTATTTTGATATATATATAAGCTAATGTCAGTTTCAAGGAAACATTTTGTCTTTCTTTAATCTATATTGCAACGTAGATGCCAAAATTTGATATAATGACAGTGGTGGATGAAAGTAATGATCAACCATTGAAGGGGAAAAATCATGTGCGACACAAATACAAATAGTATTTGTAAATTTTGCTTGCATTTGTAATTTAATATGTTGAAAACCGAACTGATGTTTAAAAACCGAATCGAACCGATCAGTTTTGGTTTAGGGTGTGTAAAAATGAGGTTAGGTTCGGTTTTGGTTTCTCCAAAAACCGAACAGAACTAAAAGTCCAAATGAACGTATTTCATTCGATTTGCAAAAACATATTAATTATTTAAAAGAATTGAATAAAATTATTGCTAATAATTTAAGAGCAACCTTTAAAAATTACAAATTCTGGGTCGGTCGTTATCTCCATAAGTTGTAATTTTCAAAGAAAGATTGAGTGTTTACTTATTGCAGGAGGTTTAGTCCATTTCAAATTCAGAAGCGCATCAAGCTACCTGTCGAAGTCCCAGACATACCACCCAATTTAGTACCAACGCCGCCGCCAGATCTCTCTATTGCCAGTTTTTGCAAACCCTCATAGGGGTCGATCTCTATCAACCTCTGGGGCATTGATGCAACCTCTGTCGCATCTAAAGATGCATGACACCATCATGCATCATTTATTTTTGATGCATGACCCAACTATAGTGGGAAAAAGGCTCGAGTGTTGTTGTTGTATGTCATATATTTTCTTTTTCGCGCACCCGCTTGTGTTAGAATTTACGGCTCACCAGTTTGACCATCCGATGAGACCTTGAATAAAAAAAGTCCAGTAATTTTAGGTAGGTAAGACAGAAATGGCAAGTTTAAATTATTTAAGGAGACATAAATTTAAATAATTCAAATTCAAGATATCGAAATCAATTAGGAGAAAATTTGTGAAATCATTCATGAAAGAATATTGGGAAAAAAATGAAATGTTTCAAAAGACAATATTTGGAAAACATGAATTGGAAACATTATATTTAGGAAGAAAATAAAGAGGCAAAACCAAATCCCTCTCTATTAAACCCACCCCGATCATAAAGAGGTGGCCGGGTGTACAGAAGAACGAAAGTTTCGTTCTCTCTATAATACCGCAATAGACCCCCATCTCCTCTTCGCCTACCCTAATCCCTCCATTGTTCAAAGCAACAAGCCGCTCGAGGCTCTTCCGCGACGCACTAGAAACTGAAGGCGACATATGGAAAGCTCGTCATTGACTTTGTATGCGCCAACATTCAGTCGCCTGGCCGACGTCGACTCCGCTTACTTCCAACGCCTCGTCCAATACTGCATGTGTGTAAGTTGTCTTCGACCTCCAACGTCCCATTTTGTCACCCTCCCGAGATCAACTAATCTGAAAATTGGTTGTCGTTCATAATCAGACACTTATTGTTCTCTCCCCTGCACGACGGAGTTGGGCTGGATCGTCTTCCCTCTGCAATATCCTTCTTGTATCATTGCTCCAACCAATTAGTTTAATTTTGTGTTCCACTAAAAAATCTTAAGCTTACCCCGAACGTTCATACTGTTTTTATTGTCGTTATTCATAAATTTTTATTTGTGTTTTGACTTGTGGATGAATGGATCTCGCTTTGGTTCAACTCGTTAGATGCACGAGGGGTCGTCTTCGAATATCAATTAACGATTTTAGCAAAGTTCATTGCTGAGAGGAATTTTAGCACGCAATAATTTTGATTTGGCCCGCTCGGCCTACATTTGTTTAAGCCTATCTTTTAATATATATATATATATATATATATATATATATATATATATATATATATCTTATTTTCAAACTCTAACCTTGGTTTACATCAGATCTCCTCATCCATAGTTGCTTTCCAGCAAGGCATGCGAAGAGCTTCATGGTATTCAAGTAGGGGCGATGGCGGTAGATATTTCCAAGTCAAATTGGTTGCACAAAAGACTGAAATTTGCATGAGAAACAACATTAGTAATAGAATGTTGTGTACTCCTTCATACCCCCTTCCTCAGAGCAATGGGTACATCCTGATCTGATTATGCTAATGTGAAGAAACCTTCTAAAGAAGAGAGAGCTAGCCTGGGAGTTATCATCGAGGTACATGGAGTGGATGGAGTTACGGAAGCGGGAGGAGCGGGACGTCGACTATAATGATAAGGAAAATGATTGATAGATTGATGGGGGGTATATTTTCAAGAAGCGATGTGGGAGGTGTGATATCAGGTGGAGGAGCATGAATGATAGGTAGGGAGGACACTAAGGTAGGTGGAGAAGAGGTGAAAGAGAGTACAGGTGATCTCAAGAGTAAGAGAACCGTCGTTCTTAGAGAATAAGTAAATTGGAAAAATGTGACATCAGCAGAGACATTGTGTTTTGGAGATTGGGCCAAAACAATAATAACCCTTCTAAGTTCTAAGTAGGAGAATATCCCACGAAAATACACTTGGTGATGTGATCGAAGAGTTTGTCCCGAACAGACGCAGGAGTGTGAATGAATACAGTACAACCAAACACACGATGAGTGAGGGGAAAAGGAGTACCATCCATATGAGAAATAGAAAATGGTGTTTTACCCTTAAAAATAGAAGATGTCAAACAATTCATGAGAAAACAAGAAATGAGAATCTCACGGGCCGAATAGAATATGGGAACATTCATTTGACATAGAACTATAGAAGTGTGCGGACAACATCAAAGAGACTATTTCCTTTACCACTTCATTTTGTTGTGATGTATGCACACAATTGGTCTGATGAATTGTCATGAGAGGTACAAAAAAAGAACTTGTGACTCCAATATTTTTTTGTAGTATGTATAATTTTTAATAAAAGACCAAATTGCGTGCAAATTTTATTAAAATATTTATACAAAATAGTAAAAATTAAATAGCATTATTTTAAGAGATAATTACATCTAGAGTAATTATTAATAAAAGTAACAAAAGACATTTTCTCTACCGACAGACTCTGTGAAGCCTTATATATCAAAATGAACAGAGTCAAAAGGATGTGTAGAACTCTTACAAAGTCTTTCGGAAAACTATGTCATATTGGCGGGCTTCAAATTCTAAAATATACTCAGACTCAAACGACCGTGGGAGCTAGTAAAGAAGGTGATGTGGAGGATGATCAAGATGTTGAAGCCACTGAAGCAGAAAATTCGTTGGGGTAAATGTTGAGAAAGTGGGAAGATCGTCCAAATAACAAAGGCCACCCCATCCCAGTAGCAATCACCATCTTTGATTGAATATCTAGAAAATAACAATGAGTAAGAAGAATGAAACATTGCAGTGTAACTATTTGATAAGAGCATTGGCGGATAATAGATTGCGAAAAATTCAAGACATATAAAGTGTCGTCTAGTTTGAGAAAAGAGGCGGCAGTCACAACTCCAGTTCCACAAACAAGAGCATGAGAGACATTGGCAACAAACACTGGTAACTGACTATGCTTCTCCAGGTGAGAGAATTCAAGAGAATTATCAGCCATGATTGGTAGCACCGAAGTCGATGAATCACTTACCCTGAGTAGCAATATATGTAGGGATGCGGGCGGTTCATTTGGGACGGTTCGGACCCAAACTGAAACCGAATCAACAACCATCGGTTTTCGGTTGTTCAAAACAGACCCGAACCAAATCCGGTCGGTTCGATTTTTGATCGGTTATTGGCGGCTCAGTTTCGATTTTTTGTATATTTTTTCACAAAAAATCTCTATAAGTGAAATTGCAGTAAATTATCTTAGTTTATTTGTTCTTTGACGGATTTTTTGTACAAATAATTGATTGATGAGCAATTGTACATTAAAGAGACAAATAAATATAGCAACAATTTTTAAATGGAACCAGAGTTTATCAAATGGCTACTGTTGGAATCGAGATTCGGTTCCACCTAGAGTTCGGACATAGGGGTGCAGCTCACACCTACTTCTCTTAAGCCGTCCCTTGGTGAGAGACCTGAATTTGGGAAATAACGCTTGGCTCTAGCGTAGAGGTCTCACCTCACACACGGAAGACCTTTGATATTTCCCCCTCCCTAGCCAATGCTGAGCTAGATGCCTTGGAGGATGAAGAAAGAGGATGAGGAGTGGTAAAAACGGATTCTTCTCCA
The DNA here is from genome assembly GCA_039583875.1 of Platanthera guangdongensis. Classification (NCBI taxonomy): domain Eukaryota; kingdom Viridiplantae; phylum Streptophyta; class Magnoliopsida; order Asparagales; family Orchidaceae; genus Platanthera; species Platanthera guangdongensis. The sequence continues at coordinate 157,224,833 of CM077154.1, forward strand.
AGGCACCCCAAGGGTCTATTTATAAATTTTTGGGGATGGCCTGCCAATAGCGCAATCTTGTTGCTCTAAAATTACTGAAATACCCCGAGGGTGGTCTGCTAACAGCCAAATTCCGTTGTTCTGAACAGCTATTCGCAGCCCACCAGGGGCAAAGTAGCAGACCCTCAAGTCGGGCGAGAACCTCAAGCCGGGTGAGTCCCTCAAGCCGGGGGAGTACTCCAGCCGGGCGAGTACTCCAAACGGGCGAGAACTCCAGCCGGGCGAGAACTCCACCAGGGCGAGTACTCCAACCGGGTGAGTACTTCAGCCGGGCGAGAACTCCAGCCGGACGAGTACTCCAGCCGGGCGATTACTCCAGCCGGGCGAGAACTCCAGTCGGGCGAGTACTCCAGCCGGACGAGTACTCTAGTCGGGCGAGTACTCCAGTCGGGCGAGTACTCCAGCCGGGCAAGTTGGGCGGGGGCGGCCTCCCGCCGCACCTGCTCCCTGAAATGGGGTCGGGACGAGTGTCGGCCTCTCGCCGCACCCGCCTCTAGGATAGGGGCTGGGACGAGTGTCGGCCACCCGCCGCACTCGCCCTCTGCAGAGTACACCAAGCACTAGTAAGCTAGGCAAATTTTTCTTTCCCCTGCTAGTATATTATGCAGATCAACCATCAATTTGACTCCAAGAGTGCAAAATCCCCTAAAAACTTAAAAATGTGTAGCAAGTCTTGCGACTTCCTGGGGAACCCACTCCGCAAATACGGGGTTGTACACAATCTCCGCTCTTTTCGAGCAAGTTCCGCGCTTGGAAAGAAACATACAACCCAACGCATTCGCTGAGTGTAGCACTCTTGGAGCCGAAAATACTTGGCCTCTCCGAGGGGTCAACCTGTCATGCCAGCTGACGGGAGCCCGGGTGGCGAGATCCCCTCCAGGTAGAATTCACTTAACCTACCCGAGGGGTCAACCTGTCATGTCAGCTAATGGGAGCCTCGGTGGAGAGACCCCCTCGGGGTTGGAACCTTCACTCCATCGAGGCACATTCGACTCATCCAGCTAGTGAGAGTCTGGGTGAGGAGATCCTCCCGGGGTTGGTACCTTCTCTCCACCAAGACGCATTCGACTCATCCAGCTAGTGAGAGTCTGGGTGAGGAGATCCTCTCGTGGGTGGAACTTACTCTCCACTGAGGAACATTCGACCCATCCAGCTAGTGAGAGCCTGGATGAGGAGATCCTCTGGGGGGTTGGTACCTTCTCTCCACCGAGGCACATTCGACCCATCCAGCTAGTGAGAGCCTGGGTGAGGAGATCCTTTCGGGGTTGGTACCTTCTCTCCACCGAGGCACATTCGACCCATCCAGCTAGTGAAAGCCTGGATGAGGAGATCCTCTCGGGGGTTGGTACCTTCTCTCCACCGAGACACATTCAACTCATCCAGCTAGTGAGAGCCTGGGTGAGGAGATCCTCTCGGGGTTGGTACCTTCTCTCCACTGAGGCACATTCGACCCATCCAGCTAGTGAGAGACAGGGTGAGGAGATCCTCTCGGGGTTGGTACCTTCTCTCCACCGAGGCACATTCGACTCATTCAGTTAGTGAGAGCCTGGATGAGGAGATCCTCTCGCGGGTTGGTTCCTTCTCTCCACCGAGGCACATTCGACTCATCCAGCTATTGAGAGCCTGGGTGAGGAGATCCTCTCGGGGTTGGTACCTTCTCTCCACTGAGGCACATTCGACCCGTCCAGCTAGTGAGAGCCTGGGTGAGGAGATCCTCTCGGGGTTGGTTTAGGCACGTCATTCGAATCATACTAAATTCAACATCCTCAAACGGGGAAAATTTCAAGATATATGACCTCCTGACTGAGCTGGTCAGGGGTAGAGCTCATTACAAAAACATAAAGAGAAAAAGACTTCACCGAAGCAATGTCTCTTCAGGCTGCTTGGGCATGATGGTCGTCATTCGTCTCCTCCTCTGATACCCCTATCATGTTCAAGCTCTACATGATCTTCTCCAACTCCTCTACCCTGGCCAACCAGGAGATGGTGTTGACGGTCGTGACGTAGCACTGTCTTGACATCCTGGGGTCTCCCCTGATCCTGACTTGGATCCCTCCAGTGTTAAACATGAGGCACTGGTGAAATGACAACGGCACACAACGGAAGGCGCTGATGAGGGGGTCTTCCGAAGATGGCGTTATAACTGCTCGGAGCGTCAACAATGACAAACCGGCAGTTCCTTGAGGTCCCCCCCCCAACTTCACCTGGAGTCCGACTCCACCTTCTACCTCCTTCCTTTCCCCTGAAAAACCCGAACAGGGGTCCGTCCGATGCCAACACCCTCCTTGGTTCCACCTTCATCCAATCAAACGCCTTCTTGAAAACAACGTTGACGGAGCTCCCATTGTCAACCAAGATCCGGGAGACGGTGTAGCCTTCGATGACCGCTTGGATGACCAGCGCATCGCAGAACGGATCCTCATGATTCGGCATGTCCTTCATTAAGAAGGTGATCTTCTCCTCGGGGGGTGGGGTCTGGGATGTCGAAGCGATGCTCTGACGGTACATGGCATGGAGGCTTGCCTTTCAAGTGGGCTCGATCCCCACTCCACCGTGGATCAGTCATATACCTCCCCGGGGTCCTACATCGACCCGGTCCTCACATATGCCATCTCCCTCTACTCTTGGTGGAACTTCTTCAATCCGCACCGGCGGCTGTTGCTGGGCTGGGCCTCTCGCCTCTCTCACTTCCAGGAATTCAGGGCAGGTAGCTGTGGCGTGACCTACCTGGTGGAAGTCACAGTATGACAACACTCTTCCTTCCCTTCTTCGACGGGCTGGGCGATCTCTCTCATTACCTTTTCCCCCTCTTCCTATCGTCATGGTTTGCTGCGGTGGGGGTAGGAGCTGTCTTGGGGCTTGCCTCTGGAAGTTGAACCTCCCTTGGCCTCCATGAAAGTTCCCTCAACCCTGGGTGAGACCTCTTCCTGGACCCTGAACGGGCCCTCCCTGTTGCCTGATGCGTGGAAATCGACAAGCGCACCGGTCGCACAAGTAATAAAATTTGGGAATAAATCCCCGAGTGTCGGTCTCTTGAGAAATGCAATTAGCATAGAGCGGCAACAGTTCAGAAAATATCGTTATGAGGGTTATACTTAGAAGAGATTAAAAAGGGGGCTTGTGAGATTGTGGTTTTGATCTAATAAACTAATTAAGGCTGTGCGGGTCGAAGGCACCGCTTCGCAAGGTGAGGTGAGTGTATCGGCCGCGATGCCGAACTTCGGTTGGGCGAGAGGACGGAAAGCTAATGGATGGAAGTGTTCTTGTGTGGAGTGCAATCGGGTGAAACAAGGGTATGGAGTGGATGTGCAGTGGGCGAGGCGCATTCACGACACACAACTCAAAAGCAAATGAAAACTACAACATTCACTTAGATATATAGTAGAAAATGTAGTTCATTACAATATCAAATCATTCCATACAACGGAGGAAGGGGAAGAGGAGTAAACCACTAGAAGGTGAAGGTCCACCGCAGGTCGTGGCCGGAATAGCGAGTTGTCAATCCGCTTCCGGGCTCAGTCCGAGGAGGCTTCCGGTACCAACGAGCTGTCACCTCGAAAGCCTTTGAGTCCGTTCTCTAGGTCGTCTTCTTCTCCAACTCCGGTGGAAAGCTTGGAGTTGAGGTCATCAATGGCCGGGAGCTTCGTCGGAGGTTGGAAAGCTTCGGAATCACCGGCTACGGACTCCCGATGAAGGTGGAGGTGGATGGAGCAGCTGGAGAGGTAGAACGACACTCCCCGTGCACTCTCCGATCACAGAAATGACCCGTGTTGCCCTAAATCGAGGAGCAGGCCCTTAAATACGGAGGCAGAATAAGCAGAGCGCACGATCAGTGGTGCACGACCAGTGGTCGTGCGCACTGTCGGTCGATGATCGTGCGCAATTTCCAATTAAACCTGCAACTTGGACAGAAACATCAGCAGATATGTGCACGATCAGTGGCGCACGACCGGTGGTCGTGCGCACTGAATCCACTGATCGTGCGCACTGTCGGTCGATGATCGTGCGCAATTTCCAATTAAACCTGCAACTTGGACAGAAACATCAGCATATATGCGCACGATCAGTGGCGCACGACCGGTGGTCGTGCGCACTGAATCCACTGATTGTGCGATTGGCTAAGACAGAACTGGGGAAAATGAGAATGTAATGTGCACGATCAGTGGCGCACGACCAGTGGTCATGCGCAGTGAGTCCAGTGATCGTGCGCAGTGTTCCTGTAACGTCGGGGTCTCCCGAGCGATTCCGGAGCTCGCACACGACACATGCACCAGCAGAAGAGGCAGATAGGCCACCAAAAGTGCACACCACATTCTCAAGACACGATTAGAGAACAAGTAAAACAAACGGAAATACAAAAACATCTAAAGCACACAGAAAACGGGTTTAAAGTGCACTTAATCATGAAATAGGCAAGTGAGCAAATATAAGCAGTTATAGCTCTCAAGTGCAGTGCTAAGACGATAAAACTGGCCCAGATGAGTCCAAAAATCAGTGTAATATTTGGACTCATCACACCCCCAGACTTACCCATTTGCGCGTCCCGCGCAAATCATTACTCCATGGACTGTAAAACAGCTAGCTGGCTTAGAAACTTCAAAATAAAGTAGGACGAGAAATCAAATACATCATGCGCATAGAAAATAGAATAGAAAAACTTTTTAATTATACTACGGAGCTTAAATTATTCGACAGAGGTAAATAAATATTGTGTCTACTTAAAATTAGAATTCTGGAGAATCGGGAGAAAGTAGACAGGCCACTAAGGTGAGCATTGTCCAAGATCGGGGCTCATGATCACCTCCAAAGAAATTCATCAATGTCGGGAACCATAAGTTTGCCCTTTCACACTCTCTCCACGATGCTACGTAGACTCAAATGTGAATCAGCAGGACTTGTAGGTTTGAATGGGGTTAAGGCTAAGGTGTGGTAGTCAATGATAAACAAGGAGGCTACACGCAACCAAAGCGAGCGAACAAGAGCTAAACTCAAACAGCCACTAAGAAATGCATGTGTGACACACCCCCAGACTTGGCTTGAAAACCGGGTATGCACAAGGCCTATCCCGACCAAAAACTAACACACAAGATGGGGATTGCAATTCTCCTTGTAGTAATTTTAAATTTTTTTCTTTTTCTTTTTTTTTATTCATCTTTTTCTTTTTCATTTTTCTTCTTTTTCATTCAGCAATCCCCAAATCTAAAAATTAGCAAATCATGAATTCATCTCCACATCACATGAATCCCAAATATCACAACATATCAAATTTTTTTTGAAATCGATCAAGCTCAAGGTTTTGGTTGCGACCAAAGGGTTGGCTTTTAGGCTTTGGTGAATATAGGTGGAGCTGAAACAAAAGCAAGGTAGGCGCAAATTTGGCTTGCAAGGGTCAGCTGCTAGGACTAGGTACAAAAAGGCTCAAACTAGCCAAAATGATGGCCTACCTCACGCTCACACTCGACTAACCGGGAACCAATGCTTCGAGAGTAGCTTGGGGCAAGTTCTCAGTCCCCGAAAAAGACGATCCTTCCCCCCGACTCGAGCAATACGAGACTAGTGACGGCTACACTCATCTCTACACTACCGTTCGATTACTGCAGATTCTACCATTTTAAGTAGCGCAAACAAAATTTACTTTTGCAGAATAAATTTAAGTCTACGAGCATGAAGAAAAAGTAATCATATACTATTTCTATGCAAATCATGAGTACTCGATTAGGAGCACTGCATGAGTTTCGAACTACTATATCCCAAAATCCTAAGTCAGCGCCACTTTTTAGAGTTTACACAAAAGTAATACATTTGCCCTGAGCCGCACGCATGGTTAAGTGTGCACTCATGTGGGTGATTCAGTGTGTACAATTAGTGATCATGAAATAAATAAATGCAGACTAGTATGCAATAAACTGTGCTGTGTAGTGATCACAGGCAACTCCACCCTCAAACTAGAATATGACAATACGACAAAGTAAACATGTAAATAAAAATAAAGGGCTAGGGGAAGAAGTACTCATGCTCAAAATTGAGCATACCGGTCGTGCGACGAGATATCCAAGTGCGGCCAAGTTGTCGCGCCTCAAAAAAAATTCCTGCACCTGCGATTTAAATACGGATGCAAAACAAAAGATGGACACATATATATATAGAAAAAGGGCTCAAAACACAGCACAGGACCAAATGGTCCAACATGGGTTGTCTCCCGAAAGCCCTTTTGTTTATCGTCCTTAAGGTGGACCAAATACCTGTATTAGCAGTTATAATAAAGAATTCTTTGCAGTTTGAAAAGGAAGAAATAAAATAGAGCGAACTAGAGTTCCATACGCAGCGAGAAAACGGAAAGAGGAGGGTAAGTGCAATAATGGTATTGCAATCAGCTATACGCGGATTTGTGGTAAGTCTCTCCGGTGGGGTGCGAGGGGACGGCAGATTGTCTTTTTGCGTTGGGGGAAGGGGGTTTCCCCTTACTCCGATTGCGCTCTTCCTCGCACCGGAAGGCAGCGTAGCGCTCGTCGCGTAAACGTTTTGCCTCTTTCAGCTTCTCCACCGTGGGAGACTTCCAATGGGTGTAGTCAATGGGTTTCCCTGTTTTTGTGGTTGGTGGCGTCCCGTCCGGCACCGTGACGGCGACCGAATCTGCCCAAGCTACAGATCGCTTAACAGAGTTATCGGCAGTGTTATACAAATAAGTGTCTAGGGATTTCTCCCGGATAAAACTCGGTTCGCCATGCTCAAAAACAGAGTTGGCGGGAAGTAGAAAGGCAGTCGTGGCTTTGGCGCACTCGATCTCTTCTTTGACCAATAGCTCTTGATTCTCATCTATCTCCTGGGAGAGTCCTTTCTTTGTCTTCTCTTCCGGATGTGCTTCTTCCAATGTTGGGAGTCCTGAATCTATCTTGGTATCTGTGACACTCAGAAAATTGTTATTTTGGATGGGAGAGGGATGTATGGATGTGTTATCGTGGGCGGAATCTTCGGCCGGCCAAGTGACGCGTCCTTTGGAAAAGTCGAGGGATGCGCCGCTGGCCGTCAGGAATGGGACTCCTAATATAGGAATAGAGTTATTTTCCCTTGGTCCCAAAACCTGGAAGTCAGTGGTTATACTTTTTCCGTTGACCTCGATTTCGACTTCCGGAACACCTCCCTCGGTGTCAACCAAATTGTCATTCGCTAAGATAAGCGACTTCCGGTTTCCAGTGTTGACTTGTAGGTGCATCTTCGCAACATCTTGCAGGGTGAGGATGTTGTTGGACGCCCCGGAGTCGCATAATGCTGGGGTTTCGAAGTTGTTTATTTTACAATTGATGACGAGTTCGTTGTTTTTTCCCAAATTTTCCTCCCCAAGGCTTTTACCTTGTTCATGGGGGTTCTTTTCGGTGTTACTAGGTAAGGTGCCTTGGGTGCGCTCGGAGACCACTTGGGCCAATTGGCCCAATTGTGCCTCCAGTTTGCGCATCGAGGCGGCTTGATTTGTCATGTTGGTTTGGGAAATTTCAACGAATTTCTCGAACATCTCTTCCAAAGAACTTTTTTTAATGGCAGGGGGCCCTTGGGAATAATTTGGTTGAGGCGGCCGCGGTTGGCTTCCGGATGCATACGCATCGTTTTGATGCTGCCCCGGTTGCCATCTTTGGCCAGATGCGTTTGGATTCCAAGAAAAATTGGGGTGATTTCTCACCCCCGGGTTGTATGTGTTTCCGTAAGGCACTCCCCTGTTTTGATTTGCTACAAAATTAACTGACTCATTCAGAAAAGAAGATTCGTCTGGTACCTCGACTCCTAGGCATTCGAAGCTGTGGTGGTCGGTGCTTCCGCAACCTTGGCATGAGATTGTCATCACTGGGGCGGTGGCGGCGGGCTTGGGGATATCCACGGCGAATACTCCGCTTGTGCTTCGTGGGATGTTTCTTCCAGCGGTCCAGTAAGCGTTGTAGGTGGCGGTGTCTTGTAAGATTCTCAGAGCATCATCTGGATGAAGGTTCATGATTGTTCCTCCGGAGGCGGCATCGATCATGGCTCAGTGGTGGGGTTCAATAGCGAAGTAGAAACTTTCGACGAGGTTCCACGTTTGGAATCCATGGTTAGGGCACTTCCTCAGCAGCTCGTTGAAACGCTCCCAAACTTCGGCTAAACTTTCTTGATCGACTTGCCGGAAGTTGGCTATTACTCGCCTCATGCTCACGATCCGATCTACCGGATGGAACTTAGCTAGGAATTTTGTGGTCAAAGCCTCCCAGGTGGTGGCTGTTCCAGGTGGGAGGGAGTGAAGCCATGTCTTGGCTTTGTCCCTTAGTGAAAAAGGGAAGAGGCGGAGCTTGACTGTTTCGTCCGGGATTCCAGCGTAGCGGAACGTGACGCAAATTTCGGAGAATTCCGCCAGGTGAAGATGGGCGTCTTCAGTGGCCATTCCAGAGAACTGAGCATTGTTCCGAATGATATTCAGGATAGCTGGTTTAATCTCGAACTGTTGGTTGGTGATAGCAGGTCCGAAACCGGGGTATATGCACCCGACGGTAGGTGTAGTGTAATCCCTCATGGTGCGGACCTGGGGAGGGTTCACTTCATTTTCGTCGCCATTTCGGTCTCCAGGAGGTATCCCTCCAACTCGGTTGCCGGCAACGATATTCAGCTGGTCTCCCATTGGGGCTAAAGTGATGGTTGCGGCGCGTCTTCGCGCTAGGATAGTACGTTCGATCTCTGGGTCGTAGGCTACAAGATCTCTTGTGGCTCGACCCTGCATTCACTGCGGCAAACTACACAAGGAAACAGCAGTCAAAAACACTAACTCTTATAACAATATTTTCAGTCATCCTGAGTCGCTCTATAGTTGCATTCCCCGGCAACGGCGCCAAAAACTTGATGCGTGGAAATCGGCAAGCGCACCGGTCGCACAAGTAATAAAATTTGGGAATAAATCCCCGAGTGTCGGTCTCTTGAGAAATGCAATTAGCATAGAGCGGCAACAGTTCAGAAAATATCGTTATGAGGGTTATACTTAGAAGAGATTAAAAAGGGGGCTTGTGAGATTGTGGTTTTGATCTAATAGACTAATTAAGGTTGTGCGGGTCGAAGGCACCGCTTCGCAAGGTGAGGTGAGTGTATCGGCCGCGATGCCGAACTTCGGTTGGGCGAGAGGACGGAAAGCTAATGGATGGAAGTGTTCTTGTGCAGAGTGCAATCGGGTGAAACAAGGGTATGGAGTGGATGTGGAGTGGGCGAGGCGCATTCACGACACACAACTCAAAAGCAAATGAAAACTACAACATTTACTTAGATATAGAGTAGAAAATGTAGTTCATTACAATATCAAATCATTTCATACAACGGAGGAAGGGGAAGAGGAGTAAACCACTAGAGGGTGAAGGTCCACCGCAGGTCGTGGCCGGAATAGCGAGTTGTCAATCCGCTTTCGGGCTCAGTCCAAGGAGGCTTCCGGTACCAACGAGCTGTCACCTCGAAGGCCTTTGAGTCCGTTCTCTAGGTCGTCTTCTTCTCCAACTCCGGTGGAAAGCTTGGAGTTGAGGTCATCAATGGCCGGGAGCTTCGCCGGAGGGTTTGGAAAGCTTCGGAATCACCGGCTACGGACTCCCGATGAAGGTGGAGGTGGATGGAGCAGCTGGAGAGGTAGAACGACACTCCCCGTACACTCTCTGATCGCAGAAATGACCTGTGTTGCCCTAAATCGCGGAGCAGGCCTTTAAATACGGAGGAAGAATAAGCAGAGCGCACGATCAATGGCGCACGACCAGTGGTCATGCGCACTGTCGGTCGATGATCGTGCGCAATTTCCAATTAAACCTGCAACTTGAACAGAAACATCAGCAGATATGCGCACGATCAGTGGCGCACGACCGGTGGTCGTGCGCACTGAATCCACTGATCGTGCGATTGGCTAAGATAGAACTGGGAAAATGAGAATGTAATGCGCACGATCAGTGGCGCACGACCAGTGGTCGTGCGCAGTGAGTCCAGTGATCGTGCGCAGTGTTCCTGTATCGTCGGGGTCTCCCGAGCGGTTCCGGAGCACGCACACGACCCATGCACCAGCAGAAGAGGCAGATAGGCAACCAAAAATGCACACCACATTCTCAAGACACGGCTAGAGAACAAGTAAAACAAACGGAAATACAAAAACATCTAACGCACACAGAAAACGGGCCTAAAGTGCACTTAATCATGAAATAGGCAAGTAAGCAAATATAAGCAGTTATAGCTCTCAAGTGCAGTGCTAAGACGATAAAACTGGCCCAGATGAGTCCAAAAATCAGTGTAATATTTGGACTCATCATTGCCTCCAACAGGGCTCTGAACCTTCCTAAGGTCCCTGGAACCCCTGAGCTCTTTGCTCTTATCTCCTTCTTCCCTCTTGATGCCTCGAGTCACCTTGCTCCTTCGACTCTGCCTCTGTCAACCATGCCAACTTCTTGACAAACGTCGGGTTGGCCGCCTCAGTTGTTATCTCCTTTGTCGCCCTTTCCATCAGCTCCTCGAAGGATAGGGGGGTCTTTCGGGTCAGACTCATCTTGAAGAACCCCTCACCTAACCCCACTGTAAACGTCATCTGGAGGACACACCCTGGCATCTCCTGGATGTCCAGGATCTCTTCTTGGAACTTGTCAACATATTGGGCCAACGACTCCTCCGCCCTCTGACTTATTAGGAAGATGGACTCGGGACTCTTCTTCCTCTTTTTAGAAGTGGAGAAGCGGAGCTGAAAACTCCGGCTCAAGTCTTCGAACCCGTAGATCGATCTCGCTAGGAGTTGATGGAACTAATCCCTTGCCTTGTCTTTCAACGTGATCACGAAGAGGCGACACTTGAATGCATCCGTCATTGGCCTGATAAAGACCGCATCTTCGAACCACTGCAGGTGCTGGACGGGATCATCCTTCCCGGTATAGTAAGTCATGTCAGGCTCTCTTAACCCTTCGGGAACGGGGGCTGAGACAATCAGCTCGCTGAAGGGTGACCCCCTACTCGGCGGTCTCGCATGCTCCACTCGCGCGACCTGCTCGCCTGGGAGGCTAGCACTCGTCGGGCTGGAGAATAACTCCCGACCGGTAAGGTCTCGCTCGACCCCCTCTCCCATCCTTTCCTTCCCGGGTCTTTTTCCTGATGCACTTTCTTCTCCCCCTCCTGGGGTCATCTCGCTTAGACCCCTAGGAGCTGGTTCTTGGTGGGTGGGAGTTGAGCGATCACCTCGAGGAGCAATACTTCGCAGCATCTCCATGTTACCTTGGATGGACGTCATGAACTCTTCCCTCCCTACAAATGGTGCTGGGTTGGGGAGTTGGTTGGGGTCATCACCACGTCCATGATCTCCCGCCATGGAACTTGCACAAGAACTTCTGTATGAGCCGCGGCCCACGCTCACCGCACAAAAATGTTGGAAACGAGATTCGGTTCCATCTAGAGTTCGGACCTAGGGGTGCAGCTCACACCTACTTCTCTCAAGCCGTCCCTTGGTGAGAGACCTGAATTTGGGAAATGACCATTGGCTCTAGCGTGGAGGTCCCACCTCACACCCGGAAGACCTTTGAGATCTCCCCCTCCTTAGCCAATGCTGAGCTAGGTGCCTTGGAGGATGAAGGAAGAGGATGAGGAGTGGTGAAAACGGATTCTTTTTCAAGGCACCCCAAGGGTCTATTTATAGATTTTTGGGAATGACCTGCCAATAGCGCAATCTTACTGCTCTAAAATTACTGAAATACCTTGGGGCTGGTCTGCCAGCAGCCAAACTCCATTGTTCTAAACAGCTATTCGCAGCCCCCCAGAGGCAAAGTAACAGACCCTCAAGCCAGGCGAGAACCTCAAGACGGGCGAGTCCCTCAAGACGGGTAAGTACTCCAGTCGGGCGAGTACTCCAGCCGGGCGAGTACTCCAGCCGGGCGAGTACTCCAGCCGGGCGAGAACTCCAGCCGGGCGAGTACTCCAGTAGGGCGAGTACTCCATCCGGGCGAGAACTCTAGCCGGGTGAGTACTCCAGCCGGGCGAGAACTCCTGCCGGGCAAGAACTCCAGCCGGGCGAGTACTCCAGCCAGGCGAGTACTCCAGCCAGGCGAGTTGGGCGGGGTCCGGCCTCCCGCCGCACATGCCTCCTGAAATGGGGCCGGGACGAGTGTTGGCCTCCCGCCGCACCCGCCCCCTAGGATAGGGGTTGTGGCGAGTGTCGGTCTACCGCCGTACTCGCCCTCTGAAGAGTACACCAAGCACTAGTAAGCTAGGCAAATTTTTCTTCACCCTACTAGTATATTATGCAGATCAACCATTAATTTGACTTCAAGAGTGCAAAACCCCTAAAAGCTTAAAAATGTGCAGCAAGTCTTGCGCTATCCTGGGGACCCCACTCCGCGAATACGGGGTTGTACAGTTACATACTTAGGAGTAGAGAGATATATTCAATGTTTTATATCTAGTATATAAATTAATAATCTTATATTGTGTTATATCAATCTTTTTATTGTCCATCCTATGAATACCAAGCCACGATATACACCAATATATGTACATAACCATATCGCAAAATTAAAGTACTGAGGAATCACAAAGATCTAGGCCATTTATTGGAGAGTGGCGAGTCGGGCGTGAGGCATGAGCCGTGAGCCAAAAAATAAAAAATATTGACGTATTGAATCTTGATTGAACTCTGAACTGTGGTCGGCCTATGAATGACATAAACGCATGAACCGCTTATTTACGGTGATCCTAATTTCTGATCACTAACTAATTAACTACTAATATTTTAATTACATAGACTCCAAGCCAATTCGAGTCAGTTTGGTCGGTTTCTACACATTGGAAACTGATGAGTCCGATATTTATAGGGTTTTTCGGACTCATCTGGGCTTGTTTTCGCACTCGTGCAACGCATTTCAACCGGTATTCGGTTATATTTACATTGGCCGGTCTATGACCATTTTGTGCACTGTTTTGGCCCAAGGGTGTGTAATTGTGCATTTTGTTGTTGGGGGTAAGCACATGGTGCTCCCCAGTGGCTCTTTCCAGTTGCTTTTGTTGCATTTCTGCATTGCTGGAGGGTCATCTTTTGATTTATTTGTTTGAATGCAGGTGGTACGTTTTCTCCCAAGTCTGGAATTCAGGTCTATGGAAAACGCACGGTCGTGCGTTTTCTTAGCACACGTTTCTTCTTGATCGTGCGTTCTGTTGAGCAGGAGAATCGTCGAGTGGAGCTCGACGAATTTCATCGAGCTGAGCTCGACGAATTTCATCGAGCTGAGCTCGACGAATTTCATCGAGCTGAGCTCGACGATCTTCACGCACGGTTCACGCACGGTTTCTTCGGAACCGTGCGCGAAGGAAACGCACAGTTTTCCTGTAGCTTTCTTGTTTGTACCAATCTGTGGTTAATCGTGTGATTTGTTCACGCACGGGCGGAAGCGCCCGTGCGCGTGTAAAACGCACGGTTCCACCTGCTTGCCTCGAATTCCAACTTTCTGTTGTTACCCGTGTGTTTTCCTTCACGCACGGGCGGAAATGTCCGTGCACAAGTAAAACGCACGGGTCAACGCTTCTCCTTCCGCAGGCTTGTTCTGAAAGTTAATATCGCACGGTTTGCGCACGGTCGTGAGCCAAACCGTTCATGACCATTATTTCTGATTTTTCTATTTAAGACGCAGATTTCATCGTTCCAAAGAAGAGAAAAGGGGATCCAGCCCGCCATTTTCGCCCCTCTGAGCGGGAAAACTTCCCTCCAGCCGATATTTTCTCTCTCCTCCTTGGAGAGTTGATCCGGCCACCATTCTCCCTCCAAAAGCTTGCAATAGCTTCATCTCCGGCCACCATTTTCTTCTCCAAACTCCAAGCTCCGTTTCAAGCTCATAAGGTGCTGCATCCGTGGAGTTCTCCGGGTAGATTTAGCCCATCGACTATTCACGAAGAAGACGGGTTATTGGAAGGAGGTGACAGCCCTTCTGGACCCCGGACGTCATCCATAGACCGAGCTCGGACAAGGCCCGACAACACTTGACTCCGGCCGCGAATCTCGGAAAGCCTTCGTGCGTTTGGTTGTATTTCTCCCCCTCCTCTTGTAGTTACTTTGTTCTGAACTTTTTGTTGTTTGAATGTTGTTTAAGTATTTCAATATGTCTATGTGTTGTTATATCTTAGATCATGATTGTGTTGCTGAGCTTCAGTTTTTCGTGTTTTTGTTGAGATAGTGTCGTTCTAGCGATTGCTAGAAGCGTGTATGGCGAAAAGGTAATTGTGACCCTCATTGGCTCATCCATCTTCATATTACTCTCTTGAGTAATCCACCAAAGAGACGCGGTGACGGTGACCCGCAATAGGTTTATTAGTGTTAAACTTAGGAAACTCCAAACCAAACCCTCTTTGTTTACATTAACACTTGCAATCACTTTTTAAATAGCGAAATCACACTATATACTTGCACTGCTCGAGAGATCGATATCTGGGGATTCAACTCCTCAACTTTATTACTTGACTATGATCGGTACACTTGCCGACGCATCAAGTTTTTGGCGCCGTTGCCGGGGAGCGGAACCGTTGCGTGTATTTTTCTTTTGAAAAAGTTTGTAAGTGTTTTTGATATTTTTGAAAGGATTTTATGTGTTGTATGACAGATCCCAACTCCAGTGATAAGGTTGAAGATCTTGTGTGTGAGCTTGAAACCGCACGTGTGAGGCGAGCTCGCCTGCGTGCTGCTGCTGCTGAAGAAAGGATGGAGGATCTTGGCCAAGGAGGAAATGGCCACGGTGAACGGGTTGTTGAGGGCCAAGAGGTGGTCCAATCACGCATTAGGACAATGTGTGATTTCACAACCCCTACTGCGGGAAGTGTTTACCCTGGCTTCGGACCGGCCATCGTAAAAAACCACTTCGAGATTAAACCCGTCATCCTGAATATGATTGTGAATGCCCGTAGGGATATTGCAACCTTTCGGCAGCTGGACCAAGAAACGTTGTCTGAGGCGTGGGAAAGATTCGCTGACCTGCAGCGTCAATGCCCCCAGCACGGCTGTGAGCCATGGAATTTAGTTGAAATATTCTACTTTGCTATTAAGCTTAATTTCAGGGCTATGATCGACGCAGCAGCTGGAGGCACAATAATAAACCTATCTCCTGACGAGGCATTGAGGCTACTTCGCGACACTGCCTCCCATAGCACATACTGGACCGCCGGAAGAAATACCCCTAGAGGGGCGAGGAATCTGTTTGAAGTGAATTTGGTGGTGCAACAAGCGGAGGCGAGCCATCATACTTCGGATGGAAGGACGATGTTGACCAAATCGGCCCCTCCTCCAGCTCAGTTTATGGACATTTCGTGTCAGGGTTGTGGTAACCCCGGCCATCATGCTTATGAGTGCACTGCTGGAGAGACCTTTGTTGAGCCGTCAGGTATAACTTCTGACGAGAGCGTAAATTTTATAAATAATCAAAACCGCACTGCTCCTTATAATAATGCGTATAACCCCAACACGAAAAATCATCCTAATTTCTTGTGGAATCAAAATGCTCCCGGTCAAAGGTGGCAGGGAGGCCAGCATCAATTTGATGCTCAAGCCTCTAGTGGTCAACCGCGACCGCCGCATACGGGTTATGATCAGAATGTGCAGGTGGCGCGTAAGAGTGCGTTGGAGGAAATGATGGAAAAATTTGTGGATATGGCTCAATCTAATATGGCCATTCAAACCGCATTCATGAGGAACTTGGAAACACAACTGGGGCAACTGACCCAGGTGTTCTCCGAGCGTACTCGCGGCACCCTCCCAAGTGATACGGAGAAAAATCCTCGTGAGCAAGGGAAGAGTGTTGGGGAGGCGGATGAGTGCGATATAAATGAAGTGGCCGTGAGCTGTGAGATTAATGCGGTAGAGACGGTAGCTTTATGTGATTCCGGATCATCGTGCAACATTCTTGCTTTGCAAGATGTTGAGAAACTGAATTTAAACATCGAATCAAATGTCCGGAAGTCACTAGTGTTCGCCGATGGGTCAGTAGTAAAGACCGCCGGGGAAATTAAGGAGATGGAAGTGAAACTGAATGGGGCTATTGTAGTCACTGACTTCCAGGTGTTAGGACCCATGGGAAATACGTCGAAACCCATCTTAGGGGTCTCATTCCTAAAAGCTAGTGAAGTTACATTACAATTTAATGCGAGCGGTGTCACCTTGGATTCCAAGGTCGATTTGTCTTTACCACCGTCACTTCCCCCTATAATTTCAAATGAACCTGGAGAACTTCTGAAATTGAATGTCTTGTTATCTAATGAATTATCTATAGCTGATGAGACTGGTATTTTGCTGAATAAGCAAGACAAGGCTGTGAAAGTGGAAGAAATGTTGATGTCAGCTAAAGCAGAAACAAGTGCGGAGTTGTGGGAGTGAAACAAGACTCGGATAGTAAGGAACGTGAGCTGAGCACGGCTGTAGAGAGCGTGCAGAAGATAGACTAAAAAACTTCTATTGCTCCGAACAAATTTTGTAAGACTGTTAAACGTGACTTGGGCTGATCTTTCACCCGTCGCGGGTGAGGAAAGGATGCCCCCGGATGAGAAAGATAGACATGTTGCTGAATTGGTTGGTGTGGTTATACCACCCTGGCGATCCCCATCTGTGGATCTGAAAAGAAAAGAACTGCACATGCGCAAGACGCAGAATTTTGCCCGCCGGCGCGAGAAGGAAAAGGTTAGGGGCAGGGGAGATTCGTCTTCCCCGGGCCCTAAAACTTTCGCCTTGCCCTCATTTCGCGTGACTGGGGGGATCTATCACAAGTCAGCGTTCAACTGAGGAGTGAAGGATTCCCGGGGCCCCTCTCCTGCTTTTTCTAGTTTTATTTATTGCTTAATGTTGTGTGTAACTTTAGACTTTTTCGTTACGTTTTGAACTTATATTCTGAATATTTATATAACTGCTAATACAGGTATTTGGTCCACCTTAAGAACGGTAAAGAAAAGTGGCTTATGTGAGACAACCCAATTTCTCTGCTTTTAATTTGTTCAATTATGCTGTTGTGATTATATGTTTATAGTATGCGTAGTTGGAGGTATTCTCTTGTGCAGGTGGAGTTCGTTTGGGCCGTGGACTTTCTGCTGAAATTAACGCCGAGCTTCTGGTATGCTCATTTGCTGAGCATGGGGTAACCTCTCCCCCAACTTTTATTTCTCTAGTTTTATTGCAAATCTTGAATAGGTTGTTTAGTTTAAGTCTGGTGGGGGAGAGTTATGTGGGTTACCTGTGCACATGCACTACTATCGCTTTCATACCAAAAGCACATTTTTATTTTTTGTTTTCTTGATATCTTGCCCGCATCGTGCACCTACACCCGCATGAGCGCGATCTTAAGCACGCACTCGGCTCAAGTCAAATTTATTTCTTTTGTGTTAACCTCAAAATAGTGGTGCTGGCTTAGGATTTTAGGATAGAGTAGTTCGAAACTCGTGCAGTGCTCCTAATCAAGTACTCATGGTGTGTAGAAATAGTATAGATTTAATTTTTCTTTATGCTCGTAGATTTATACTTTTCTGCATTGGTAAATATTGTTTGTACTACTCAAAAGTTTTGAATCTGGAGTAATCGAATGGTGGTTTAGGAATGTGTGTAGCCGTCACTAGCCTCGTATTGCTCGAGTCGGGAGGAATGATCATTTTTCTCGGTGGCTAAGAACTTGCCTCAAGCTACTCTCGAAGCATTGGTGCGTGGTTAGTCTAGCGTGAGCATGATGTAGGCCGTCTTTTTTGCCCGGTTGAGCTTTGTACCATTCTTAACGTCTTATTCTCGCTAGCCCCGTTGTGTCTACCCTTCTTTTAATTCAGCTCCACCATTTTTTTCACCAAAGCCTCATAGTCAATCCTAGTCGCACACCCAAGTTGAGCTTTAGTGTTTTACATTTTCATTTTGGGGTGTTGATGTGCTGATATTCCATGTGAATATGTGGATGTGCTCCAAAGTTTTTATCTGTTGAAGTTGTTAAAATAAAAAGATGATGTAAAAAGAAAATATATGTATAAAAATTAATTGTGAAAAAGAAAATTGAAAAGAAAATGTGTAATAGAAAATCCTATTTGAGACTTTGTGGCGGTAGGCGGTGCACACACCCGTGTTATCAAGTTCAAGTCTGGTGGTGTGGTGCACCTGCATGTATTGTTGGCGAGAGGATATCTTTTTATTGAGATCATTTGGGTTAGGTGCGTAGCCTTCTTTTTTATCTTTGTTTACCTCACCGAAACCCAAGCCTCATTTCTACCCTAATGCCCTACGAATTCACGCTTGAGTCAAACTAGCGTCGTGGAGAGAGTGTGAACGGGCAAGCGTATGGTCCCCGACATTGATGGATTTCTTTGGAGGTGATCCCGAGCTCTGGTCTTTGAAAATGCTCAACTGAGTGGCCTGTGTACTTTCTTCCGACGTTTGGCCGAACGATTCTCCAGAATTCCATTTTTGAGTAGTTACAATATTTATTTACACCTGTTGAAATTTATAAAATCTGTAGTATAATTAAAAATTTTACCTATTATATTTTCTACGCCCATTAAGTATTTGATTTCTCGCTTTACTTTATTTGGAAATTTCTAAGTCAGCTAGCTGTTTTCTAGTTCACGAAGAAATGATTTGCTGGGACGAGCAAATGTTTAAGTCTGGTGGTGTGATGAGTCCGATATTTATAGGGTTTTTCGGACTCATCTGGGCTTGTTTTCGCACTTGTACACCGCATTTCAACCGGTATTCGGTTATATTTGCATCGGCCAGTCTATGACCATTTTGTGCACTTTTTTGGCCCAAGGGTATGCAATTGCGCATTCTGTTGTTGGGGGTAAGCACATGGTGCTCCCCAGGGGCTCTTTTCAGTTGTTTTTGTTGCATTTCTGCATTGCTGGAGGGTCCTCTTTTGATTTATTTGTTTGAATGCAGGTGGTGCGTTTTCCCCAAAGTCTGGAATTCAGGTTTGTGGAAAACGCACGGTCGTGCGTTTTCTTAGCACACGTTTCTTCTTGATCGTGCGTTCTGTTGAGCAGGAGAATCGTCGAGTGGAGCTCGACGAATTTCGTAGAGTGGAGCTCGACGAATTTCGTCGAGCTGATCTCGACGATCTTCATGCACGGTTAACGCACGGTTTCTTCGGAACCGTGCGCGAAGGAAACACACGGTTTTCTTGTAGCTTTCTTGTTTGTACCAATCTGTGGTTAATCGTGTGATTTGTTCACGTACGGGCGGAAGCGCCCGTTCGCGTGTAAAACGCACGGTTCCACCTGCTTGCCTCGAATTCCAGCTTTCTGTTGTTACTCGTGTGTTTTCCTTCACGCACTGGCGGAAATGTCCGTGCGCGAGTAAAACGCACGGGTCAACGTTTCTCCTTCCGCAGGCTTGTTCTGAAAGTTAATATCGCACGGTTTGCGCACGGTCGTGCGCCAAACCGTACGTGACCATTATTTCTGATTTTTCTATTTAAAACGCAGATTTCATCGTTCCAAAGAAGAGAAAAAGGGATCCAGCCCGCCATTTCCGCCCCTCTGAGCGGGAAAACTTCCATACAGCCAATATTTTCTCTCTCCTCCTTGGAGAGTTGATCCGGCCACCATTCTCCCTCCAAAAGCTTGCAATAGCTTCATCTCCGGCCACCATTTTCTTCTCCAAACTCCAAGCTCCGTTTCAAGCTCATAAGGTGTTGCATCCGTGGATTTCTCCGGGTAGATTTAGTCCAGCGACTATTCACGAAGAAGACGGGTTATTGGAAGGAGGTGACAGCCCTTCTGGACCCCGGACGTCATCCGTAGACAGAGCTCGGACAAGGCCCGACAACACTTGACTCCGGCCGCGAATCTCGGAAAGCCTTCGTGCGTTTGGTGTATTTCTCTCTCTCCTCTTGTAGTTACTTTGTTCTGAACTTGTGGTTCTTTGATTGTTGTTTAAGAATACTGTTTAGTTTAAGTATTTCAGCATGTCTATGTGTTGTTATATCTTAGATCATGATTGTGTTGTTGAGCTTCAGTTTTTCGTGTTCTTGTTGAGATAGTGTCGTTCTAGCGATTGCTAGAAGCGTGCGTGGCGAAGAGGTGATTGCGACCCTCATTGGCTCATCCATCTTTCATATCACTCTCTTGAGTAATCCACCAAAGAGACGCGGTGACGGCGACCCGCAATAGGTTTATTAGTGTTAAACTTAGGAAACTCCAAACCAAAACCCCATTTATTTACGTTAACACTTGCAATCACTTTTTCAATAGCGAAATCACACTCGCTACTTGCACTGCTCGAGAGATCGATATCCGGGGATTCAACTGCTCAACTTTATTACTTGACTACGATTGGTACACTTGCCGACGCATCAGAAACCAAACCAAACCGATATGTACTCGGTTTTCACAAGATCAAACCGACACTGAACCGATTGGTTCGGTTTCAAAATTGGCGTGGTTCGCTCTGTTTGATCGGATTTATCGATTTTTGGTTTTCTCTCCTCATCCATAAATATATGTACAACATGAAGAAGTTGCAATAAAGACAGATTTCTTGGAAACACTAATCAAAACCTCAATACTCGCTGAACAGAACCATCTGCCTGATTCTAATGGCAAAGTGAAGGTGTTTTGGGAAGAAGGCACATACTCGGTAGCACTGACATGAGGTTGAAATTGGAGATGAGGGTGCTTCGCAAAGCAACTCTTGCCGAGAAGACCATACTTCCCACAATTTGAGCAAAGAGGGGGTGACTCGCCCCATGTCCTCCAATGCGGCCTTCACAACCACGTGCTCTATGACAAGCAACATGAGCATAACTCTCGAAGGATGGAGAGGATGCTATCGGAGGCCAACGCAGGAGATTCGTCAGAGAGATACGATTTGCAGTAGCATCCAAGGTAAAGAGTGTCAGATTCTCTAAAGATCTGTTGGGTCGTTGGCGTATCATCTCGTAGAAATCAGGAAGACGCGGAAGATAGCATACAAAAAGTAGTTCTTGAAAATATTTTTGTCAAGTTACAAGGTCGGTAGAGAAAGGATGATGTTGGAAAAATTTTGAGCCGGAAGATTAAACTTCCTGATACGCAACGTCGGGAGAGTGGGTCGGTTGAGTGAGATCTACGCAAATAGTGTAGATGAGAGATGTTTTGACTCCTTTGGAATATAGGGCGGCAAGATGATACCAAAGAGTCTTTACAATCGGATCATGACGAATGATAGGCAAACATTCATCGAAAATATAAATGAATTACTCTTCCCAAAAAAAACTAAATTAATACAAGTCCCATCTTTATATGGAGTAAAGGAGGAAGAAATTCCATTTGAAGATATGTGAAAAAATCGTAACATACCAATTTTATGAATATTTTGCCATGGAATGAATGGTTGATATCTCGGTTGAGTCTCTAGGTGTGCAAGGCAACTTGGGGAGAAGTTGGGGTTCATTTATGGGATATTTTGAGTCCACGCGACCTTGAACATAGTCGTGTACATGGCCATGCCTGCGGACACGACACTGTACACGGCCTGACCAAGCCGTGTGCCTGATCGTGTCCTCGCCTAGGAATCCATCTGTGTGTCACGGGATCTGTACAACGCTACACTACCTGGCACTTGGCACACCAGATCGTGTGCCTGCCAAGCCGTGTACGGGCCCGAAACAGTAAAAATTGATAAATATTTTTTGGGTCATTAGATGGGGTATTTTTGATCCAAAGGCTAGGATCATTTCCTACAGCCTCTTAGGCCGGGATAGAGCTAATTAGGGCTCATATTTCTCATTTTGAGAGTTCGAGAAAGAGGAGAGGGAAGGGGAGAAAGAGAGCTAAGGTTTGGAAGATTCCACCATTGGAGGTGATTCAGAGCTCCAAACGACGAGCCGAGGTCGGATCTGTGGAGAGCACTTCATCGCAGTCATCTTCCTCTCGTTCTTTCAACGTTTCCATGGCGGTAAAGTGATCTCTAAGGGTAACCATGCCTCTCCCCGATCTTAAGACCGTTGTATATTCATTCTCTTTTGCTTTTATTGCATAGGGGAGTCTCCACTAATTATTGAAGGGTATGAACTTCTTTGGTTCACTAGAACCCCAGGGCGTGGGATTGAGCCCACGGCATGAGATTGCATTAGAAATCCAATATTCATTACGGATTTAGGCATTATGGGTGAAGTCTACTCGTGATCGTAGTCCTCGATCGGTGATGTTGTTATGATGTTTACATTTAGAACTAACCTAGTATGTGTCTCAAAGAATTACTCTAACGTTAATGTCATAAGGTATGTGAAGTTTGGGGATTTGGGGATCTTTAGTCATTCTTAGGCTTCATTTGGTTCGGCGGTGGCGGGTCGATCCGGCGGGTGGAAACGGAGTGTTCGAATCGGAGGGGGGAGGTGGCTGCTCCAAACGGAGCTTTTTGGGGCGTTTCTCAAGGCGGGCGGGTGGAAACGGAGGAAACGCCGTCGGAGGTTCATCTGTTTACCCTCCTTCCGGCGGCATTTGCATAAAACGGAGCAGCGAAACGCCCAAACAAATAGAGCCTTAGTGAAAGTCCTATGTTGGCGGCCGTAAATTTGGCCCTTAGCGGATTCCACGACGCAAAAACGATTAGGGGATCATCATTGTTTGCGACTGTGAGAGTAGCGTTGTTATGAAGATGAATTCATAATCGTAATTTGGAGATCATTAGACAATAATTTGGAGATTTCATGGTGTAAAGCGAGCTAAATTGTAGTTGTGATCTGTCAACCGTGAGTGTAGGGATGCGGCCCATATTTTCACATTGATTGATTGAGTGTATGGATGTGATCTATCAACCGTTGTAATGAAGACCATTAGATCGTCTCCAGTCCATATGTTCACATTAATTGATTGAGCTTTAAGCTGAATTTGGCTTCCTATTTATGTTGTGATTGAGGCGGAGATGAAACTAGACCTTCCTCACGAATCACGTCATGGAGATGGGCCTAGACCTCCTACGATGGGATCTAATAGGAGACAAGTCTAAACCTCCTAATAAACAATGGACTGGAGACGATCTTACACCTCATGTCGCGACGCTCGTAAGTGAGATGACCTAGACCTCCTAATCGAGTACTTGTTGTGCAAGTCATGAGAGCTTGAGGTTGTGTGGTTATGAGTACCCACGACCCCTTTATTGATTGTGTGATTGTTATGTTAGCTTCATGTGGTGTTGTGATAGGCAGTTGCAGTAGACCTTCGGGTGAACCCAACAATCATGAAATTGGATTCCTAGGTTAACTTAAATATTGCTCAACCTCAAAAGATTGATTGTTGCAAGAGCATTCACCTTGTGTGGCATAGTTTTACTTTTTGTTTTGATACATGTTGCATATTATACGTGTGTACTTGCAAGTGTGCGATGATGCATCCCGGAGTCCACTAGGACGGTCAGGAGGATTGTTATGCAGTTTGTGGTCAGCTCATAGCTAACCCTCATTTTCCCTGACTTGTACTTGCAGTTAACGTAGCGCGAGGTGGATCTTAGCAGGCTAAAGCTTAAAGTTGCTCCAGGAAAAGAATATATAGTTTTCCCATTTTTGCATTTTCGACATGGGAGCCGATGAATAGAATTGTATTTTTGCATATTTGCATTCTTGTCATTCTATTTGATGTGATGTAATATCATAAAGCTGAACCTTGTTTACAATCCTAAGATAGTATGTGGACATTCATGATTAAAGTTTATCTTCCGCTAGTTTGATACAGGCTAGCCATATCAATATCTAACACAAAAAAACATGAGTATGTATTGCATGAAATAAAGATACAATCGAGAAACAAGCTCTCACCAAACACCTAAAGGTTGAGTCCACCAAAGTACTCGTCTATGCAAAGAGAGACCAAAAGACAATGATGGTGTTTGGTTAAGCTTTTCAACTGCTGTGCGGTTGGGACACGCACCGCTATTTTGATAATAAGTGGAGTTTGTTTGGACTTTTTTCCAAACCACAGTTTTTTTAAGACTGCTCTTTTCTTCATAGCACCAGCCGCAACTTTTTCTTGCAATGAACCACAAAAGCCACGCAGCTCTTCTTCGGGAAACCCTACCCCGATATTGTGAGCGCCTCCCCCTTCACTATCGACGAACCGGCGCAGATCGACGACGACGGAAAACCTTGCGCAGATCTCTCTCCCAGTCGGCATTTCACCGAGTAGGTGTTTCTCTCCCTTCGGCATTTCTCCCCGCTGGCATTCCTCTCTCGTCCGCGTCAATTGACGGTAGAAAAACTCTGTGCAAATCTCTTTCCTGTCGGTGTTTCTCCCCGTCTGAGTTTCTCTCTGGTCTGTGTTTGTTCACTTGTTTTGATCTGTTGGTGCGGATCCGCAAACTTTGTCAAGTTCATGGAGACCTGCCTAGTTGTATGAAGCACTAGCGAAAAAAACGGAATTGTATTTTGACCTAGGCTTTTGATTAGAGATGCTCAATATGATGGTTGATTTGCTCCAATTTTTCTGTGTGGAGTATTTTTTGTTGAGATTTCACATGGAGTTGGATAGTAATGACAATGAAATTTATATGCTTATTGCACTGTTGTAGTTGTTTCATGATTAATGATGCTGTAGTTGGAGAGATTGATGAATACACCTTATTTTTAGCCCTGCCCGGATCATCTGTAGTTGTGGAGATAGATGAATTTACCTTATTGCTGTGGTTAGTAATAATTTTATGGACATTTCCAGGGAACTGCACTCTTTTTCCTATATGTTTTTTATTAGTAAACCAGTGAAATGCACATTTCCAATATGTTTTTTTCTAGTTGAACAGCAGTTGTTTTCCAAGGAGTTATGTTAGTAAAATCAATAGTTCCAAGTTTGAAAAGAAAAACACTCAACACTGTTTTGTTTCCATACAACTTTGTCAAAACTCTATTTTGGAAACTCCATTTCACTCAAACAGTTTTTTAACAAAACTCCGCTTTTCAGAATCAGCATTTTCCTGTCAGCAGTCTTTCATAAGCAACAGTCCAACCAAACAGAGTCTAATACTCGAAGATAACCAAAAGAGTAACTCTCAAAGATACCTAAGAGGCTCCTTATATAGATGGAAGTTCCACTACAAGACAGACAATACATGAGAGCATATGTATCAACATGTATTAGCACTCCCCTGCCGAAAAAACAGCCTTGTCCTCAAGGTGGAGATCTGTGGGGGTCATCCGCAAGCGTCAAGGAGTCCAAGTCCCCGTAGTCTTAATTGTTGTCTTCAGATCCCATCAGCACGCACAAATCTTTGAAAGGGCAGACTTGGGAGGTAGAGTGCGGTGGTTGATAACGGAAACAAAGGCCCTTAAGGGGAAGCTCAAGGTGTAGCTCGTGAAATAAGCGGTGGGGTCTTCGGGGCGTCGATGGAGGCAGGGCTGGCAGAACTGGGGGAGGCGGATGCAGGCCTAGCAGCGATGGTTAATGCAAGAGCAGGTGATCCGCGCAACCAGGAGGCGACAAAGATTTTGGTGGCAACAACTTATGGGGTGGTCGGGGCGAGGAAGATGGTTGGGTGGTGTACATTTCCTCATCGAGGCAACGAGCTTGCTCCATGGCGCGAAAAAGAGTCATCGGATTGTAGACCCGAACGTGGGGTTAGACCAGGTACGTGTGTGGAGACCTCGATGAACTCTTAAACGTAAGTGGCCACGGTGACGGACTGGTGTGTGGAGCTGAGGCGCTCGGAGGCATTGTTCGCTTGGCGGGCGTCATAGTGATAGAGGATTTCCTCCTTAAATGTGGGCCAAGATAGGTTAGGAGCCTATTGGCGCATCCAACGCACCCAATGGAGAGTCGAACCTCCATATTGATGTGGTCAAAAGAACCTTCTGGCTGGCAGGGGTGGACTGCAAGTCGAAAAATTGTTCGAGGCGGGCAATCCAACTGAGAGAGTCGGCGTCGTCGAACACAGGGATCTCGATCCGACAGAGATGGGTCGGGTGGATGTCCGAAGCAGGGTGGAGAAAAATCATGTAGTACGAGACGGGCCGAAGAGGATGCGGAGATGGTGGCAGAGAGGGGGTTTACCATTGTAGCCGCGAGCTCTCGAAAGAGGAGAGTGAGATCCTCAAGTCGTGCTTCGAGTTGATTTAAGTGATGGGAGTCATTGGAGGCAGTAACGGAGGCGTTCTCGTCGGCGTGGAGGGTCATTGAACGAGTCAAGAGCATGGAACGGAGGTGTGAAAGAGAAGAAGGCAATGACGGGGTTGAATTAGGTGTGGCGGTGGGCAACAACGGAACTGAATTGGGTGTGGAGGTGGGCGTAGACGGGCGCTGGAATGGCGTCAGGGTGTGTGGATAGAAGTCGGGGGCTGGAGGATGCGAGGAGGAGCAGGAGGGTTGGAGGATACGAGGAGGAGCAGGAGGGAAGTGCGGTAGCCGGCTGGATGATGTTGGAGGCCGCCGGAAGGCTGTGGGAGGAGCTGGCGGCTGCTTGGGATGTGCGGAGGAAGGGACTAGGCGTTGGATGAGAATTGGACATGAGAAGGAGACGCACGAGCGGAAGATGATGTGTAGGGTTCGTGCGATGATTGCAGGCGATCGGGATTGAGCGGCGTCGAGCAAAAACCGGGAAGATCGGGTTTGGCTGAGTGGCAAATAGTTGTACGCAAGGAGACGGGATCCTTTCGGTGCGGCTAGAAGAGGAGGGAGCTCAGACACACGGGTGTTTGGTTCGTGCAGAAGGGTGACTGTGGTCGACGCATGCGGGAGGGAAAATCGGTCGGAGAGGTAGGAAGATCCAAATTAGGGTTCCGTCGGAAACCCTAATTGAGTGGCAAGCCAAACCAATTGATACGGTTTAGTTGTATTACGATCTAAAATAAAGAACATGAGCTTGCATTTCATGAAATAAAGATACAATCGAGAGACAAGCACTCGTTGAGTACCCGAAGGCTTCTTATATAGATGGAGGTCCCACTACAGGACAAAGACACAACATAAGTATCATAGTTTTTACACTCTACAGTCGTGATTTTATTATGTGCCTCTTTATAGCGTTTAGTGTATGTGGTATGTTGTGGGGGCCTGGCCGGACTCATGTTATATTATGTGTACAGGTGAAATGTTACATAAATTCAAGAAGAAAAATCTACAATGGGATTCCTTTTGGGCCTTTTACAAGTGGCCTTAACACTTCCAAAACTGAAACATCCACATTATTTTCAACATTAGAGTGCTAAATGGTTAATTTTCAGCATAGATGTCAAAATGACCATATATTAAAAAAAGATTTAAAAGATATAAAAAGAGAAATAGGAATATAGAATTGGAAAACTAAGCAGAAAACAAATAGACACTATCAATCAGTTCTTGAAGGGAAATTAAGTACCTTCTCATAGAAACACCGAAATGACCATGAGACTGTTGTGCAAGTCCTACCAAAGGGAAGGAAACAATGGACCCGTTAGGAGATTAAAATAGATGATGGTGCTCTATGGAACAATCCATATTATTTTCATAGAATAGCATAGGCTCAGTTATGCCTACAATATTTTATATAAATAATGCGGGACATTCTTATTTAGTAATGCAGAATCACATAAATCAAATAAACAGCAGAAAGATCAACTTACAGCGGAAACAGTGCAACTTGTAAACCCAAATATTTTATTTACAAGAGCATCCAGACCATGGAGTCGAGAGTTCCAAATATGTTCAACAAACGCATATTTAAACCTAAAAGATTATCTTAAGACTATTGAAAAACTAATGAAAGATAAAAATAATGATTATAGCATACTATCGGGGAATGGAACATCGAGTTTCAAAGTAATCCCCTGGCAAGTAACATCTGATGGAGATCACGGTGATCTGCCACCCGTTCAGAGCACCCGAGTCCACGGATGCATCTGGATGGTCGGTCCGAGTCTTTTTAATGTATAATTTCAAGTTGTATTTGACACCCGATCGGCTCGGACGATATGAGTCGTCAGATTCGAGTGCCCTATTTCAGTTATGGATTATTTAAGCATGCAGGGGGAGACTGAGAGGGAATCGAAGGTTATTTTTGCAGTTGCGAAATCGATGGCTGCTGGTTCTTCTCGATGAGACGCCGGGAAGCCTCCTCTTGGTGCGACTCCAAGGCAGAACCACTGCTCCTTCCCCTACCTCCAGGTCACCATAAGTCCTTCCCACATTCTCCATGATTCCCCTCTACTCTCTTCAGCATCCCACGCCCCCACCCCTCTCCAAACATGTTGGATTCACCCGGAAAGCCCTTTCCCAGCCCTTTCTCATGAATCCACAGCCAGAAGACCTCCCATCTTGGACCTGTCTCACTAGTTGCAGCCCGGGAATCTCATTCCTACCACCCGCTAACCCCACTTCCCAGAACTCCCGCTCTGTATCCCAATCCCAATTCATGTGTCTCTTCCTATCTACCAGCCTGCTGTTTTGGTTTCCAACCACAGGAATCTACCTCCTCGTCATCCCCAAAACCCCCGCCGCCCTTTACCCTTCTGTTTTCACATCCAGCAAGCAGATCCAAGCTATGAAGCACCGACACTTCAAAATGCTCAGTGTGTCGGTGTCAGACTCTCTGACACTTGCCCGACTCTCTGACACGAGTGTTGGATGTCTGACACGCTGCCTCACGCGGGACTCGCGTGTCCCGCTCAATCGGACATGCGTGTCCCTAAGCTAGCTACTCATGATGAGGCAAGAGGCAATTTGTCTTGGAAGTGCAATTTTTGTGAAAAATATTTTATAAATTCATATACAAGAGTGAGAGCACATTTGTTAATGATTGGTGGAAAAGGAATTGAAAAGTGTGTAAAAGTCTCAAAAGGTAATCTATTTGAGATGGAAAAACATAGTAGGTCATTTTTTTGACATTTTGTTAAGTTCTATATTTGAATATTTGATGAGTAATATTTAAATATGACGTAGTTTATTTGAATATTTGTTAATTGTTCATTTTTTTTATTTTTTGTTAAATATTTTAGGAATTTCAAAATTATAAAAAATGAATATTTAATATACGTGTCTCATCGTGTCGGAATATGATATTCTTTAAAATTAACGAGTCGTGTGTCGTGTTGTATCGTGTCGCGTGTCGATGCAACATAGGGTCCAAGTCTTTTCCCTTGCTGTTTTCACATCCAACAAGAAGATCCAAGCATTTTCCCTTGTTGTTTTCACATCCACCAAATCCAAGCCTTTCCCTCACTGTTTTCACATCCACCAAATCCAAGCCTTCCCCTCACTGTTTTCACGTCCAGCAATCCAAACCAACAAGCTGCCCTTAAATCCAGCCCCTCCCCTCCAAAATTCTGATTTCAACCCCCACACATTACTACCCAGCAATCCTCACTCTATACCCCACTGACCACCCCTCATAAAAACTGCAGCGGCCTTGGATCCCAACAACCTGCATGCGTAAATCATTATTTAGGGTCCTTGTCTTCTATTGTTGCGTGGTTGGAACTTTATTTGCTCTTCCTAAACTAATTTTGTGAACGAATGTGTGACTTTTTACATCTTTATTTTAATTAATTGTTTGTGGCTAAATTGCAATTGAACCAAATCAATTGCATGCAAATTGAGTTTACATTTGATTGGATTGTGCGTATGTGTACATGACTTTTAAGGTTCGCCGTAGGTCCAATGCATTCATCCCGTGATTGTTTGCACTGCATCTAGGGTTAGGGCATCAGTCTTCCGCCACCTATAGATTCGACATGTGTCAAATGGTATCAGAGCGAGGTTGCGAGCACTATATTGATACGTAGTCATTGAGTCTATAGCTTCCTCCATGGCTAGTTATCGTTGTTATTCCTCTCCTCTGTTTGGGGATAACGAATCTATCTATACCCGATCTCATAGAGCAACTTCAGAGAGATGTCGTTATTACAATGATTATCCTCTTGCGTGGCACACCCCTTCCAGAGATCATGTCATGATTCCATTATGCTAGAGACGATCACCACGATGAGAGGTCCTCACACTATCATCATTACACCTCTCCACGACTTTATGATGGTAGGGTTTAGTACAGTTCGGGTCATCATCATTACACTTCTCCACTATTTGAGGAATTAGGGTTTGTATGTGCTCGACCCCATAGAGCTCATCCGGAGAGGTCCTCATCCTATCATGATGATCATCCTCGTCCGCCGTCATTACACGCGCAATCTGATTATGTTAAGAATGACTGTCCAGATGACCCTCAGGAGCCCTATAGAGGTCGCCAACACCAAGATCACATCACATGTCAAAACAATCCTAATGTTCCACAAATAGAAATACCTGGGGCCGAATTTCAGGAACTAGTTTTTGATCAATTTGGTCGTATGGATGCTCATTTTGATCGCCTGAGGCCTTCCTTAGGAGGAATCAATAGGAGAAAGTCTAGGGATTTGGGTCAAGTCACTAATGTGTTTAGTAGTACTCCCACTGACATGAGAGACCCAACACCTGATTTTGATACCTCATTTTGATGAGACTCAGTGCCCATGTGATCTTTAAGTTGAGTCTGATCATGACCTTATGATACAGGTGGAGAGTAACATTGTTAGTACTAGTGAGTATAGCCACGGGTGTACAACCCCGTATTCGCGAAGAGTGGGCCCCAAATAAGGCAGACGCGTTTTTAAGCTTTTTGGAGATTTTGCACTCTCGGTGGCCAATTTTGGCTCTAGCTTGGAAATATACGAGTAGGGGGAGGGAAAATCGGCCTCCCCCAGTGGCCCTTTTTTGGGGGGTCGGGATCTCGCCCCTGCCCGTGGCTTGGTGGGGCGAGACCGGCCAAGGCCGGGGGTCTCGCCCCTGCCCGCGGCTTGGTGGGGCGAGACCGTCCAAGGCCGGGGGTCTCGCCCCTGCCCGTGGCTTGGTGGGGCGAGACCGGCCAAGGTCGGGGGTCTCGCCCCTGGCCGCGGCTTGGTGGGGCGAGACCGGCCAAGGCCGGGGGTCTCGCCCCTACCCGTGGTTTGGTGGGGCGAGATCGGCCAAGGCCGGGGGTCTCGCCCCTGCTCGCGGCTTGGTGGGGCGAGACCGGCCAAGGTCGGGGGTCTCGCCCCTGCCGGCGGCTTGGTGGGGCGAGACCGGCCAAGGCCGGGGGTCTCGCCCCTGCCCGCGGCTTGGCGGGGTGAGACCGGCCAAGGCCGGGGGTCCCCCCCCCCCCTGCCCGCGGCTTGGTGGGGCGAGACCCTGTGCTCGGCCCCTAGGTGGGTGAGGGGCGGGGTGGTTTTTACCCCTTTACCCCCCGATGTGGCTGATTTTTATTGGCCTGAGGCATTTTTGGCGTGAGGGTACTTCGGTCATTTTGGCCCATGAGATTTGGAAAACTATAAATAGACCCCCTTGGGTGCCTTAGAGAGGGGTCTTTTCTTAGCTTACTCCTCTCTTAGCTTCTTCTTGGTAGAGTAGAGAGAGCTCTCCAAGGCGCCCAGCCTAGCCCTTTGGTAAGGGAGGGGAAGAGCTCAGGTAGCCTTCCGGGTGTGAGGTGGGACCTCCGCGCTAGAGCCGAGGGTCTGTTTCTAGCTTCTTGATCCTTTGGTCTGTGACGTTCTCTTGAGTGTAGTAGGTGTGAGGTCACCCCTTTCCAGGGACCCCGAACTCCACAGAGGTCAATTTTGGCTTCAACACTTTGCTGCGGTGAGCGTGGAGAGTGGCCAGCACAGAAGATCTCGGGAGAGAGTCATGACTGGAGGTCAGGGAGGTAGTGATGATCTCGGCGAGCTCCCCAGCCCAGGACCCTTTGTGGGGAGGCAAGAGTTCATGGCCTCCATTCAAGGCATCATGGAGATGCTGCGAAGCATTGCTCCTCAGGGTGGCAGCTCCACCCCGACCCCCCAGGAGCTAGCTCCCCCCCTCGACGAGTCGACTCTCAGGGGTCTAGGCGAGATGACCCCAGCAGGGGGAGAAGGGAGTGCACCAGGAAGAAGACCAGGGAAGGAGAGGATGGGAGATGGGGTCGAGCGAGACCTCACCGGCCGGGAGCTGTTCTCCAGCCCGGCGAGTGCCAACCTCCCAGGCGAGCAGGTGGCGCGAGTGGAGCAGGCGAGACCCCCCCTCAGGGGGTCACCCTTCAGCGAGCTGATCATCTCAGCTCCCGTTCCCGAGGGGTTCAGAGAGCCAGACATGGCTTACTATACCGGGAAGGATGACCCCGTTCAGCATCTGCAGTGGTTCGAGGATGCCGTCTCCATCAGGCCGATGACGGATGCCTTCAAGTGTCGCCTCTTTGCGATCACGTTGAAGGAGAAGGCGAGGGACTGGTTCCATCAACTCCCTCCGAGGTCGATCTATGGGTTCGAGGACTTGAGCCGGAGTTTTCAGCTTCGCTTCTCCACCTCCAAGAAGCGGAAGAGGAGTCCCGAGTCCATCTTCCTGATAAGGCAGGGGGCCGAAGAGTCGCTGTCCCGTTACGTTGACAGGTTCCAAGAGGAGATCTTGGAGGTCCAGGAGATACCAGGGTATGCTCTCCAGATGGCCTTCACCGTTGGGCTGAAGGAGGGGTTCTTCAAGATGAGCTTGACCCGGAAGGCCCCCCTTTCCTTCGAGGAGCTGATGGAAAGGGCGGCTGAGGAGATAGCCATGGAGGCGGCTAACCCGGCGTTTGTCAAGAAGTTGGCAAAGCTAACAGAGACGGAGGCAAAGGAGCAAGGTGGCTCTAGACCTCAGGAAGGAAGAAGGAGAGAGGAGCGGAGAGCTCAGGAGGGTCCGGAACCAGGTTGGAGGCAGCAGGGAGGACCCGTACAGGGCCCGGGAAGAGGTTACGTCCAAGATGGGGGAAACTTTCATGATGGGGTCCAAGGGTTGAGATGTTGGCAACCCCAAGTTCGGCAGGCGAGGCTGCAAGCTTCTCCTAGTTGCACATGCTACCTATTTGCCATCCACCATGCATTTTGCCTATATATAGGCATGGACTGGACTTAGAGAATTGGTCCCCCTCACCTCTCTTTTCCCCCTTAGAAGGGAGAGATTCGGTCAGCCGAACCGAACCACCATCCTCTCCCTTATCCAAACCCGGGAAATCAGGTGAGACCAAGGGTCATACCGGGTGAGAGGAAGCGGACAAGTTACCGTAGTCGTGGAAGAACGATCCTTGAAAGTGACCGGAATCATCTATTCCGGTTGGGTAACGAGATCTTCTACCACTTGGTGATTCTTATCTCTTTAGATTTTTAATTGGTGGAATACCGTGGGAATCACGTTCGTGGCTTATCATCGCATACCTAATTGTTTAATTTTCCGAGAGGTTTGGCGAGCCTCGCTTTCGTTTTGTGGGGGAGTTCCTGGTAGAGATGAGGGCTTGAGAGCATCGGCCTCTAGAGGCGTGGCTACCGTACGTTAGCCCAGCCGTACACCACGTCAGTAGCGGGTTGAGGCAAGAGGTCCTACTGCCCAGGGAAGGAGAAGGGGGAGAGTGTACTGTGACTTCCACCAGTGGAGGGGCACCGGCCCCGAGTTCGGAAGTGTTGCGGGTTGAAGAGGTTCTGCCCAGCGTATGTGAGGACCGGGTCGATGTTGGACCCCGCGGCGGTATAGCGGTGATCCATGGTGGAGTGGGGATCGAGGCCACTCGGAAGGCAAGCCTCCATGTAATGTACCGAAGGAGCGTCGCCTCAACCTCCCAGACCCCGCCTCAGGAGGAGAAGATCACCTTCTCAGTGAAGGACCTGCCGGATCATGAGGATCCGTTTTGCGATGCGCTGGTCATCCAGACGGCCATCGAGGGCTACACCGTCTCCCGAATCTTGGTTGACAACGGAAGCTCCGTCAACGTCGTTTTCAGGAAGGCGTTTGACGAGATGAAGGTAGAGTCAAGGAGGGTGTTGGCCTCGGACGGTCCCCTGTTTGGATTTTCAGGGGAGAGGAAGGAGGTGGAAGGTGGAGTCGGACTCCAAGTAAAGTTGGGAGGAGCTTCAAGGAACTGCCGGTTCGTCATTGTTGACGCTCCAAGCAGCTACAACGCCATCTTCGGAAGGCCCCTCATCAGCGCCTTCCGTTGTGTACCATCTTCCTTCCACCAATGCCTCAAGTTCAGCTCCGGAGGGATCCAAGTCAGAGTCAAGGGGGACTCCAGGATGGCAAGGCAGTGCTACGTCACGGCTGTCAACACCATCTCTTGGTTGGCCAAGGCAGAGGAGATGGAGAAGGTCATGGAGAGCTTGAGCAAGATGGAAGTGCCCGAGGAAAAGGAAGCGGAAGACGGCCATCATGCCCAGGCCCCCTGAGGGTGCCTCGCCTTGCGGTAGTTTTTTCATTTTTCTTGTCTTGTAACAAGTGCTACCCCTGACCTGCTGAGTCAGGGGGGTCATGTAACCCATCTATTTTTCCCCGTTTGAGGATGTAGGATTTGGTAAGGTCTGATTGAGATGTCTAGTCCTTTTGCTCCGAGACGGTCCCGCTGCCCAGGCTCTCACTAGCTGGGCAGGGTCGGTGGTACCTCTCGTGGATGCCTAGAGGTCTCACCTCGAGATGGATTCCGCTGCCAGGCTCTCACCTAGCTGGCAGGACAGGTTGATCTCTCGGAGGGTGGGGTAGGTCTCACCTCGAGATGGATTCCGCTGTCAGGCTCTCACCTAGCTGGCAGGGCAGGTTGATCTCTCGGAGGGTGGGGTAGGTCTCACCTCGAGATGGATTCCGCCGTCAGGCTCTCACCTAGCTGGCAGGGCAGGTTGATCTCTCGGAGGGTGGGGTAGGTCTCACCTCGAGATGGATTCCGCTGCCAGACTCTCACCTAGCTCAGGGCAGGTTGATCTCTCGGAGGGTGGGGTAGGTCTCACCTCGAGATGGATTCCGCTGTCAGGCTCTCACCTAGCTGGCAGGTTGATCTCTCGGAGGGTGGGGTAGGTCTCACCTCGAGATGGATTCCGCTGTCAGGCTCTCACCTAGCTGGCAGGGCAGGTTGATCTCTCGCTCACCTCGAGATGGATTCCGCTGTCAGGCTCTCACCTAGCTGGCAGGGCAGGTTGATCTCTCGGAGGGTGGGGTAGGTCTCACCTCGAGATGGATTCCGCTGTCAGGCTCTCACCTAGCTGGCAGGGCAGGTTGATCTCTCGAAGGGTGGGGTAGGTCTCACCTCGAGATGAATTCCGCTGCCAGGCTCTCACCTAGCTGGCAGGGCAGGTTGATCTCTCGGAGGGTGGGGTAGGTCTCACCTCGAGATGGATTCCGCTGTCAGGCTCTCACCTAGCTGGCAGGGCAGGTTGATCTCTCGGAGGGTGGGAAGGTCTCACTTCGAGATGGATTCCGCTGTCAGGCTCTCATCTAGCTGGCAGGGCTGGTTGATCTCTCGTGGAAGCCAAGTCTCTTAGCTCCGAGATGGATTCCGCTGTCAGGCTCTCATCCAGCTGGCAGGGCAGGTTGATCTCTCGTGGAAGCCAAGCCCTTAGCTCCGAGATGGATTCCGCTGTCAGGCTCTCATCTAGCTGGCAGGGCAGGTTGATCTCTCGTGGAAACCAAGCCCTTAGCTCCGAGATGGATTCCGCTGTCAGGCTCTCATCTAGCTGGCAGGGCAGGTTGATCTCTCGTGGAAGCCAAGCCCTTAGCTCCGAGATGGATACCGCTGTCAGGCTCTCATCTAGCTGGCAGGGCAGGTTGATCTCTCGTGGAAGCCAAGTCCTTAGCTCCGAGATGGATTCCGCTGTCAGGCTCTCATCTAGCTGGCAGGGCTGGTTGATCTCTCGTGGAAGCCAAGTCCCTTAGCTCCGCGATGGATTCCGCTGTTAGGCTCTCATCCAGCTGGCAGGGCAGGTTGATCTCTCGTGAAAGCCAAGCCCTTAGCTCCGAGATGGATTCCGCTGTCAGGCTCTCATCTAGCTGGCAGGGCAGGTTGATCTCTCGTGGAAGCCAAGCCCTTAGCTCCGAGATGGATTCCGCTGTCAGGCTCTCATCTAGGTGGCAGGGCAGGTTGATCTCTCGTGGAAGCCAAGTCCTTAGCTCCGATGATGATTCCGCTGTAAGACTCTCACTAGCTGACACGGCTGGTTGATCTCTCGAGGAAGCCAAGTTTGTTACCCGGAGGAGGTCTCGCCACCCAGGCTCCCATAGCTGGCATGGCAGGTTGACCCCTCCGGGGGTGTGAAGTGTTTTTTACCCGGAGGAGGTCTCGCCACCCAGGCTCCCATAACTGGCATGGCAGGTTGACCCCGCAGGAAAGTTACACTCCGCGAATACTTTGGGGTTGGACATTTCTTTCCGAGCTTGTGCCAACCTCGAAAAGAGCGGGGATTGTGTACAACCCCGTATTCGCGAAGAGTGGGCCCCAAACAAGGCAGACGCGTTTTTAAGCTTTTTGGAGATTTTGCACTCTCGGTGGCCAATTTTGGCTCTAGCTTGGAAATATACTAGTAGGGGGAGGGAAAATCGGCCTCCCCCAGTGGCCCTTTTTTGGGGGGTCGGGGTCTCGCCCCTGCCCGTGGCTTGGTGGGGCGAGACCGGCCAAGGCCGGGGGTCTCGCCCCTGCCCGCGGCTTGGTGGGGCGAGACCGGCCAAGGCCGGGGGTCTCGCCCCTGCCCGTGGCTTGGTGGGGCGAGACCGGCCAAGGCCGGTGGTCTCGCCCCTGCCCGCGGCTTGGTGGGGCGAGACCGGCCAAGGCCGGGGGTCTCGCCCCTGCCCGTGGCTTGGTGGGGCGAGATCGGCCAAGGCCGGGGGTCTCGCCCCTGCTCGCGGCTTGGTGGGGGGAGACCGGCCAAGGCCGGGGGTCTCGCCCCTGCCGGCGGCTTGGTGGGGCGAGACCGGCCAAGGCCGGGGGTCTCGCCCCTGCCCGCGGCTTGGCGGGGTGAGACCGGCCAAGGCCGGGGGTCCCCCCCCTGCCCGCGGCTTGGTGGGGCGAGACCCTGTGCTCGGCCCCTAGGTGGGTGAGGGGCGGGGTGGTTTTTACCCCTTTACCCCCCGGTGTGGCTGATTTCTATTGGCCTGAGGCATTTTTGGCGTGAGGGTATTTCGGTCATTTTGGCCCATGAGATTTGTAAAACTATAAATAGACCCCCTTGGGTGCCTTGGAGAGGGGCCTTTTCTTAGCTTCCTCCTCCCTTAGCTTCTTCTTGGTAGAGTAGAGAGAGCTCTCCAAGGCGCCCAGCCTAGCCCTTTGGTAATGGAGGGGAAGAGCTCAGGTAGCCTTCCGGGTGTGAGGTGGGACCTCCGCGCTAGAGCCGAGGGTCTGTTTCTAGCTTCTTGATCCTTTGGTCTGTGACGTTCTCTTGAGTGTAGTAGGTGTGAGGTCACCCCTTTCCAGGGACCCCGAACTCCACAGAGGTCAATTTTGGCTTCAACAACGGGGGTATGGACGAGCGGCCTAGTGACACTGTGATAGCATATTTATCCTCTATACCGCATGTTAACCTAGTTATACTTTGTGATCATCTACCTATCGATCCATCCTTGAGTATGAACTCTTCTCACTCTCCCTTTGTCATTGTCATTTGTCACATCATTGTTGAGAGCCGAGAGTCTAATGTTGATATCGGTGTGGTTGCCCCATCCGTTTTTTAGGACACAAACTCCATGGGCAATTCTCATCTTGAAAACTTGTAACATCTGTAATTTAATACGGAAATGAAATTTAATTACAAGGCCCGATCGCGAGAGAAATTGATCAAGCAATCATATGGAGAGGTACGAGTTTGTTATGATTAATTTTTATGTTAATATACACATTAATTGAAGTTAATGGAATATTTTAGGTGAAATTGAGAAGTTTGCGGAAGCTATATTCGCATGAAACTAGAGTATGTATAAGTCGTATAATGGCTTAATTGAATTTAAAGTGGGATTTTCATCTCATGGCAAAAATGGCATAATAGCCAAACCCACGATTTCAGCCAATGCAATTTCCATAACCGCTCTCATACGTGATTTCCCTCTCTTAAGCGCGAGATAGAAGTGGTAATCGCCGCTCGGTTACCATATTAGCGCGAGGATATCGCTCGGTTTTAAATTGAGCCTTAATTTCTTCCTCTCCCATTAGTGCATGCACTTGACAGAAACCGCCGTCCCATCCTTCTTGCGCAATCGACTCGGGTAAGCTAGCCGATCGACTACATCGCTGCTTTCTCCCACTCTCGCAGCCGACGGTTTCCCCTTTCACCGTTCCAGTAAACCAAGTTTGACTCCTCTCCTGTCTCCATTGACAGCTTCCAGCGCTGAGCCAGGTTTCCTCTTTGGATGTTTAGACATCATCTACCTGCTATTTGAGGAATCTAGACACACACCTCCTACGCCATTTCCGACTTTCGACTGATCTTCCTCCTCCATTTGCTCCAAGTAAATGGCAAGAATCAAGAACTACAGCCATTTTAGGGTTTCTCCTTCCTTTTAGACATATTTTAGATTATATCAATGTGATCTCTCTTCTTTCAGAAACAGAAACGATATCAGCCTTCCACGCCTCCGATCAGAGGAGTTCTTGCAGCAAACGAACCCTGACAGTCGACTCCGTCTAGCAACCGACCTACCTCCCTCAATTCTATTAGGTAACCGTTGAAAAACCTCTCGTATAGCAAATCCTTGGGCATTTTATTAGTGTTGAGAACCAAGGTCCAGCGGGATTGGGTGTGTGTGGGACCGCATATTTGGGCTTCCCCATCGCGTTCCAGGTCTGGGTGTTGACCCCGGTGGGCCCCCCGTGTGGCGGAATATCTCCGCCATCTCGTGGATGGATTAGTCCCACATCGCCTGCAGCGGGTGGTCCTTGGTGTTTATGTACCCCCGTCCCCCCTTCCTACCACCTCGGGGTTTGGGGAAGATGTGTGGTGACGGGTGGTTTCAACATGGTATCAGAGCCATCCCGCTGCGGGGGTGTGTTGAGAACCAAGGTCCAGCGGGATTGGGTGTGTGTGGGACCGCATATTTGGGCTTCCCCATCGCGTTCCAGGTCTGGGTGTTGACCCCGGTGGGCCCCCCGTGTGGCGGAATATCCCCGCCATCCCGTGGATGGATTAGTCCCACATCGCCTGCAGCGGGTGGTCCTTGGTGTTTATGTACCCCCGTCCCCCCTTCCTACCACCTCGGGGTTTTGGGAAGATGTGTGGTGACGGGTGGTTTCAACAATTAGCATCCCCTAGTTGTCTTATGTACCAAATGTCTTGACTTTTGTGGAGTTTCTCTTTTGGGAACAAGGTAATGACTTTTTATTTGCTTTTCCCTGATTAACATGCTCCTCTTAGATTGTTAACTCTGCACTGATGAACCACTAAGAGTTCCATAATCACCTAGCTATGGCTTGTGTCGTATTTCAGATTTTAGATGTGGTTTGACATAAATCGGAGAGGGGTTTGAATTGTCAAAATAACACGGACAACTATGCCACCGCGTCTTGTGTACGAACGTCGTAACATCACGGTAAGAAACTTTTATTCTTTTTTGCTAGACATATCAAATAGTAGTGCATGAAAATGCTCTTCTTTATAGTTCAGAAAATTCTTATAGTTTATGAAACCGCAATTTTCATTATGTAATACTAGTTTACGATAAAAAGCTATAACCCGTCGAACATTCAGTTGATATATGTAAATCATAAATTTAATATATATATATATATATACCTATCAGTTAGATCTCCAGAAATTATGAAAATTTACGTAACAGATACTCTCGTAAATAATTAAAAAGCGGGAAATATCAATCATATGAATTTGAATTTTAATTGATTAACTAATAAGATTCATTGCCTGAGATACACTCATACACAGATGAATACATAAGCAGAGTAGCACTAAACAAAAAATGATTAGGAGACACGATTCAGACCTTCTCTCGTGATAGATAGAGGCGCATTATCTTACACATAAGGCGTAGTGTACCATATAAGCCTCAATTTTGGGGAGACGGTACCCCCTTTTAGAAGATTAGTAGACGCTAGTCCGTGTCCGTGAGACAGTAGAACACCTGGGTTCGCTAGTATGGACTCGAATTGTTAGATTAGAATTGCGCATAAGAAGCTACTCAGCCTAGAATTTAAAGAAGAACCAAACATAAGCCACCTAGAACTCAAGTATAGACTGAAGCTTCGAATTCCTCTTAGTTAATCAATTTTAAAAACTTGAGTAAAAACACTTAATATGATGAAACTAGTACAGACATTTATGTTCTGAGTACTATTTTAGAAAACATGCATAGTATAACATCATATATTTTTTTCATAATATAAAAACAGATTCAAAAAGCATGCATACATGTTCTTTCAACATATTTTTAGTGACACTAAGAGAAATGGTTTTTCTTACTCTTCAGTTGGGCTGATTCGTTTTCAGACATTTTATTATAAGGGTCACAGATGGGGAGTTGCGCATAGGATGAGCGTGTTTGTGGGTTTTCTTTTATAATTTGTTTTTATTCAGTTGTTTTCCTTTCAATATTGTACTGCTTTCTGATGCAGGGTCAGGAGTCCACCTGCCTGCCACCCCGGAGTCCACTGGGGGTCCACCATGGCGTCCACGAAGGGGCCTTATCAGGGTCGCGACCCGTACACCCCAACCAGCTCTCAGCCACGTAGTCCACCAGGCGGCAACTTGTTGAGGCTGGGGCTCGATCCCCAGACCTCCTTGATAAGAGGTCATCATCAACGCTCTCATCACCAACTGATCCGCGCCCCCAGACCTCCTTGATAAGAGGCCATCACCAGCGCTCTCATCACCAACGACGTTGGTGATGAGAGCGTTGGTGATGGCCTCTTATCTAGGAGGTTTGGGGATCGAGCCCCAGTCACAACAAGCTGCCGCTTGGTGGACTCCGTGGCTGAGAGCTGATTGGGGTGTACGGGCCACGGCCCTGATAACGCCCCTTGGTGGACTCCAAGGTGGACCCCCGATGGACTCCGGGGTAGCAGACAGGTGGACTCCTGGCCCTGCATCACTTTCCTTACATGAACTCTGTGTAACCTTAATGTTTAAGATTTTCTATGTATCATACATTTTATAGTATTTCAAAATTTCAGATGTATGGTTCATTTTCTATTCTAGTTCGCTCTGTGAATTCAGAATTGATGAGTTACACTTTTACCCTTAGCATCATTTTCTACTTATGTTGTAAGTTCCTTTTAGTACTTTTACTTTTACCTGCTATGTATCATTTTAAATATTGTTGTTTAGTTTACTTCTTATCGCGAGGCCCGAACGGACAGCTGATTAGTTGTTAAACTAGGTTGGGGTGTTACAAAACCATCTCGTTATTTTTGAATTCATGATCGAGCCTCCTGTTGAACCACCACTCCTTTGTGAGGGTCAAGGGGCTAGCATTGACTTTATTGTGGGTGTACTACTTGTTCTCAAGGACACTATCGTCATTGGTATTTTCCTCTTGGAGGGCCATCCTTCAATTATTGATCTCTTCGGGATTAAGTCCTCGAGAGGCTCATTAGATGGGATCCGGATCCCCTGGATTTCCTCCGGGAACTCCAGGGGGTGGAGTTCCACTTTTGCGACTCACTCGAGCGGAATCAGAAAAAATGGTTAACACGAAAGTTGTAGATATCCCCGAGACGAACAACTTTCATGTTGAACATTTTTTGATTTGAAGTCGTTTAGACCCCCGATTTGGGCTCTGAAACAACTCAGTCCGAAAAACATTAAATGAACTCCACCCCCTGGAGTTCCCGGAGGAAATCCAGGGGATCCGGATCCCATTAGATGAGCCTCCCTTCCCAAGAGGCGTTCACTCTAGTGTGAATGGTTTGTGTCTTCACACTAGTAATCCTCGCGTTCGCGATGACTTTTTGTATATACCTTCTGGTGAGCCACCTGATAGATTTTATCCTTTAAGAGGTACTCATCGCACCCCTGCATCGCACTCGTTTATCACCATCTATGACGTTCCTTTGGGTGATGTTGTCATTCACACCGATTTTTTTTGTCTGCCATCGGGGGAGCTTACTGATGATAATTAGCACGCCATTCAATTCAAATCAGTGCCACAGTCTTAGGTAGTTATGTGAGTGTTTGTACACTTAATGAATTTTTCTACACCTCACCCGAAGAACCTCATGATAAACCACCCATCTCTAGGAATGAAAGTTATATGGAGCCTGTTTTTTGCTAGTGTGTCGTGTTTGATGTGTTTCTCATGCATCATTTAAATGGGTACGTCGAGTCTTTGGTTCATCACCTGCATGCATCAAAAACAACTTTAATTCAACATTCGCATACGCTTCATGAATTAGTCCAAAAGATAATTGCAACAAGTAACGATTATTATAAAGCTCAAA
Source organism: Platanthera guangdongensis (assembly GCA_039583875.1). Classification (NCBI taxonomy): domain Eukaryota; kingdom Viridiplantae; phylum Streptophyta; class Magnoliopsida; order Asparagales; family Orchidaceae; genus Platanthera; species Platanthera guangdongensis. The sequence goes on from CM077154.1 coordinate 157,266,954, forward strand.
CAACTATACACCGGAGGGATCATAATTTTAAAATTGAAAAGCAAGTGATGATTCACATACGATCTGGAAGATTCCTAACGAGAATAACAAATAAATTAAGCACTCGTTAAATGAGTCCCTATAAAATCATAGGGCAGATCAGTACCAATACGTATGAGATTAACATCCCTCAAAATATATGGATCAACCGGGCATTTAATGTTGAGAACTTGACTCTTTACTATTAGAAGTGTGTGTATGTGGATCCCTTCTCCACTTTCGTACTTGATCCACATCATCTTTCATCTCCCCGTACCTCACCTCAGCCTGACAAGTCCCATTATGAGGGTCACATTGCACCATTGACGGTTCCACCAATTCAGCTTTCAGACGGAGATACGTTTTATTTAGAGCCTCAAGCTACTGTCAGCGACAAACTTCAGATTGTTGCATATGACTTCACCGTCATGGCTCAGCGAGATACACGGTTATATGTTGTTACTTAGAGCCGCCGCCCATTCTCGACGCTACTTGGACTAACATGCGTCATTTGTCCCTAGCCCTACGCCAAGAGCATGACCATCATCACTCACCGGAGATGAGTGCTTTAAAGTCGGGAAGATTGATGGAGATCGTTGTGATCCTCCACCCGTTGGGACGATCCAAGTCTACAGATGTATCTGGATGGTTGGTTCGATTCTTTTTCATGTATATTTTTATTTATTTTGACTTGTATTTGACACTCGATCGGCTCGGACAATATGAGTCATCCGATTCGGGTACCCTATTTCAGTTATGGGTTATTTAAGCATGCAGGGGCCGACTAAGAAGGGATCAAAGGTTATTTTTGTTGTTGCAAAACCGTCGGTCGCTGGTTCTTCTCGGTGCAACGTCGGGAAGCCTCCCTTTGGTGCGACTCCAAGGCAAAACCGCTCCTCCCCCTACCGGCAGGCGGCATGCCATTGTAAGTTCCTCCCCTTCTCCACAAATTCCCTCTACTCTCTTCAGCATCCCACGCACCTACCCCTTTCCAAACCCGCTGGATCCACTCCGAAAGCCCTTTCCCTACCCTGTCCTGTGAGTCCACAATCAGAAGCCCTCCCATCTTGGACCTGTCTCGCTAGTTGCCCTCCCATCTTGGACCTGTCTCGCTAGTTGAATCCCGGGAATCTCATTCCTGCCACTCCCTGTTAACCCCACTTCCCATATTTTCCCTCCACGTATCCAAATCCTAGCTCTCGTGCCTCTTCCTATCTGTCAGCCTCATGTTTTGGTTTCCAGTCACAAGAATCACCCCCAAAACCCATGTCGCCCTTTTCCCTTGCTGCTTTCTGATAGGAAGAAGGTGGGAGAGAGAGAGAGAGAGATCTAGATAGCTAACAGGGGAAACCAGGGTTTGAGAGGAGGAAGGAGAAGAATACCGGATAATCCTGCATAACCATCCAAGAGGGGGTCCGGGTATGTTTATAACCGGACCAAGGCCGGCCGGCCGGCCCCAATGGGGGTTGAACCGGGTGGGTTCAGCCCCCCCCCCCCCCCCCCCCCCCCCGAGCCGCCATTTAGATAGTGGGGGCTGAACCAGTTGGTTCAGCCCCGTTGTTGCCTTCAGACCCCTTGCTTCGTCGTGTGTACTGACGCCCAAATAAGCGGGCGCCGGCCGTATACGACCTCGAACGGGGTCATTTTCTTGGCGGAGTGGTAGGACGTGTTGTAACAGTACTCGGCTCAATGTAACCAACCTGGCCAAGTACGCGGTTCATCTATGACAAAGCAACGCAAGTATGTCTCCAGCCCCCGATTAAGAACCTCCGTCTGGCCATCCGTCTGCGGATGGTGAGCTGTGCTGAACCGTAATGACGTGCCCTGTAAACGGAAGAGTTCCCTCCAGAATGTTCCCACAAAGGTCGGATCCCGATCTGAAATGATCGCCCGTGGTACCCCATGCAACCTGACAATCTCCCGAGCAAAAGTATATGCAACTGATGTGTCGGTGTACGGATGGCTCAGGGCGATGAAGTGCTCATACTTGGATAGCTTATCGAGGACCACCAAAATAACGGATTTGCCCTGAGACTTGGGCAACCCATCGATGAAATCCATGGAAACGGTATCCCAGACCTGATGAGGGATCTCCAACGGTGTAAGCAATCTGGTTGGGGAGGTCGTCTCATACTTCTGGCGCTGACATATGTCACACTGTCGAATAAACAGCTGAATATCACGCTGCTACCCTTCCAGAAGACGTTTGCCCGTGCCCACTGAAGGGTGCGGAGGAGACCGGCATGGCCACCTGTCGGCGAGGAATGGAACTCATGCATCATAACTATCTGTCATGCTGACTGAGAAGGAATGACCACACGGTCCCGGAAGTACAACCGGTCATTCCGAAGATGATAACCCGGAACCGTCTCTAGTGCCTGTCGGAGAGCGTCCACAATAGGTCGGAGCTCGGAGTCGCGCTACACCTCTTCCTGTATCTCATCAATGGAATCCAGCAGGGGTGGAAAAATCTAAGCGAGTGCGCCCTCTGGTAAGCGGGATAAGGCATCAGCAACTCGATTGTCCCGGCCCTGGCGGTAGACAATATCATAGTCGTACCCCAGAAGTTTGGTGACCCACTTCTGTTGGAGAGGAGAGGAGATCCGATGTTCCAAGAAGTGCTTTAAACTCTGATGGTCCATCCGAATCTTGAAGTGTCGTCCCAGCAGATAAGATTGTCAAAAAGCCACGGCGTGAATGACAGCCAACATCTCCTTCTAATAAGCTGACAACCCCAATGTCCGAGGAGCCAACGCCTTGTTGTAGAAGGCTATCGGCCGCCCTTCCTGCATCAACACAGCACCCAGAACCACTCCCGACACGTCCGTCTTCACGACGAACTCCTTGGTGAAATCCGTTAGTGTCAAGACTGGCGTAGTCGTCACAGCCCGTTTGAGTGTCTGAAAAGCCGCCTCGCCTCATTCTGTCATGAAAAAGCGTGCTTCTGCAGTAACTGGGTCAGCAGCCTGGCAATCTTGTCTTAGTCCCGCACAAAATGTCGGTAATAGCCAGTGAGACCCAAGAAGCCCCGCAAGGCCCGTATAGTCTGGGGCCGCGGCCAGGAAACCATGCTCTCAATCTTCCGAGGGTCGGCTTTAACCCCGTCAGCCGAGACTAAATGCCCCAAATACTTCACCTCCTCCTGACCGAAGGAACACTTCGACCGCTTGGCATAGAGCTGATGCTTGCGCAGTAAGGAGAAGACCTGTGCAACATGGCTCAAGTGTTCTTCCCAACTGGCACTGTATATGAGGATGTCATTGAAAAAAATCATCACGAAGTGGCGAAGGAGAGGACGGAAGATCTTGTTCATATTAGCCTGGAAGGTGGACAGCCTGCCAGTCAACCCGTTGGTCATCACCAGAAACTCATAGTGACCATCGTGAGTCCTGAAGGCCGTCTTGTAGATGTCTTCTTCCCGCATGAGGATCTGGTAGTAGCCCGACCGTAGATCAAGCTTGGTGAACCACGTCGCTCAGTGTAGCTCGTCCAACAGTTCTTCAATCAATGGAATCGGGAACTTATCCTTCAAGGTGGCGATGTTCAGTGCACGGTAGTCCACACAAAACCGCCACGGCCCATCCTTCTTCTTGACCAGAATGATCGGGGCCGAGAATGAGCTCGTGTTGGGCTGGATGATTCCCGCATCGAGCATCTCCCGAACGCTGCGCTCTATCTCAGTCTTCTGCATGTGCGGGTATCGGTATGGTCGGATATTGGTAGACTCCGCCCCTGCCTTGAGTACAGTCTGATGATCCCGAAACCGTGATAGCGGAAGTGTGTGTGGCTCCTGAAAAATGTCAGCAAATTGCTCCACAAGAGACTGCATCTGTATGGGCACCTCAGATGGCCGGGCCTCATCCGACCTCACCCCCAAAAGTACCGCCATCAAGCTCCCTGCCTTCCCGAGTTGTTGCAGGCTTCGAATAGATACTTCCTTTACTGGCGAGGATGTGAAACCCTTCAAACAGAACTGTTTCTCATGCTGCAAGAATTCCATCGTCATCTGATCTCAATCAAAAGTGACCCGTCACAACTGCTGCAGCCATTGAACTCTCAGTACCATGTCCGAGCCCCGAATGGGTAAAAGATAGACATCCGTGCATACAATGTACCCTTGCGTCCGAAGCTCCACCCCTTTTAACACACCTTCGCACTACAACTTGTTGTCGTCCGCCACCATAACCTGAAAGGCAGCCCCCGTATCAATCACATGCCCAACCCGCTGCGCCACATCGGGATGGATGAAATTGTGCGTACTCTCACTGTCCACCAGAATAGTCACTTTCTCTTGCTTGATCCTTCCGGCAAGTCGCATAGTGAGTGGGGGAGGGTTACACCCTTCCATAGCATGTAGGGAAACCCCAAACTCGATCAAATCCAAGTCTCCAGCGGGGATCTGCTCCTCTGGGCTCAGCTCGTCCTCCACATCTTCATGTAACATAAAGACTTGTACCTTCTGACATTTGTGACCCGTCGTAAACTTCTCGTCACAGTTGAAACAGAGTCCCTTCTCCTTCCTTGCTTGTAACTCACCCCATGACAGTTGTGTCACCGTAGGCCGTCCGGCTACCGGTGGATCCCTCCTGGGAGTCGTCAGTGTAGTAGTGGGCCTCACTGTAGTCCGAGATCGTTGTCTGTTGAACCGCTCTTCCTGAATGCGGGTCAGACTGATGGCGTGGTTCAAGCTGCGGGGCATGTACGCCTGAACCTCATCTCGTACGTGTTCCTTCAACCCAGAGACAAAACAACTGAGGAGTGTCCTCTCCTCCCAGTGCACCCTATTTGCCAACTTTTTGAACTTCGTCCTGTATTCCATCACGGTGTCCTTCTGACGTAACTTTTGTAAGAGGGCCTCAAAGTCCTCAAACTCCAGGGGCCAGAACCGAGCGGTGAACCCATCGACAAACTCCGCCCACGGCACATAATCACGTCCCCGCAGGAACCATTACGTCCACTGAAAAGCGCCATCCTCCAAGTGGAAGGACGCCAGTTGCACCCACTGTACCTCTAGCACCTCTTGATAGCTAAAAAATAACTCTGCCTTCTATACCCACTCCAAGGCGTCCCCTCCGTTGTACCGAGGGAAATTCATGCGTGTCAGCTTCGGGGGCATGTACGCCCTTGGTGCGGCTTGCCCTTGCCACCCCGATCCTTGCTCGTTCCACACCGGCCGTTTTGGGTCCATGCCCCAAGCGTATGCGCCCAGGTAGCCTTGATGTTGCTGTCCCGGAAAGCCTTGATAGGGCTGACCCCCAAACCGAGCGGCCGCTCCCCCTCCGGCCAAGCCACCAGCCCGCGGCTGGGGAAGGATTCCTGCCATTCCGCCGCCGGGAGCAGCCGCCCCGCCTACGCCATTCTGATCGACGCCGACCCGCGCCTAGGGCGGATGACCCGCGCCCCGGTCCTCTGGCCCTCCGTATGAAGCCGAGCCGGCCCCAGATGGAGGTCCGAGACCTCCCCAACCCAACCCCGCGCTGCGACTGCCGAATCTCGTCGACCCGCCTCCCACGCGCGTCGGGTCGGCCGATCCCGCCAACTCGCCGACGTGCGGAGCCGAATATTGCGTTAAGGGACCTTCCGCGGCCGATCCTTGTCCTCCGCCGTTCTCGTCGTGCAACGGCGATTTTCCTTTCAGACTTTGTGCGATCAAAGGCTTGAGTTCTTCCATCCTTAGATCGATCTGTTCTTCCAACCGTTGGGTGGACGCTTTCATCTCTTCTTCGATGGCGGCCACCGAATCGGTCAATCCGGTGTAGTTTACCTCGAGTGTTTCCAAACGATTAGCCTCTTCTTGTCCGCGAGTAGCAACCATGGTGGAGGAAGGAATCCTCTGATACCAAATGATAGGAAGAAGGTGGGAGAGAGAGAGATATAGAGAGCTAAGAGGGGAAACTAGGGTTTGAGAGGAGGAAGGAGAAGAATACCTGATAATCTTACATAATCATCCAAGAAGGGGTCCGGGTATGTTTATACCCGGACCAAAGCCGGCCGGCCAAGGGGCTTGGCCGGACCCAATGGGGGCTGAACCTGGTGGGTTCATCCCCCCTGAGATGCCATTTAGATAGTGGGGGCTGAACCGGTTGGTTCAGCCCCGTTGTTGTCTTCAGACCCCTTGCTTCGTCGTGTGTACTGACGCCCAAATAAGCAGGCGCCGTCCGGAGGCGTAACACTTTCACATCCAGCAAGTAGATCCGAGTCTTTCCCCTTGCTGTTTTAACATTTGGCAAATAGATCCAAGCCTTTTTCCCTTGCTGTTTTCACATCTACCAGGTAAATCCAAGTCTTTCCCTCACTGTTTTCACGTCCAGCAAACCAAGCCAACAAGCTGCCCTTAAATCCAGCCCCTCCTCCCCTCAAAAATTCTGATTCCAGCCCTCACACATTACTACCCTGCAATCCTCACTCCATACCCCGCCGACCAGCCCTCATGAAAACTGCAGCAGCCTTGGATACCCGCCGCCGCGCCTATATGTGTAAGTCATCATTTAGGGTTGTTGTCTTCTATTGTTGCATACTTGGAACTTTATTTTGTTGGATACCATTTTATTTGTTATTGGTATTTGAAAAGTTGTGTGATTTGCAGAGTCTATTTTGTGCGTGCTTAAAAGTATTTGTGCCTCAATCATTTTGTGAACTAAAATTTATTCTTCCTAAACTATTTTTGTGAATTGTGCGACTATTTTAAATCTTTCTTTTAATTAATTTATTGTGGCTAAATTACAATTGGACCAAATCATTTGCATGCACAATGAGCTTACATTTGATTGGATTGCATGTATGTTTGCATGTCTTTTAGGATTCGTCGTAGGTCCAATGCATTCATTGCGTGATCGCTTGCACTGGATCTAGGATTGGGGCATCGGTCTTCTGCCACCTATAGATTTGTCTTGTGTCACATTCTCAATAACCACAGAGTCCAATCAACGGATGTTGAGGATCAGCTCAATTGGACCCTCACCTCCTCAGGTATCTTTTAGGTTAAGACTCTAAAGCAAAATTACTATCATTGTAATTCTCAGCCTTACCTTCTGAAATTTGGTCTACCTTTTTCCCACCAAAAATGAGCTTAATTTGTTGGAAAGAAATAGTAAATAGGCTCCTGAGTGATAGCAGCCTTCAAAGTGTGGAATCATTAAAACATCTGTGTTATAGCATGTTGGCTAGTCAAGTATGGGAGAAGGTGGAAATTCAAATACTTGATTTACAATTAGCTCAACAAATTTCGGAAGACCTTTTGCCAAAAGTTTCAATAGTAGTTGTAGGAAAGTCAAAATTGCCATACCAATTCATCGTGTTTGGGCTATATAGGTAGAGAGATGTAATAGAATTTACCAAAAAAATCAATATAAATGTATCATTGCATCAGGTTCATCTTAATATCAAGACCATCAAGAAAATTGAAAAACATGCAAGTCTCTACTATCCTAGAGGCTGAAATTGCACAATGGCTCAAAATCGAGTATTTGATGCAGGGCGGGTTCTAGCAATGGGTTCAGCAGACTATTGAGATGACTATATGAACTAGACACTAATTCAACAACTATAAATTTGCAAAAACAGAAGTTATAAATAATATCGCAACTTCGCAAGACAAGCCACATTCAAGTAGATCCCCAAAGCAAGGAAACAAATATGAGGGTGCTAGAGTACAAATACTTGAGCAAACAAGGCCCCGGCAAGTCACGGAATTCCTTGGCACAAAGATTACAAGCCAAAATTTCACAAAAAGGAATTAACACATGATTCAACAAAAAGAAATGACTGAGTAAAAAACTCACAACGATCACAGGATAGAAGGCTCAGCAGATGTCTGATAAGATGTCGGTAACCGAAGAGATGATAGTGGACTGATTCCGAAATTCCGGAGGAGATTGTGCAAGATGGGATTGTTTGGGTGCTGGACAGAGGTCTCGGAGTGCTGAATGTGGCATGGGATTGGGAAGGCTGAAAGTGTTTGGTAAGAAGACGGGTAGGTTGGGTTGGGAGTGAACTCATGCTGAATTGCTGGAATTAGGAGCTCTGGGTGCTGGGTGGATATTCCAGAACACAACTCTAATTTCTGGGTTAATTTATGGCTGTTCCGGATTGGAGACGAAGAGGATCGCCACCTAGAGCACTGCCGTCAAAACATACTAGAGTTTTTATGCATCGTAGGCGCTAATCGGAGCTGTATTTTGATGATCGGGGTCACACCCGCATGCAGCCCGCTCTTTTATGTTTTGGAAGATTTTTATTTTATTTCATTACAGACTATTTTGAGGGTTTAGACATCCATTATTGGCCCAGTATGCGATCTAGCAGTTGAAGTCTTCTTCCCTTGGCGCCGACGCCTAGGGTAAGTTCAATCTTGTTTTACTCGTTCCTCCCTTCATGCCCTTGCTCCATTTCACCTCCTGGTTCCACATCAATGCGGTGACGTCTCCCGCGACCACTCAGGTCCCGTGCGTCACATACCGTGACTTCCCCTTTTAGCCTCACTGCAAGCCGCCCTCTCCCCTCCCTTCTCCACTCCAAATCACTCTCACCCAACTCAGCCCCTGCAAGCCGCCCCTCCCTGCTGCCAAACACACGTCCCAGTTCCTCCAAGCTGCATAAAAGCTACTCCCATCCATCCTCCCTGCCACTGCAACATCCATCCGACCCTCCCAACTCCTCCCCACTACAAAACACAACCCCCCAGCCCCTCCCTGCTTCCAACCGCACCTCCCAGCTCCACACACGTCACCTCCAACACCCTACAAAGCAACTTCCATCCCTGCTTTCCCCTTTTGCCTAAGGATGTTCACAAACCAAACAGTTCGTGAATAATTCGAGAATCGATTCATGAAAATTCGGTTCATATTCGTATTTTTGAATTTGAATGGTATTTGAATCTGAATCTGAATAATATTATCTCCATTGGCAAGATTCACGGATAGTTCACGAATAATTGTAATATCTATATTATATATAAAGATGGTCTTGATTGTTTCAATCAAAGTTTATTTGGTCCATCATTTGAAGTGAATTTGAATTCGAACTCAAACCCGAATCCGAATTTGAACCCAGGATTTCGGGACAAATTCGAATTTGAATCTGAATTCAAATAATCGAACGAATCTGAACATGCATCTCTGCATTCTATGATAAATTTGGATTTGATTGAATAGTTATTCGATTTGATTTGATTATGAATACCCCTACTCTTGCCCATTCCTCGTCCATCAAACGCCTCTTTGCACCCACCGATCACCTCAAAACAGACATAATACTTGTGTGTGCCATTCCTTTATTTTATGCAATGGATGCTTGTATTGCTTAGTGGAATTTAATTTGTAATTTTGTCTTCCTAAATTAATCAATATAGATCGTGGGATTTCTTTGCTTAGTATTCTTACTTGCGCACTCCAATCGGAGAAGAACAAAGCTCATTTGTTTTCACTATAATTGCAAATTGTTGAATGTTTAGATAAGTATTTATTGTTTCGTTATTAAGGTGCTAATCTGCCGACGGAATAATCTTAGTTGCATGCATTTAATTTCAGTACCCAAACTTTGACCACGAATCAGTCCTGCACATCACTCCCCACTAGGCATCGCGCCCTTAGGTTCCGGAGCACACTCATGAGCCTACCCTACATCAGTTCTGGGTGAGTATTGGATGAAAGGAAAGGGGGATGGGATGAATTCTCAGAAGGGAACTGATTTTTGGCCAGACTGCTTGGGCTGAAACAGAGCAGAAGGCGATTTCTTATTGTACAGAGCACTGGCGGGAGCAATTATGGGAAATGGTAGTTTCTGTTTGTAAAGGAGAAAAGATTGGCCAGCTATTTGGTGGATGGATTGAGGGGTGGTGGTTAGGGGAGTTGAAGGAGTTAATGGAGGTGGCTTTAGGTAGTTAGAGATAATGGGGTAGTTATAGGTAGTGGGAGTGGGTAGTTAACTGGTCAAGGGTAGTTACATGTGGTGATTAAGGTGATTACGAGGGAGTTGGATGGTGGAGAGTTACACATAGCTAATGTGAACATTATTATAAATTTAAATATTATTGTCCAAGAGATAAAAGGCTGGAAAGATGAATACTTGGAGAATTAAAGATTAAGTTTGACATTTTTATAAGCTCACAAATTTGGCACTCCATTAATCATATTTGTGAAGAAGAAAATCAAGTTGCAGATATTTGTTCTAAGATTTAGCTCTTACTGAAAGGAAATTGCAGCTTCAACAAATATCATATACCCCCTAAAAATTTGGTGTTATTCTCTTTTTTTACTTCATTGATAATTTCCTTTTCTAGTTGGTCTCTGGGACTCTCGTACTAATCCTTTTTTTGGGTTAGGTTCCATCTCAACCTTTATATCCTTTTTATTCATAAAATAGATCAAGTTTGATTGGTGACAGTTATGGCCATCTCCCTATCTGCTTAATTTTTCATCAAAAATAATGATTATTGTTACGGGCCGCCGGAGGCTCTCAGTAGACCGAACTAACATAACCGCCTTAACCGGTTGAGCGGTCGAGCGCGCAAAACAGTCAGAAAATCAGAGCAACGGACAAGAGGGTTTTTTTCCGTGGAAAACCCGTGAATTGGGTGAAAAACCACGGGTCGGATCGGTGCCGGCCAAACTTCCACCATACAGTGCTGATTTACAGGCCTTTTGAGAGAAGGTGAGGGCGACAGGCCACTCCTCATTACAATTGGAGGTGAGAGAGTGAGAGATGTTTGGAGGGTGACAACCCACCACTCATAAGACTAAGAACTTTTCTCTAGCGGCGACGGCGAACGCTCGTGAACTGAAGACTCGGCGGACTTCTGCTTGCACTTGGACTGGTGGATGATGAATGTTGGGTGTGTTGCTGGCAGGTCGCATGCTGTGGTAGGAGCAGCGCACACGGAGTGAAGCGCTTGGAGTTGCACGAAGACGGATGAAGATCTTCGTGGATGAAGTCAAGTGGAGAACCTGGCAAAGATTGGGGAGAAAGCAAAGGAGAGAAGGGTCGTAGGAGGAAATCTGGGAGGAGAAAAAAGTGAGAATGAGAGGAGATCTGAGGTCCTATTTATAAGTCTCGGGAGTAGTTACGTTGGTTACTTGGCTATCCGCAAACCGTAACACTGTAACTAATATTCGCAGACCAATTTTATAAAGTTCTATGCGCGTTATTTTATTATCCGCAGACCGATGTGAATCTGGCTATTTCCACCCGCCCCCTGCCGGTGGTTTCCCGGGCGGTTAGTCGTACATCGGACGACCGAGGTCGCGCGGATATGATTGAAAGGGGTAAAAGGCCCGACCGGGAGGGGGGCCTTCGCGGCCGCACGATGCGGGGCTCACGGTCGGGATATCGGGCGCGCCCTAAGCGACTGCATGGGGCGGAGCAGTCGGGCGGGAGTCCGGCCCCACCCTTTGAGGCCACTTGCAATCGGCCGCATGGCGCGGGGCAGCCGGTCGGGAGGCCGCTCGCGGCCGGGAGGCCGCTCGCGGCCGGCCGGCCGGGAGGCCAGCCTCCCCCTTCGCGGACGTCCGCGGGCAGCCGGTCAGGAGGGCGGCCTCGCCCTTCGCAGCAGTTCGCGGGCACGCCCTTCGCGGTCGTTTGCACGACGCAGGGCGGCCGGCCGGGAGGCCGGGCACGCCCTTCGCGATCGTTCGCACGGCGCAGGGCGGCCGGCCAGGAGGCCGGTTACGCCCTTCGCGGTCGTTCGCACGGCGCAGGGCGGCTGGTCGGGAGGTCGGGCACGCCCTTCGCGGTCGTTCGCACGGCGCAGGCCATTCGCACGGCGCAGGGCGGCCGGCCGGGACTAAGGCGGCTGCACGCGGGCGACCGACCGGGAGTCCGACCAGGCGGCCACGCCCTTCGCCGCTGCTCGTGGGCGGCCGCATGGCGAGGGGCGGCTGGCCGGGAGGCCGGCCACGCCCTTCACGGCCGCTCGCGAGCGGTCGCACGGCGCAGGGCAGGCAGCCGGGGTCCCGACCACGGCTAAGGCGTCCGCTCGCAGGCGGCCGCACGGTGTGAGGCGACCGGCAGCGAGGCCTTCCCGTCGTGCGTCAGGGGCGGGCAGCCGACCAGGTGATTAGCCGCGGGCGCATGATCGGAGACGATGGTTGCGTGGCGGTTATGAGCGGTTGGCGCACGGATCGTGCAGGGATCGGGTGCGCGGATCGCGCGCAAGGCAATTTTTTCCATAACTTCCCACTTTGCTAGTGGGGATATGGGAATTCCGGTTATTTGCAGCTCGGAATTCCTATAAATTGGGGATGACCCCTTCAATTATAACAGAAAATTTAATTCCAATAACTTATAGCAAAAAAAATATCCTCAAGATTGTTTTCCTCCAATCACAAAAAATTTAAAAAAGAATAGTCGTATTACTAAATAAAAAAACTCTTTTCTTAAGCACACTAATGGGCTCCCGAGGGAAACTATCAATCCCACTTCCATAACCTGCATGGTTAAAATTCTATTATAACATAAAATTTGAAAGTAAAAGCAAATAAAAATGAGTAAAGAGACAAGATACAAAAATAGCAGTAAACAGTTATCTCGTATTAGTTGAAATTCTCTGCTAATCATAATTGAGTTAAACGCCACATTTTCTAGCTTAATTTTACTAATTAATAACAAAAACTTAATCTTTCATGTTTGTGTGTTAATAGGCTGTTAATTATATTTTTTCATTTATCTTATTTTACTATATGTATTTGTTAGAAAAGCTCATTATTGGGGCCTTTTTATTGTTTTTTCCTTCTTCTCTTTTTAGTCTCACATCTTGTATAGGATATCTTCTCACCTTCTCCCTCCAATATATGTGTATTCTCTCATTGTATTTAGATACACAATTAATACATACAAGTTTTCGAGCTCTTTTAACATGGTATCAGAGGGAGAAATTTGGCCTGTTTTTTTCTAACCGCCAACCTCACCGGTCTGCCCGGCGGCCTGTTCCTTCCTTTAACCGCACCGTGCTGTGGTCTCTTCTTTCCTACCCGCTTCTTTCCTTCTCCGTGGATCCACTTCTGCCTCTTCCCTCCCTCTCTCCCTTCTTTTTATACCTCTCTAGTCTGGTCCGTGGACCACCTTGCCGCGCGGTCATCTCTCCTTACCGCGTGATCTGCCCACGGTTTGTTCTTTTCCTAACCGCGCGGACTTGTTTCTCTTGTCGCTGCGGCCTTCCGACGGTCTCTGCGGCTTACCCGCCCTTCTCCTGTTTCCCTCCGGCCGCTCGAGTTCTCCAACTCGCGGCTTCCTTTTCCTTGCCGCTCGAGCTCTCCTACTCGCGGTTTCTTCTTCTTGCCGCTCGAGTCCTCTTACTCGGGGCAAGTCTCTCTCTTGTTCGCCCCGCCTTCTCCTGTCTCTCTTCTCTAACCGCTGGTGTGCTCACTGAGACCGTGCGGTCTGTCCTATTCTCCCGCATTTTGGTCGCGGTCTCTCTCTCTTGGCGTTTCTCTTCCTTGCGGCCTCCCTCTCCTTGGTCGCTGCTCTTGTCGTTGTGACTGCCCGCTGTGTATTCTGGTCCGGCGCGGCCTTGTCGTGCAAGAGTTCCCGGCCTTCCTGCTCCTTGCAGCGGTCTCTTCCTTAGTCGATGCGGCTTGCCTCCCGTTCCTTGCCGCGGTCTCTTCCCCAGCTGCTGCGGCTTGCCTTCTGCTCCTTGCAGCGGTCTCTTACCTAGCCATTGCGACTTGCCTCTTGCTTCTATGGGTTCTTCAGTTGACTCCACCGGCCAGGCGGCTACTCCGCCTACAGGCCACCCGGCTTATCCAACTGACATTCGCGATGAGCTGCGGATCACCACTATTTCCCTCTCTGGGAAGAAGAATTTTATCCCTTGGGTGCATTCTGTTTGACGGGTTCTTCAAGCCAAGGACCTTTTTCTGCACCTCACTCAGGGCTTCGGACATGACCTCTTTTGTCGCTCGCGCCAAGACTCTTGCTGAGGCCTGGATTCAGCATCAGCCGTCTACCAATGATCATACTACTCAGCGAGCTCAGAAGGAGTTCGTCTGCATTGTCATAATGATGGCTCATGTTCCGCCTCACCATACCGTCCTTATCTGATGTGTGTGTCATGCTCCTGCGTGTTTCACCTCCTTCGGATACGTTTGCGCCTTCCCCCTCGGCCCTTCTTCACCAAACCCCTCCCCCCTTCCCCCACCTACCTCCGCTCGTGGTGGACGTTCGGGATTTAGGGGCCGGGGGCGCGGTGGTCGGAGTCGGCCGAAGTGTTCCTACTGCGGCAAGGACGGCCACCTTGACGCGACCTGCTACAAGAAGAATGGTTATCCTCCTCGTCCCACGGCCTCGGTTGTTGCTGACACATCCTCTGTCGCCCCTCCTGACCTTGAGGCCGTTCGTCTCCAGCTCCAGCAACTCCAAGGGCTGCTCAACCCGCCATCTGCCTCCATCGCTTTCGTCTCCAACACAGGTACTGCTTGTTTATCCACCAGTCCGCACTGGATCGTGGACTCGGGTGTCACTCATCACATTACCTTGCTACGGTCACTCCAGTACTCGGATTCTCCTCATCTGAAATGTATCACCGTGGCAAATGGGGAGACGGTTCCAGTCTCCGGCTCGGTTGACCTTTCTCTTAACCCATCGATCTCCCTTCGGTCGGCTCTTCATGTTCTGAGCTCCCCGTTCAATTTACACTTTGTTGGTCGCCTTACTAACGATCTAGATTGTTCTGTCATATTCACATCCTCTTCATTTTTCATACAGGATCGGCGGAACTACCATTGGGCTCGGAACGGGCTCTACCTTCTCGATGACTATCCCACCGTCCTATCATTTGTCTCCACTAGTGAGTGGCATCGACGTCTTGGGCATGCCCCCCTCCCGATCCTCCAGCGGGCACAGCCTGATATCTTTCTTCATCCTTTTCAATACGAGTCATGTATCTTCAGCAAGCAGCCGCGCTCTTCTTTTCCTGCGCATTGTACCCGGAGAACTGCTCCTTTTGATTTAGTACATTCTGATGTTTGGGGTCACTTTAAAATTATTAGTATTTCTGGTTATCGCTACTTTATTACGTTCATTGATGATTACTCCCGCACGACGTGGTTTTACTTACTTCGTGATCGCACCGAGCTTCCCTGTGTTTTCGGGTCTTTGTCCTTGAAACCCGTACGCAATTCCACACCACCCTCAAAACATTGTGCACCGATAATGCTCGCGAATACATTAGCCACGGCTTTGCGGCTTTATGCTCTAAATTCGGGATTATTCATCAAACATCCTGTGCTTACACACCCCAGCAAAACGGCGTAGCCGAACGAAAGAACCGGCACTTGTTTGATGTTGTCTGTTCCCTCATGCTTCAAATGCATGTTTCCAAACCATACTAGAACTTTACGGTCTCCACTGCGTGCTTCCTTATCAACCGTCTCACTTCCTCTATCCTCCACTATGCTACTCCGTTCAGCCTACTGTTTCCCTCTACTCCAGCCTTACCTCTTCAGCCTCGCATTTTGGTTGCACCTGTTACGTCCACCAACTGGGTCCGTCCTCGGACAAGTTGGATCCCCTGGCGGCTAAACATATCTTCGTCGGCCATTTGCGTACGCAGAAAGGCTGTGTGTTATTCCCCCGCTACCCGCAAGGTCTCCGTTTCTGCTGATGTTACCTTCCGGGAGGATCAGCCGTTCTTCTCTGCCCTTTTACCCACTCCTTTCACACTGACCCCTCTCCTGTCATCCATCCCACGACCTGTAATCCCCGTTACTACACCTCTGCCACCGGTCCCACCTGCTCCGGCTCCTGCTCCCTCCAGGCCGTCTGTTGTCCGTGTCTACACTCGTCGCCCTTCCGATTTGGTTGCCCCGCTGCAGTCGGCCTCGACCTCGGCTACTTCGCGCCCTGTTGATCAGCTATCGGCCTCCACTACTCATCCTCTGGCAAACTATGTCTCATTACATCGCCTTTCTCCCCGTCTTCACACATTTGCTACTTCTCTTTCCTCAATTTTGGTTCCTAACTCTGTGCAGGAGGCGCTCCAACATCCTGATTGGTGGGCCGCCATGGAGGAGGAAATGGCTGCTCTCTGGGCCAACCAGACATGGACTCTCGTACCCCTTCCTCAGGGTCAGAAACCGCTCGGGTGTAAGTGGGTATTTGTCATCAAACATGCGGCTGATAGGACGATAGGCCATCTGAAAGCTCGTCTGGTGGCTCGTGGCTTTACCCAATAACAGGGGCTCGACTATGAAGAAACTTTTTCTCCGGTGGCCAAACCCAACACCGTTCGAGTCTTCATCTTCGTGGTTGTCCATCGACGGTGGCCCTTACTCCAACTGGATATTAAGAATGTCTTTCTGAATGGCGATCTCCAGGAAACAGTTTATATGCAGCAACCTCCTGGGTTTGAGACCACAGGGGAGTCTCAGGTCTGTCGTCTTATGAAGGCTCTGTATGGTCTCAAACAATCCCCAAGGGCGTGGTTTGACAAGTTCAGTAAGGTCCTTCGGGAGGTTGGTTTTACTCAGAGCTCGGCAGATTTCTCGTTATTCACTCATCACCGAACAACGGGAACGGTTCTTCTGTTAGTATACGTTGACGATATCATAATTACAGGAGACGACTCGAAATGAATACAGGAGGTCAAACTACATCTGAGCTCCGTATTTCAAACAAAAGATCTGGGGCCCCTTCGGTACTTCTTGGGTCTTGAGGTTGCCAGACGACCAAATGGTCTTGTCCTCTCTCAGCGGAAGTACTGCCTCCACCTCCTTCATGATGCAGGCTATTCAGGTTGTAAGCCGATTGACACCCCAATGGATGTAAATCACAAGTTGTGCGCTCGGGCATCGAACTCAGATCTCCTACTCCAGAATCCAGAATACTATCGTCGTCTCGTTGGGAAATTGATCTACCTCACGGTAACCAGACCAGATATTTCCTTCGTTGTTGGTATTGTCAGTCGATATATGCATTCCCCTCGAAGATCTCATCTTCAGGTCGTTGAACGCATTCTCAGATACCTTAAAACGGCTACTGGTCAAGGACTGGTATACAAAACCTCATCATCAGCTCCAACATTGCTGGCATATTCTGATGCTGATTATGCTGGTTCCCTTGATGATCAACGGTCAACCAGTGGTTTTTGCACATATTTTGGAGGGCATTTGATTACCTGGCGTAGCAAGAAACAAGCGGTCGTTGCTCGATCATCAGCTGAGGCAGAATATCGGGCAATGGCATCGGTGGTTTCAGAACTGACATAGTTTGAATGTCTTCTTACCGATCTGGGTATAAAGCTTCCTTCACCAGCTCTCCTCCTCTGTGACAGCCAAGTTGTTATACATATAGCCAAGAACCCGGTCTTCCACGAGAGAACAAAGCATATTGAAGTCGACTGTCATTTCATCCGGGAAAAGGTTCAAATGAAGAAGCTCGACCTAAAGCATGTTCTGGGGACTGAACAAGTTGCGGATGTCCTCACAAAGGCTCTTACCAGGCCCCTCTTCTATCAATGCTTGTCCAAGCTTGGCGCATACGATTTGTACGCTCCAGCTTGCGGGAGAGTGTTAGAAAAGCCCATGTAAAAGCCCATTATTGGGCCCTTTTTATTGTTTTTTCCTTATTCTCTTCTTAGTCTCACATCTTGTATAGGATATCTTCTCACCTTCTCCCTCCTATATATGTGTATTTTCTCATTGTATTTAGATACACAATCAATACATACAAGTTTTCGAGCTCTTTCAACAGTATTGAATGCAACTGTATAAGCATACTATTATGGACCGCTCATTCACGGGCCTAATCCCGCTGGTCGAGCCCACAACATAGGCCGCAAGCCCTGCACACTCAACCCTTCTCCGCACGTATTCTTGGTGCGGCGGGGTGTTGAGGCCGGGTCTCGAACCCTTTACCTCCTTGATAAGAGGCACTTAACGCTTGCCCTCATCACCCACTGATCTGACAACATACCTAGTTGTTAATAAGCTACGAGTTAAGGAATGCTTTCATGTGTGTCGAAAGGCTAGTTTGATCAATCGGAGCGAACCTCCCAGATTCTTCATCTCCTGAGCAATGACCCGGTACGACGATCAAGCTATTTTGCTAGCATTGGCATTTTTTAGATCCATGAATGGAGACGGAATCTCCATCAGGTTCCGGGAATCTTTGTCGAAGTGTTTGCGGAGACGTAAGAATGAGAGTTCTTTTTTGCAGCGCTGGATGAATCTGGCTGAAATGGCGAGATTGTTTTACTATTGCCAAAGTGTTAGGCGGAATGAATGACTATTGCAGAATTTCGCTAAGGTGCGGAGATGCAAATCCTAGTTTTGGATGAGAAATCAAAGACTTCGCCCACAAGCTAGTACCAGATAAAAAGAAAGAAACCTGTAAACACTTTTCAGAAAGATCATAAGAAAGAAAATGAGCTTTAGAAGCATCTTTTCCCATGGCTCCGGAAGTCGGCTGAGGCCCTAATAAGGTAGTGAGCTTCGGAATGAGTGGGTAAGCTTGAATTGAATTCTCTTTTCTTCAGAAATCCCTATTATATATGAGATTTTCTCGAGGGAGTGGAAAGGGTAACCACTCATGTTTTACAGTTCACGACTTTGGTCGTACAATTGCTTTCTCATTCTGAGAGGCTTTTACTTTCTTAAAAAAGTCTTCCCCTAGTAGATAGGGGAGAAAGGGAATCACGATACTATAACTATGATATTCGCTCAACCAAAGAGCAACTGTCGTCGGCCAACAGGAAAAAGGGAACGACTTCGGATCAGTTGGTGATGAGGGCAAGCGTTAAGTGCCTCTTATCAAGAAAGTAAAGGGTTCGAGACCCGGCCTCAACACTCCGCCGCACCGAGAACACGTGCGGAGAAGGGTTGGGTGTGCAAGGCCGCGGCCCATGTTGTGGGCTCGACCGGCGGGATTAGGCCCGTGAATGAGCCGGTCCATAACACATAGTCACATTCATACATTCATGCTCGTTGTAAAGGTTGTAATGGTTGCTAAAATTTGTCAATTTATCTAGCCTAAGAATGTGAATGCAAGAGTACAGCATTTTGAAATGTGAAAGAGGAAAAGACATTTTGAAATGAAAAAGATGGAAAAGGGTATAGAATATCACTTCGGTGGCTTGAAAGATTCTCCAACTTGCCGCCACAACTTGCATTGAGTCACCTAGTGATATAATGCACTTCAGTAATTAATAAGGTGGAATATATCACTCAATAAATATGCATATCAGTTTACCTAAATAAAATTTCCATTTGTAATGATGATGATACATGCAGGGGGTGGTAGATACCGAATGGGTTTGACATCTTTGACCACAAATTACAGGCAAGCATTCCAGAAAAAGAGAAGAAAAAAATATATGACATGAAGGAAGCATGTGGTTGATAAGAAGTTAAATGATCAATGAGTAGAACAATCTGATGCCACATGCCAAGAAAACCATTCAATTGCAATAAGAAAACAAATCCATCTAATCGATAATTTGTTTCAAAAGCCATGTATTTCTTGTATCAACTGTAAACAAATCTATTACATCCAAATAAATGTACTAACAAATTTAGGTGATGACACTTCATGAAGGTACAGGCCTGTAAACAAGAGTTCAGACACTATCTTAAACGAGGACTGCCATTTTTTGCTTAAATATTCATTGGCTTGCTTTTAATGATCTAACATCCATATACCGGATGAATACCATATATTTTAACATATAATGAAAATTAGAAAGAAAAAATCAAATCAAATCTCATAAACATCCACGATGAACGCATTTGCTTATCAAGCAGGCAAAGGTGACAGACACCCTACCCTAACATACATTCCAAATAGTGTGAGAACAAAAATTATGTATGTTATGACCATAACAATGTTTAGGGTGATATCAATGGTTTCATATTAAAACTAAGTGAATGGAATAGTATTTTTGGTGAAGTGGGTTGTGCATCTTCCAGCCTGTTTTTGTCATGATGTTTAATCTTTGATATGCAGGCAGAGAAGATGATCAAATTCAATCATTTCACTTCTCCAATATTCCACTTGCACATAAACAATTTTAAGTTATAATTGAAAATTTCACTGCGTAAAACCAGTTGTGTGAAGAATGGCCTTCACATAAACTAGTATGATATGCTCGCTGATAGGGATCACCACTCCAAGGGCCTACACGACGATCGCAGCCATCGATTTTGTGCGGATAGAAGATCTATGATTTTTAGTTTTTCTGATTTTTATTTTAATGGATTCGGAGGGTCGTCATGATCGGAGAATCATGACCACCCATGATGATCCATTAGTCTATAAATAGACATAGAAAACTCATTTAGAAGATATTGAAAGTTGGGTGAAAAGTTCTCCTTTTGATCACCCGGTGCCGAAGCCAGAACCCAAGTGCGAAGCCTGGAAGTTATCATTCCTCTCCCCATCTCCTCTAGACAGACGCCTCTTTCCCCTCTCCATACCCCTAGTCGGCCACCCACAAGCCCACTTCCGCAAAAATTCCACCACCAACACCCTCACCTCAATTCCCCTTTCAGTTTTCTGGCAATTGTCACCGCCACCTCCGGTGACCACCACTGCATCCAGCGGCCACCCTTCCCCCATTACTCCATAACTCTCAAGCCACGTCTCCACTCATAACTACCTCCCAAATTTTAGCCTCAACTCCTAAATTCACTCCCACTACTCATTCCCCACTCCAACTTAATCCCCTCCTCCACTTCCATGGTCTAACTACCCACATAACCCTGGTCAACAGTGCCAAATCTCCCCCTCCACATACAACTGGCTAACCCACTTCACTAACAAGCGAGCCAAAAAAATAACTCTTATCCATGAATCTCCTGCAGCCCACCCACGTGAGTCCATATCATCCACTACCTCGTGTTGGAGGCAGTTATCAGCTTATGATATCCATTCCCAGTCCATTCCCCGACCTCCCCTGGCATTTACTCCTCCATCCTTCCTCCCACTACCTGCCGGCATGGATTCTATTCACATTTTCAGGACAGAATCGCATTTTGTACAGAACAGGTTGCTGGAACTTCAATTCCAATCGATTGGAACCCTCCCGGGCCTATTCCCCTACAACTCAACCATCAATCCCTTTCCTCAAACTCACCCCCTTTCCAGCCCACTACACCCAGACCACAAAAACACCAACTAACGGTCCCTCATTTCCCTGCAATTTCCCTCTGACAGTCCTGATTCAGCCTTCAGTTACGTTATTTGTTCCCCCCATCCCAGCCTTCTATTAGTGTGATGTATTATTTATAATTTCAATAAATGCGAGCATAGTCGACGGATTCGTGTCTAACTCACCCCCATCCCAGCCTTCTATCCTGTGATTATCATGAATTTATTGTTTGGTTGTTTTTTTCTTTATTGTCGGATTTGTTGGAAGAGGGGAAATTGAGATAAAAGTGGTAATTCATTTATCCACATAGGGGTTTTAAATAGGAAATACATAGACACAATAACACACACAAAGTGGGACTAAACCCAAATATACCTAAAACTCTAATAAACCGACATTGACCTAATAACTCCAACACTCCCCCTCAAGTTGAAGGGGGGACCCTTCAGCTTGGACACATCAAATAATGACAATAGAGGTAGGCGATGCGGGACAAACATCAGACGAGTCACCGGAGAAAATTCCAAACCGGGGAATCAGGTCGGGGACATAGCCACACACGACGCTGACCCATATACGACGCAAGACCCGCACACGACGCAGGACCCGCACACGACGTACACTCGCTGGAAACCGATCAACCAACATGTGAAAGAGAACGAAAGATGTGGAGCAAATCATCAATCGGGCAACCGGGCAACCGGTGATACCCATATCACGGTATCACCTACACACACAACATGCGAAAGAGAACGAAAGATGTGAAGCAAATCATCAACTGGGCAACCGGGGATAATCTGTCGGGGATAATTCGTTGGGGATAATCCGCACAAAAAGCGGTCCCTCACAATAAGGTCCCGCGTGACACAACCCGATGAGATTAGAAAACCAACATCAGTCGTGTCCCAACACACGACCAATCGAAAAGAAACATTGGGAGACGCAAACGACATACAAGTATACAACATAAGCCTAGAGGTCAAGTGGAACGAAGGTGAAAGTCGGGAAAGATCATCCGAGTTGCCTTCACTCCAACACTCTCCCTCACATGAATAACGCATGCACAAAAGCATAACAAGACGATACGAAGCAACTACTAATAACAGTAAATTAAAAGACCACAAGAAACACAGAAAAAGGACCAAATTAGCACGGGGCATTTTCATCAGCGAGTGATCAACACGCCAGAAGGGGTAGCAGTGGCTGGAATCGATAAAAAAACCATAGAGAGTTGTTGGAGTCCATAGAAATTGGAGGCAGTGGCTGGATCTGCATGAGATCTTTGACAGGAAGGCCGAAAGGAAATGTTGGGGACGAGATCAGCTCCATAGAGACGTGGAGGCTCCAGATCAGCAGGAGGGAACTCTCCTGGGACACAATAGAGCAAGGAAAGACTACGCGATGAAAAAGACTAAGAAATGGTACCAGCAGGCGACATCGACCAGATTTGGGCCCGTGGAAAGGGAAAAATTTTAGGTACGTCAGACGTACCTTTCTCTTGTGCGTTTCACCTGTCACTCGTTCGATCAGCCATCGGACAATCAACCTTTTAGTCATTTATATATATAAAAAAATAAAAAAAGATCTCCGATCGGAAGGCCGAGATCCGACCAGAGCTTATTTTTTAAAACATTTTTTATGCATAAATTAGATCTTAAAATGTTTGTAAAAAAAACTAATTAATATTTCGTAATTATTTTTTATAAAAAACAATTAACTTATTCTAAAAATCATTTTAGAAAAATGTATGACGCACCATGCTCTTGTACGTCTGACGTACCTAAAAAATTTCCTGTGGAAAGGGACTAGAACCGGAGCTAAATCCATTTGCAAGAGCAGCAACGTGATTGGCATAGAAAACAACATAAGCCATTGTCAATAGATCGGCCAGAGGAGAAGACACATAGAAGAGCAGCAACGGCTCTGGATGGATTGCTGATGATGAGCAGGGACGGAAAAGACATCGGGGGCTCTGACAAGATGCAGGGGGAAGCTTGACTGGATCAGCGGCCAGAATGGCGTCGATAGACAACGAGAATACCGGTCAGGATCGTCGACGGGATAGATGAAGCAAGCAAATGTTGGACATGTCGTCGAAATCAAAAACTGCGTAGAACGGCGAGGACAAAGCAGTCGGAGCAGGCGGGGGGATTAGGAGTCGCTCCTGTCGACGGACACAGAAGTCGATCCTGTCAACTGTAGCAGGAGCAGAGCGCAGCGACGGTAGTGGCTTTTGCGTTGTCAGCGGGGTCGAACCGAGAAGCCGGAAACGGAAGGGAGGAGTGGTCGCGGGAAAAAAAGGAATTAGTGTTTCAGATCAATGGCTTTGATACTATGTTAAACCACCGCACGCATTTTCCATTCCAAAATCCGGGTCAAAGATGGGGAGGTGGAGCCTATTACAAGGCACGAGTGGACCGTCTGGGTAAGCGATGTGAGACTAATCTTGGCATGCATTTTTTGGTTCATGCTGGACCGTCCAACACGCCCCCTCGGCGTGTACCTAGCTCTGATACCATGTTGAAAGAGGGAAAATTGAGATAAAAGTGGTAATTCATTCATCCACGTATGAGCTTTAAATATGAAATACATAGACACAATAACACACATACACAATGTGGAACTAAACCAAAATATACCTAAAACTCTAATAGACCGACATTGACCCGATAATTCCAACAGAATCGTGTGTTTATTACATGTTTTTGGCAATATAAGTTTTAATCTTTGTGTCAATATTATCCTCCGACTTGTCGAGTTTTGTTCGTTCAAGTATTGATTTTCTAGTACTCTTGCATGTGTATTACATTATTTGTCCCCTTTCTAGAAGCTTTAACAAGATTCTGATTATTGTGATGTATTATGTATAATAATTTCAATTGTTGCACGCATAGTCGACGGATCCGTGTCTAATTCATTCAAGCATTCATAGATTCAACATATGTTTTGCTAGAACCGTCCTGCATCACTCACCATATAGTCATATACATACAGAAATATGTCTCTGTCCAAGTAAAAATAAACGGTAAATGGAAATCATATATCTGCAAAGAAGTCGGAAATACAGAGCATCCACCAATTATTACTCGCTAGCGGCACATCACTAAACGACTTAGAAAAAGAATATCTCGGCAATACAAAAGATTGCAAACTCTGACTCTAAATGACTGCATGCTACCGCAAACATAGAATTTGTGAGAAAACAATAAAGGATAGAAGGAATGCATGCCTGATCATAACCACCAAGCCTTGTCACTGCTCTCCATAATCTGCACATGAAAAGGGAAATATCGGAACAAGCCTGTAAGAAAAACTGCATCCAAATCCAACTTGGTTTACATAAACTAGATCTTACTTCAAGCAATTCAAGCCTTCTCCGTAGAACTTGGGCGGTTTAAACTCCAAACTCCTTTCTTTAAAGAAATTCTCCAACTCCTTCATAAAAGCAGCTTGTTCTTCATCTGTTCCAGAATCATATCCTTCATTGTAATTGGGATTGAAAGAAAATGATTGGCTCAATCCCTCAGCTTGAACATGACAATTCCCAACACCACCTTCTTGCTTCAAGGGAAGGGGGGTCTCAGTAAAGTGGTCACCTTCTGAATGAGCCTCCTCCATGGGTATCGCAAATACTGTGTCACCATTCCCAGCCATTTGATTGTTTTCCTTGCCCAAATCATTCTCTTTCTCCTTTTTGACATCAAAATCAGCCCCTTGCACATTGTTTCTAAAATGTTTTCCAGAATTGATAACAATTTCAGCTTTTATCTTTGACTCTGATGGCATCTCTATTTCCATGGCTGGCTTTTCAACCACATTTTGCCCAATAGAATTCTCCTCGGAGTCGCCATTTTTTCCTAAATTGGTATCAGTATTTGACGGAGACCTCTGCTCTTCTTTTATTGGATCTTCATCCCCTGCTACGGTACCATTCTGCTCACGTCTAGATGTCACGGATATCCCTTGTGTCAATCCATTATTCTCGATTAACTCACTCATCCTGGCTTTAAGATTCCCCAATAACTTAAATTGGGGAAAAATCTCAACAGTAGGCAAAACTCAAACCCTAGGCTAGCAAAAAAAGAATAATTTATGATTGCAGTGTAAACAACATTGCAACTCTGTCATCAGGTATTGCAACTCCAACATACTTTTTTCTGTAGGCTATCACATTCTGCCGCCGGATTTCGTGCAAAATCCTGCTCCATCAGATAATGAAAGATCGAAATAACTAGGGAGGAAAAAGCGAGCTCTCTCACAATCTACTACGGAAAACCCTAATCAAAGGAATTTTATAGCTCAAAGAGAGACAGCAATACGAACAGCAGATGAATCATAGCAGCCAAAATAGCAGATGAGGGAATCTGTTCGGGTCTAACGACCTGTAAGCACGACTCGTCTCTACACTCGTCCGAGTAGCGCGCCGAAGGACTTGAAAGCTTCAAATAGACAGAAATGGCGGGATTGGGGGATCCTCGGATAGCCCTAATGGCCGGGATGAAGAAGCAAATGTGACGCGGAATATGACAGCTAATGGAAACTGTGATCCTATTCTTTATGGCGACTGTTATTAGCACTACACTTTTGGATATTCGCACAATTTTTACTATTAATTTTCTACGCCTTTTGAAAATACTCCTTGTACATGCAGTTTTAGGAAAATTGTTCAACACGAAAGTTGTAGATCTCGACGATATCTACAAATTTCGTGTTGAACACTTTTCCTAAAAATACATGTACAAGACGTACATTAGAAAATACACTCAGATTTCGCTCCTTTTAGAAATACGTCTTATACATGCATTTATAGGAAAACTGTTCAACACGAAAGTTGTAGATCTCGTCGTGATCTACAACTTTCGTGTTGAATACTTTTCCTAAAAATGCATGTACAAGGAGTATTTTCAAAAGACGTAGAAAATTAAGAGTAAAAATTGTGCGAATATCCAAAAGTATAGTGCTAATAACAGTCGCCTTCTTTATTATCTTTGTATGGAAAAAAAATTATTTAATTTAGAGCTATTATTGTTGACTTTTTTCCACTTTTAACTTAAACTGCTTAGAGATAATTAATTAATTATTCTATTTAAACTCCTTAAAGGCTTCATTTGGTTTAGCGTTTTTGGGCGGCGTTTGAAACAAATGCCACCGGACGGAGGGTAACCAAACGAAACTCCGTCTTCGTTTGCTCCGTTTGCACCCGCAACAAGGAGGAAACGCCCCCCCCCCCCCCCCCCCACCGCTCTGTTTCGACCTCCACCTCCTCCCTTCGGTTCGAAAGCTCTGTTTGGACCCGCTTGCTCCTCCCGTCACCTCTAAACCAAATGAAGCCAAAAGGGCACTGATATTAGCACCTCATTTTTTTGCTATTCGTACTCAAAATTTTAGTTTTTTTGGACTTTTGGAATTTCTATTAGCAAGCACTGCACACAAATTATATCTTATTCGCACTCGTCCCTCTTATACTTCCACATCCCCTCCAAACTGTGATTTCGTCGGCGACCTTTCTTCCTTTTTTGTCCGGCCTGAGAGGCTCCAAATCCGACGATTGCTCCTCCTCCATTTTTCGAGTGAAGTCTCTCTTCTTCTTGGCTGACACCTTTCCCACTGCAGCCTAGCGAAGTCTCCTCCAAATTTCGTTGGAGCTTGCCCGATCAGATATATGATCTCCATTTTCCGAGAAGCATTCTTTATCCATTATCCTATTCAGAAAATTTTCCCATCATTTCAGAGTGCTGGTGTTGAGTTGAGGCTCTCCCTTCGATATCATTTCAAAAGATGCAACGGTCAAGATTCAGCCATTGAAGATCATGCGGTTATTATAGAACCAGCATCTGTTTTATAGTGTTGGTGTTGAATTGAGGATGAGAAGATGGGAAGGGACAAAGCTGGAGTAGAATCTGTAAGTCATGTATGGACATGCACACCCCTCCCACTCAACCAACTTTCGGTCCCGTCGCCCCTCTATTTCGCGATTTTCAAGCATTTGTTCCTCCTTCGGGCAGTTGTGCTCAGCTCCTCATATTTTCATTTTTTAATTATGGATAGCTTTTGTGCTTGCGGATAAGCGGTTTTAAAAAAAATAATGTTTGCGGATAGCCAAAAGTACAAATAACCAAAATTGTGGTGCCAATATCAGTGCCCAAAAATAATTATATGTTATAATTTTCTAATCATTTGAAATGACATTTGCTAGGTTTCACTAAGATCCAGGTTGTAAGACTCCCTCCCCCAACCCATGCCCGGGTCGGATCGGAGACGGACCTTACTGCCCAAGACGTTCATCCAATGTTTCTCGAGTGGCAACAGCCCACCCCACCAACCACTAGTTGGCCGTTTTGACAGGCATGAATCACAATCATTCACATTATATCACAAATATGTGGAAGCAATAACAGAAAGCCAACCAAATATATATGGGCACACGCATGCGCATATATATATATATATATATATATATATATATATATATATATATAGGTTTGGAATATATAAGCTTAAGCTTTTTTAAGCCTAAAAAAGCTTTAGTTGGTTCTCCCACAATACATGTCGGAATTAGTCAAATAATATATGCATTTCATAGCAAAAAATGAGATCTACAACTTTTATGTTGAACATGTTTTCAAAATTTGCACGGTTTAGCCAGAATTTGGCCCGAAAGATTGCTGACTCGAATTTTGAAATTTATTATTATTATATTCATTTCGAGCGAGATTCCGACCAAACCGTGCAAATTTTGAAAGAATGTTCAACATGAAAGTTGCAGATCTAGTTTTTTGCTATGAAATGCATATATTATTTGTCTAATTCTGATATGTATTGTGGGAGAATCAACTCAATCTTTTTTAGGCTTAAAAAAGCTTGAGCTTATATATATATATATATATATATATATATATATATATATATATATATATATATATATATATATATATATATATATATACATACGATATATATATTATACGCTCGCGCTTTTTTAAGGGGAAAAAAGCGCGAGCGTATAATCACCAGACGGAGAACGGCCCCGCGCCTTCTATCATTTTCTTCGGGCCTAGGGTTATTCCAAACCCTTTTACCCACCTCATCGCGCGATTTCATTTCCGCCAGACGAGCAAAGGACGCCGGCAGGTGACGAGCGAAGAACGACGACGGCAAGGTTATTCCAAACCCTTTCATCATCCTCCCGGCACCCACCGGCGAAGAACCATGGGCGGATCTACAGGGGGGCCACAGGGACACGTGCCCCCCCCCCAAATTTTGGGTTTGGAAAGTTTAATTAGGCGAACCTGCCGGGGGTATTCCGGTCGCCCTGCGGCGGGGCCATCGCCGGCAGTGGCCCTGACAAAGCGGCCCAGATCGACACCATGGTGTGGACACACCCTGGTGTCGACACACCTAGTGTGTAGACACACCCTGGTGTCGACACACCCTGGTGTTGACATACCACGGTGTGTCGACACCATTATGTCGACACCAGGGTGTGTCGACACTTGTGTCGACACACCACACCAGGGTGTGTCGACATACTGATGTCGACACACCCGACACACCCTGGTGTGTCCACACACTGGTGTCGACACAGCAAGGTGTGTCGACAACAGTGTGTCGACACACCCTGGTGTGTCGACACTAAGGTGTCGACACCAGGGTGTGTCGACACACTCTGGTAGGGTGTGTCGACACACTCTGGTAGGGTGTGTCGACACACCCTGGTGTCGACATAATGGTGTAGACACACCAGGGTGTGTCGACGCACACTGGTGTCGAAACACCCTGGGGTCGACACACTTTGGTGTCGACACACTAGAGTGTGTCTACAGCAGAAATTAAAAATAAAAAAATTTAAATAGGAGTTCCGACACTATTCTTGCATTTCAACATTTCTTGTCAGAAGTATAATGTATATCAACTTGTAATGTACAGCTTCACTTCAGTCGCAATGACTTCTAAGTCATCAAATTCTGAAAGTATGAATGTTGTTGTACCTGAAACGAATACAGATTCTACTGAGCGCAGTGTTATTGAACCATATGTTAGTTTGGTGTTTGAAAGTGTTGATGAGGCGTACTGGTTTTATAATAGTTATGCTCTGAATTTAGGGTTTGAGATTAAGAAATGATCAACTTCTAAATCATTTACTCCAGAAGATGTTATTGCCAGAAGGTTCGAATGTAATAAGTTTGGGTTAAAGACTTCAAAAGAGGGCGAAGGATCTTTAACGAGAGCACATCGATTGACAAGAGTTAATTGCAAAGCCAAATTAGATATTCGCAAGAATAAGGACTTTAAATGAGTTGTCACTGGATTTATAAAGGAGCATAATCATGAGTTAGATACTCCCAGCAAAGTTAAAAGACATCGCTCACATAATGTACTTCACAAAGATAAAGAAGTTAAAAAATTAATGGATCAACTTTATAGTGCTTGAATGGGTCCTGCTAAGATTGCAAAGATTTTAAATGAAACCAATTTTAATAGCTCAATATCTGCAAAACAAGTTTCAGTGCATTTGAGTGAACACCGCAAGAATAACATGGGAAATGAAGGTGCCTCGGTATTTGCGTATTTAAAGAAGCAGCAAGAGTTAGATCCAAATTTCTACTTTGACATAGAATTGGATTCTAATTTAGTACTTCGTTCTTTTTTCTGGGCAGATTCAAGATCACGAAATGATTTTTTAACATTTGGGGATGTTGTTGTGTTTGATGTTACTTATAAAATAAATATGATGTCATTTGCACCTTTTATATGTGTAAATCATCATAGACAGTCAATTTTATTTGGTTGTGCTTTATTAGCAGATGAGACAGAAGAAACTTTTCATTGGTCATTCCATCAGTGGTTAAAGTGTATGTTTGACAAAGCTCCTAAAGTTATAATTACCGATATGGATAGAGCTATGTACAATGCAATTAAAAGAGTCTTCCCGCAAACACGTCATAGATTTTGCTCATGGCATATAGGAAAACACCTAATCGAGCATGTTTTTGAAATCCGAGATATTCATGGGGATTTCAAGAAAGATTATTATGAATGGTACAATAGCAAGGATGTTAACACAAGTGAATTGAGATGGAAGATATTTACTCAATAGTACAACATTGAACATAGTAGTTGGTTGTCAAAGATGTGAGATCGAAGACAACATTGGGTTCTAACTTATTTAAAAGACCATTTTGTTGCTGGAATGACGTCGAGTGGTCGGAGTGAAAGCATTAATCATTTTTTGATGGTTTTGTAAATTCTAAAACACAATTATTAGAATTTATAACTCAATACGAAAAGGCATTACAGTCACGCCATCAAGCAGAAGAACAAGAAGATTTCAAGACCTTGAATTCCATGACAAACTTGTTGCCAAGCTATGCACTTGAAAGAAACATAGCACAATTTTATACCAAAAATATGTTCAAACTTTTTCAACAAGAATTTAAGCAGAGTTTAGAATATTGGTATGAGGAATTAAATATAATTGGTACCAACACGACATTTAGAGTTGGTCTTTCTTGTGAGGAAGTAAGCAATTGGTGCAATGTTATCTACGATGATTGCGATACAAGAATAATTTGTGAATGTGCAAAATTTGAGACAGATGGATTTTTATGCAAACACATTTTGCACATAATGATTGCTAAGAAGCATTTACAAAGTATTCCTGA
Source organism: Platanthera guangdongensis (assembly GCA_039583875.1). Lineage (NCBI taxonomy): Eukaryota > Viridiplantae > Streptophyta > Magnoliopsida > Asparagales > Orchidaceae > Platanthera > Platanthera guangdongensis. Next base: position 157,297,710 of record CM077154.1, read on the forward strand.
CTTATATCTATTGAAGAGATGGTCTATTTCTGCTAGAAGTCAATCAAATAATGTAAAATTGTTTGATAATAGTGGTATTGTGACGCTCATGATGAAATGGAAGCTAACTAGTACCCAAACAAAGATTTTCAATCATGCAACTGCATCAAAGGAAGCATATGAACTTGTTACGTCAACATTAGATGGATTGTTAGACAATATAAAAGATTCATTATACTACTCAGAACCTACAAGTTGTAACACCCCCACCTGTCACATGACATATAACGGTGGGTCCACGCCATATAGCACAGACAAGCACAAGTATTGCCAGTCAAGTAGGGTCAACTCCATTTACTTCAGGATTGTATGGTATTTTTATTCGAGATCCTGCCATTGTGAAAACTAAATGAAGACCAAAAATTGCATCAAGAATTGAATCGGGTATAGAAACCTCTCAAACCCAAGGTAAAAAAAGAACTTGTGGTACATGTGGCAGGAAAGGACATTACTCAACAACATGTCCGCAAAAAGATCAAGTAATTTCGTCAACTTTTCGTATTCTAAATTTTTATAACCATATTTATTAACACTATTAACTCTTCATTTTTTTTCTTTAGTAGGTTGATATTTTGAAGAAAGACCAACTCTAATTATTTTACTGATCAAGGATAGTAGAACTGCTATTTTTATTGCTGATCAAGGTAGGTAGGAATATTTTTACCTAATGTGCATGTTTCATAATTTTTACCTAACAATCTCAAGCTCTCTCTTTCCGTTGTAGACATTTGTATCTAATGCTCTTTTTTTGCTTTTACCTTGTTTTTGTTCCTGTAGAATTGTAGCAAGATCTGGAGATGGAAGCCGGGTTAGATTCTATGATGTGCAGCAGCAGCTAGCTAACTAGTTCAGTGGCCTTAAGTAAACTAAAGCCATCGTTTAGAGTAACATAATTAAGGATCCACATTCAATTTTCCACCTTCACATCACAGCTGAATTATTTATGTACGACTTGATTATGACTTGTTAACAAAATTTTGTAACTTCCTCTATGTACTTGTGTATGATATTTCTAAGCTGAATTATTTGTGTCTTGGTGAAATGTAAAAATGTTTCAAAATGTGTTTAAAAAACAAGCTTTAAACTTTGTTTTGAGAAATATGGCCAGAACATGCTATAAAAGGGAATATATACACTCAAGCTTTTTTAACCTTTAGGACCAAATTTCAGCTAAACCATGCAAATTTTGGGAAAATGTTTACCATGAAAGTTGTAGATCTCGTTTTTTTGCTACAAAATGCATATATTATGTGCTTATTTCTGATATATATTATGGGAGAACCAACTCAAGTTTTTTTAGGCTTAAAAAAGCTTGAGTTTATATATTCCAAACATATATATATATATATATATATATATATATATATATATATATATATATATATATATATATACACACACACATATATATATACACGAGTGACAGGCACGGGCCTCCGACCCTCGTACCCCGGGCGACAGTACCCAGTCGCGGCGGCGGGCTTCGCCCGGCCCCAGCGGGCTTCGCCCGTGCTCCATGCGCCGTTGCAGGTTGCGCCCGCATCAAGGCGGCCTATGTCCGCAACATATACATATGAGTACTCAAAATGATCATAACAAAAAAACATCAATGTTATTATTTTTATTTTGTAAAAATATATACGTTTTGATGCATAAAAATTAATTTATCTATCTCCCTCTCTCTCTCTCCGCACTCTCTTGCTCTCTCTCCTCTCTCTCTCTTTCTCTCTCTCTCATAAATGACCCCAGCCCCCTCTCTCCCTCTCTCTCCCGCCGCCCCCTCTCTCTCCCTCTCTCTTTCTCTCTCTCTCTCTTTCACTCTCTCATAATTGGCGCCAGCCCCTCTCTCTCCCTCTCTCTCCCGCCGCCCTCTCTCCCTCTCTCCCCTCTCTCCTTTTCTCTCTCTCTCCCTTTCTTTCTCTCTTGGAACCATGAGCCTTTATAGGTTTAAGACATCTATGCTTTTTTTTAACGGTGATGAATAAAAAAGCAAGATCTGACAGTCAAGATTGTTTCAGTGGTTTTTAAAATCATGATTTTAAAAACCATTCGATATTTCTTTATAAGTGTTAAAGATATATATATATATATATATATATATATATATATATATATATATATATATATATATATATATATATATATATATATAAAGCATAGTCTGTAGCCACTGTTTATACATGCATGCCCCATACACTCCAAAATCATCTATCACTAAACTTTATTTCTCATGCCTTGTACACTAGAAACACATGTCTCGAAAGTTTATAGACAATGAGGGTGCCTCTGTGTTGAAACCGAAAATTAGTCTCCTGTGGAGTTCACCCTCGCGGAAGGGGTGGTCGCGCACCTACTTCGCTCCTACAAGCAAAACAACAATGGAGACAAGAAAGGACTAATCCAAGGGCTCGGCGGGGAGAACCCACCACACACCCGGAAGATCTTACAGCGCTTCCCCTCCTTAGCCAAAGGCCGAGCTAAGGTATCCTCGGAAAGCACTTGAGAAATGGAGCAAGAGGGCACTGGCAGCATGCTTTCTGGGGTACCCCTTAGGTCCTATTTATAGTTTTCAGAATTCAAACTGCCAATAACCAAACTGAACTGTCCTGAAGTTACCAAAATACCCTTGGCTGGGTCTGCCAACAGCCAAACTCCGTTGTTTTGAAGGGCTATGGGCAGACCGGCGGGGGCAAAATAGTAAAAAGTGTCTCATAGATCTGGGCGAGCTGGGGAACTCGGCCACCCCTGAAGATCCAGCTCACACGTTGTTGTCGAGCTCCTTTGTGTGAGCGCGAGCTGGGACGGCGAGCTCGCCCATCAGTCGCCCTCCATTAGTCAGCCTCAGCTCGATGATTCCTGACGTAGCTCGGCGAATGTTGAGCTCGCGGTCGACGAATGCCAAGCTCGGGCTCGGGTTTCTCTGCCGAGCTCACCTGGGGCCTGGGTGATTTGAGCCGGCCGGTCTGGTTCCTGGTTCACCCCACTCGCCGGATACGGGGTTGTGCACTCTGCTTGGGTAGTCATATCTGATGGGGCACCATCATGTGGAAACTGGATTTCACAGTGCTCCATCTTTTGTAAATGTTTATTAAATAACCATTAGTCATAGAGGTAAGTAAAAACACATATCCTCCCCGGATCCACATCCAGTAGACGAGTCTACGCACCTAACAAAAATAAATAGTCGAAGCAAGAGAAAGTTAGCAACATCATTGTAATATAATGCGTTTTTATTTCTTAAGCTAGACGCAAAATATCTGAATGAGTGTAGCAATGGATTTCACAGTGTTGTCCGGCTTTCTCGAACCAAACCCCTCAAAGCCCAAGAGGCCGCAGGAAGGTGAGGTCGCAGCAGATCAGCCTCCCGCAAATAAGAAAAAAATAAAGAAACTAAAGAAGTCACTTACTTCCAAAGCCGACGACCCGCCCCCGCCAGTGGAGCAAGTCGCTTCCCCGACAAAGAAAGTCGCACCCCCGACCGACCAGCCTGAACCTTCAAATAGCACCCAACAGCTTCTCAAGGATCTCGGGCTTGGTGACCTCCCCTGACACCTCGCTGACATCCCCGCCAGACACTTCCGCTCCGGAGGTCGCCAGTTCGCCGCCCCAATCGCAGGCAGTTCTTGCTGCCTCGCAAGGTTACAAATTTGCTGATATTCATGGAAGCTCGATGATGTTCACGTCCCTTTGTCTAACGTCTTTATATTTGCAGCACCCTCAGTGACTACTTCGGGCGAGATTCTAGACATTGCCCCGCTGCGGGGAGTTCCACTTGGTGCTCTTCTGGCTCGGCCTCCCCCGGATCGCCCACACCGTCCGGATCAACCTCGACTCTAAGGGGTCGGACAAGGGAATTCCTCCGGCGTCCAAGGGAGGTCCTTCCCCCCGATGCCTCAATGCTGCTGATGGCGAGCATCCAAGCATCGTCGACCTCTCTCCCGGCCAAGGTCACTCTGCCGATGGCAAGCGTTGTGTTTCTGTCGCCTCCTCCATCTTTAAATTTGCGGAAGTCACAAAGCATATCCGCGGTGCCACCTCCTCTGACGAGCTCTCGCAGATTGGCGGGGAGCACTCCATTGCCCCCGCCTCTGCCTTCAAATGATGAACCATGCCCCGACCTCTTCCTAGAGATTGCAGCTCCTCGGCATGCACCGAAGAGCTCTGCGCGAGATCCTGAAAGGCGGCGCCCCGATTATTTCCTGCCGAGGACTGGAGGCCATGATCATGGAGGTCGCAGACAAGGACAACCCTCCGAACATCCTGACGGGTTGTCCTCGATCCTCTGAGAAATAGCTCCCAACAGCCCTTTTCCTCGGCGATCACGCACTCATCAGCAAGGTTGCTTCCATCGCTGCTGATCTGATCTGACCATTTCTGCCGACTGCTAACTGTTCTGGCGACTTTCCTTTGTTTTGACAGGTCGCCCGTCCACTCCTGGCGGTGCCTTCATTGAGGCATTTGGCCTATTTTGAGACGAGTACCGCCGCATCGCTGCTCGCGCATATGTCGAGTTGGAGGCCAGGTTCGACCAGCTTGCCATCTGCAAGTCTCATCGGCGGATCTCAACACTGGAGGTGAGGATGGCGAAGATGGAAGAGCTGCAGGAAAGCCTGGCGGCCTACGAGGCCCGCTTCCACATGATCCAAGAGGTGGAGCGGCGCTAGGTGATGACCGACCACCCCGTCCAGCTCTTCGGCGAGGAGCTAGCCGGCATGCGCGCGAGCATGGGGTCTGCAGGATGGCTAGTAAGGATGGAGGAGCAGTTCTGGGGAGGCAATGACGTGATTGCGGTGGCTACCAAACACTTCCGGCGAGCTTGCGAGATGGGCTGGGTCGGGCGGCATCCCCACCTTCCGGAGCGAGGGCCTCCTTGAACTTAGGAATTTTTTCTTCTTTTCATTTGAACTCGCACTTGGCGATTATGTAAAGAACTATTTGTTTGTGATGAGCGAGTTTGCATCTTGTGTTGATTATATCGAGTTTTTTTTGTGATTCTGTTTTGTTCTCTGCAATGCCTTGGTTTATGTGCTGGTTCTGGCGAGCTAGCGAGTTTATTGACAGCTTTATGCGAGATAGGACCCGTGTCTAGGATAAATCTAATGGTTAGGACCCGATTTAGGTGGATACTCGCCCGAGCAGGAAATATACCCCCTGTCCCTTGCCTATAAATAGAAGGGGTATGTGAGACTTTAATACGCTATTGCGATTTCTGACTTTTGATTGCAAGTAACTGCCCTTGCTCGCGTCTTCCTCTTCTTTCTCTCCTTACTCGCATTTTCTTTCTCACACTCACAACTTGCTCAGGATGGTTGGAGATGACGTCAATGCTCGCCGACAGGCACACGCCGTCAACTTCACTGAAGCGGTCTTCAAGAAATCCGCAGCCTCTGAGTGAGATCTTGAAGAGTTCAAACAACATATTCCAGAGGGATACTCAGCCATGCTCCTCGCCCGGAAGGAGTGACTAAACACCTACATAGAATGTGGATTGGTCCTATCCCTTCGCCACTTTGAAGTCGTCCTGCGACCTCCCTTGTGGCCTGAATATCGCCAAATTCTGCGATATTTCGGCATCGTGTCCTCCTAGATAAGCCCCAATGATGTGACAATCATCATGGGCTTCTTCTGCTTCCTTTGGGAAGAGAGGATCTTGTTTGACCTCTCTGTCTTCCCGAAGGTCTTCGCCTTTGCCGCGACCTCGGAGGGGGTCGTCTTCTTCAGCAGCCACGTCTGCACGCTGGTAGGGACGGCGAACAAGGTTCATCGATGGAGCGAGTTCATGGTCGCCGTCAATGGCAAATTCAAAGGCTTGCTGGGAAGGTCGCATCAGCCCGCCTACATCGTATTACTCCCGCCGATTTTGGAAGGCGCGCACGAGAAGTTGGTTGAAGCTTTCCGCGGACGCCAATTCGACGTCATCCATTGGCACATCAACGTCAATGTTCTTGACGAGGTCTTCTCCTGCGAAGGTATAATTTGCGAGGTTCTGACCTACTAGTCAAGATGTCGCCGGACTGATTGAATACTACTGATTATTCTTCAATTTGCAGAGGCCCGCGAGCTCCCGCAAAAGTCGCTGCCTCCATCAAAAGAAGTCGCATCTTCACGTCAGTAGACCTCGACCCACCCTACCGAGGTCGAGGAGATATCGCCTCCCGTGGTCCGTTCGCACGCCGGTGGCGAAGGTGGTGTGCGCAAGGGAAAGATCGCTAAAGGGAAGGGCAAATACAAGTCTCTCGATCGTGCGAGCAAGCGCGCAAGGGTTTCCCGATAGCTGTTTGACGAGAGGGGGTCGCCCGCTGAGGTCGGGGCGCCTTATTGCCACCCGAACTTCAACCTCGAGCGAGACGGTATGGACGCCTATGGGTGTCCGATGGTGTCCTGGCCTGCGGACGAGCATTGGGTGTCGCTGAGCTCCAACCTCCCAGCTTGGTCAGAGGATTGGGAAGACAAGGGGGAGGCTTTTGACGTCCTTCATGTCTTATATGGGCGAGCCGACGCCGAGTCTATACTGGAGCTAAGCCCGGAGGTGCTTGTCCATCAGACTTCTCACTACATGCTGCGAGCTGCCGAGCTGGGGCACTACACTGTGAGGAAGCTGTGTGAAATGTAAGGAGGAGTTGAAGGTCGTCACCCAAAAGGCGATCAAGCTGGGGATGGAATCCGTCCGCTGGAGGGAGTATGAGGTTAGTCGCCTCCTCGACGCGACTTAGTTGTCTTGATACTTGATAATTTCTCTGACTTTTGGCTGACTTATCCTCCCTGGCCACCGAGATCGAGATGATGAAGAAGTTCTCCGAGCTCGAGCTAAAACTCGCCAACACTAAGGCCGAGCTGGAGATTTCTCAAATCCGGTCTGCCAAGCTAGCAACTCTCCTGGAGGCCTTTGAAGGTCGCCCGGGTCCTTCTGGTGCCCGCCCACCCGAGCCGTGGGGTGGACAAGAAGATCAGGATGCACCGGGATGAGATGCATGTTATTCGTCGCAGGATAGCGCGAGCATCTATGGAAGCCATCCTCGCCAAGTTGAGGATGGGCGGCTTCCTCAAAGCAGAGGCCGACCATTTGACGGTTATGGACCTCATCCCCTTCATTCTTTTCGAGGAGTTGAATTCGCCTGATCGGGTCCTGTCCTCGATTTCTAGCTCCAGCGATGACGACAACAACAACGACAACGGAGAGAGCAGTGGCAGCAACGACGATGAAGATGATGGTGAGGACGATGCCAAGGATGAGGAAGATGTCACCATTGGGGATAATGAGTACATGCCTGACACTGGCGACGACGAGTCGTAGCCGGCTGGCGACCTCCTACGTCCGCACTTGTACAGATTTTGTAAACAGGATTTTGTAAATGTGTAATCCATATTTAGAAGTGTACATAAATTTTTTGTGTTACTCACTTCTATGTATGACCTCCTGTTTGATAATGCTCGTTAGACTCGTAGTTGCAGAGAGATTCAGAGCTTGGTATGCGCTTACCCACATACATACGTCGTTCATACTCGTGCCATCGTTGTTCGCACATGAATACTCACGCAGTCAATTACCCGCACATCGTTGCTCGTGCTTGCTCTTACTCGCATACTCGCCCAAGTATATTTGCACATGCATGATCGCCTATCTCGCAGGAGTTTAGCTCAATTGAGTCGGAGATTGTTGACGACACTAAGCAAGAATCGAGTTCGACTGTTGGTGGGAAGTAGTCAACACCCTAATAGGAGCCGAACTCAACTAGCGGTGGGAAAAAGTCGATACCCTAACAGGAGCCAAGCTCAACTGGCGGTGGGAAAGAGTCGGCACTCTAACAGGAGCCGAGCTCAACTGTCGGTGAGAAAGAGTCGACACTCTAACAGGAGCTAGGGGTGAGCATGAAAAACCGCAAACCACAAAAACCGCCTGCACCGCAAAAACCGCATCGATTTTTAAATCGCACCGCGTAGTTTAGGTGCGATGCGGTTTTAAACTTTTACAAACCGAGCGCGGTTCGGTGCGGTGCGGTTTTTGGATTTTGAAAATCGCAAAAACCGCACCGCACCGAATATTTTGTGTATTTAATTTTTTATAATTATGTGACGTCACATTTAAGTATATTAAGTAATAGTTGATATATTTATACGATATATTACCGTCAGAGTTATTATATTTAGGTGATATTTTGTTGAATCATCTCTTCCACACACACTATAGTGGAACAAAAGCTTAAAACTATAAGGAAAACATGATGTACACATTAGTGGGAATATGTCAAGATATGACACAATGGCGACAAATGATCCATATAGCCGACCACACTATAGTGAGATAAAGGTTTGAGTGTTGTTGTATCTCTTCCACACACAAACAATTTGGATATCAATTAGAATAGTCTCTTAGTTTTAATGATCCAAATTAAAACAAAATATTATATAAGAAGTGTTGATATATAAAAATGAATGAATCTCCTGCAGCAAAGTTTAGTGTGAAAATATTTTTCTATAAAACACGATATTCACAAAATATTATATATTTCATAAGTTGGTATGACATCTCCAAAAAGAAAGACAAATAACTGCATCAAAATTTATGAAAATGAAATCACCTGTTGTAAGAAAATGATGTAATTTAATACAATAAACAGAGAAAAACAGCAAAACATAAAAGAAGTCATAAATTATCAAGCAACATTCATAGTTCTGATGCTTACCTGTAGTCTATGTAAAATACATGTTAAAAACCGCACCGAAACCGCAACCGCATCGCAAAAAATCGCACCGAAACGAAACCACACAGCATAATTTCGGTGCGGTGCGGTTTTGCTCGGGCAAAAACCGAGCCCTTACGGTGCGGTTGCGGTTTGAGCTAAAACCACACCAAACCGCATCGTGCACACCCCTAACAGGAGCCGAGCTCAACTGGCGGTGGGAAAAAGTCGACACCCTAACAGAAGCCGAGCTCAACTAGCGATGGGAAATAGTCGACACCCTAACAAGAGCCGAGCTCAACTGGCGGTGGGAAAGAGTCGACACCCTAACAGGAGCCAAGCTCAACTGGCAGTGGAAAAGAGTCGACACCCTAACAGGAGCCCAACTCAACTGGCGGTGGGAAAGAGTCGACACCCTAACAGGAGCCGAGCTCAACTGGCGGTGGGAAAGAGTCGACACCCTAACAGGAGCCGAGCTCAACTGGCGGTGGGAAAGAGTCGACACCCTAACAGGAGCCCATCTCAACTGGCGGTGGGAAAGAGTCGACACCCTAACAGGAGCCGAGCTCAACTGGCGGTGGGAAAGAGTCGACACCCTAACAGGAGCCGAGCTCAACTGGCGGGGGGAAAGAGTCGACACCCTAACAGGAGCCGAGCTCAACTTGCGGCGGGAAAGAGTCGACACCCTAACAGGAGCCGAGCTCAACTTGCGGCGGGAAAGAGTCGACACCCTAACAGGAGCCGAGCTCAACTGACGGTGGGAAAGATTCGACACCATAACAGGAGCCGAGCTCAACTGGCGGTGGGAAAGAGTCGACTCCCTAACAAGAGCCGAGCTCAACTGGCGATGGGAAATAATCGACACCCTAATAAGAGCCGAGCTCAACTGGCGATTGGAAAGAGTTGACTCGGGTGGCTAATTGTCGGTCTGCAGGGGAGAAGTCCATACAGAAATCACGGACTACGACATCTCTCCAACGATGAACTTTCTTCACCCGAGGGGGTTGATGGCCGGTATGCAGGAGAGGAGCCCGTGGAGGGACTCGGACTTAGGACAACCCCGCGACTCAGGGACTGTTATTGTTGCTAAGGTAGATTATCCTGCTATTTGAGGAGCGACAAAGAGATTAGTTGTAGCGATGCTTAGAGAATGAAGGAGATTTTTCAATGACACTACTCTCTTTCTATCGCACCGGGAGGTTGACATCCAGGCCTGTTCCTGATGATTCCTCCAGTCGGAGGAGAGTTGAAATCGGGGGTAGCTAGGCCGACATGGAAGGGGGAAGCTGATCTCAGTCATCAATACAGGGGCTCAATCTTACAAGAATGCTTAAACCATGAGGCATCGTCCCATCATCCGTACTGGCTTATTCAGGAGGAACGGGATGAAGGCTCATGTCCCGATCCAATCGTGGAGATTGCCTTGGGCTAAGCCATTTGGCCTTGAGTGTCGGTGAGTGAGCGAAGGGAAAGATCCCTCTAAGGGTCCTATAGGACGCACTCGAGATTAACCTCATCCCTTGAGCTTGCTCTTACCTCTTCCCCGACAGGTTATCCTGCTTTGGTTATAACTGAGACGGTTAAATATGCGAGGAGGCACTTGGTAAGGTCGGATCTCCCTCGAGTCCGGGAAGTTAGTTTCTCGGCCTGTTCCTGATAATTCCTAAAGTCGAATGAGAGATGCGATCGGGGGTAGCTAGGCCGACATGTAAGGGGGGAGCTGATTTCGGCCATCAATGCAGGGGCTCGATCTTACAAGGACACTTAAATCCCGAGGCATCGTCTCATCGTCCGCCCTGGGCTTTTTAAGAGGAACAATGTTGAGTGCTGATTTTCCGGATCGATAGAGGGTTGATCCTCCAAGTTATCAAATGTCTTATGATGAAACAGTATAAAGGAAACAACTTTACACAAGTATATATATATAAATATATACAGATATATACATATATACATATCTACATATGTATATATGTATATATGTATATATGTGTGTGTCTATATATATATATATATATATATATATATATATATATATATATATATATATATATATATATATATATATATATATATATATATATAATACCGGCGATTAACATGTACGGGCGTGCGGGCGACCAATTTAGAAAAGGCGGAAGGCGTATTTCAGTTCCTTGCGGAAAGGGAAAGCACGCGGATTTCAGTTCCTGGCGGCAGCGGAAAGCGGAACGCGGCGTGCCTCACGACGACGGCGGGAGAAATAATCACCACCTCCATCTCGACGACGGAGGGAGTGAGTTCTTGTCGCCGGTGGCATCGAGTTCTTCTCGACAACGGCAGATAAGTGAGGCGCCGCCTTCTCTCCGGTGGCAGCGGGCTCCTGCAAGGGTTTAGGGTGCGTGCAGCCTGCAGGCGGCGGTTGGTGTCGAGAGGGCACCTACACTCATGCCCTAGAGTCACCTCCTTCTCTCTGGCGGCGGCAGATAAGTGAGGCGCCTCCTTTTCTCTCCGGCGGCAGCGGGCTCCTGCAAGGGTTTAGGCACGCCCGTACATGTTAATCGCCCGGAACATTTGAATATTAGGGCGGTTGGTGTCGAGAGGGCACCTACACTCATGCCCTAGAGTCACCTCCTTCTCTCCGGCGGCGGCAGATAAGTGAGGCGCCTCCTTTTCTCTCCGGCGGCAGCGGGCTCCTGCAAGGATTTAGGCACGCCGAAAGATTGCAGGTATAGCATCTGATTTTGTATTTTGAAGAAATATGGATTTAAAAATATTGTATTTGTAAAGCCTTAAACGTCAGTGCTTCTATTCATACTCAAAAGGATTTATGGCGGAGGTCGGCAAATGCGGAGCTGAAAAGGGTGTTGATGAGTGCGGGGATGGCGGAGGCCGGATGTTCATGACAGATACAGTGGAATCACCAATTAGTTTGGAGGTAAAATGTACTACAAGCATCATATCACTCTGCTTTAACCTCATTTTGTTCTCAACATACTAGTTGTGTTTTTTAATGTATAGGATCTCGAAGTTATACCTCAATGTGATGAGAAATTAAAGCCAATTGTAGGCCGTTTATATGATTCCGTAAAAGATTTTGAATCTTCTTATAAGGATTATACTCATATGGTGGGATTCAGTGTCCGTAGTTGGTCAGCACGAGTAGATTCAAATGATGTACTACAATATAAGTACTTTGTATGCTCTAAACAAGGACATAAACGCGGTGAACTACGCTTGACTAATACGGACAAGGGTAAAGAAGTGAGTCGAAAAAGATCAAATGTAAGAACTGATTGTAATGCACAAGCAGCGGTAAAACGTACACAAGAAGGCAAATATGTGGCCAATATCTTCTATGAGGGTCATAACCATGAATTGTGCACTCCGGGCAAGAAACAATTTTTAAGATCAAATAGGAGATTAAACGATGCACAAAAGAACATGATATGTTCTTTAGACCGAGTAAATGTAGGCGTCACTAAGGCGTTTCACATTATAAAGGAACAAATTGGAGGATTTGAAAATATTGGCTTTACATTGAGGGATGCTCAGAATTTTTCAGGGAATTTGAAAGCATTGGTCCAAGATTCAGATGCTCAGATATTTATACAAAATTTAAAAATGCAACAGAGTAAACATCCATCTTTTTACTACGCATATGAATTAGATGAGAATGCACATTTGAAGTCTGTGTTTTGGGCAGATGGAATTGCGCGACGCAATTATTCTGTGTTTGGAGAGCTTGTTTCTTTTGATACGACATATAGAACAAACAAGTATTCTATGATTTTTGCACCTTTTACTGGCATTAACCACCATAGATTATCTATTAATTTTGGAGCCGGCTTTCTTTCTAATGAAAGTACAGATTCATTTACTTGGTTATTCAAACAATTTTTGGAGTGTATGAGCACTGAGCCTACATTAATGGTGACAAATCAGGATATTGCTATGACTAGTGCAATTCGCACAACTTTTAATTCCACAAAGCATAGGTATTGCATGTGGCATATATTGAGAAAATTTTCAGAGAAACTTGGAGGCAATATTATGAGTGATGACAGATTTCAAAATAAATTGCATTCTTGTGTATGGAAGTCAGAGTCACCGCATGAGTTTGAATCCAATTGTACTCTTTAATCTCTGAATTTAATCTTCAATGCAATGATTGGTTGACCCATATTTTTAGTGTTCGATCAATGTGGATTCCAGCATATTTTACAGATATACCTTTGTACGGTTTGCTACGCACAACTTCTCGCTCAGAAAGTGAAAATTCATTTTTCAACACATTTGTCAGTAACAAGCTTGGTTTAGTTGAGTTTTACTCTAGATTCGAAAATGCTATAAATTTTCAAAGATATAAGGAGTTGAAGGCGAATTATGATACATTAAATGTGGACCCTATGTTAAAAACTACTTTGGGGCTAGAAAAACATGCAAGTCAGATATATACACACAAAAACTTTTATATTTTTCAAGAGGAATTATGGGCATCCTGTATGACATGCGGTGTTAGAAAAATAATAACAATTGATGCAGATGATAGTAAATGCTCAGCAATATACAGTATCTTCGATGGGGGAAATCCTTTACAAATATTACGAGAGGTGTTTTTCAGTAGATCAACAGTGTCATGCAGTTGCAAAATGTATGAAGCGCAGGGTATTATATGTCGTTATGTTATAACCGTTCTAATAGGACAAGGAATTAACGAACTACCAGTGACTTGTATACTAAAGAGATGGACAAAAAATAATTCTACTAAACCAATTTATGAAATTGATGTAAAACAATTTTGTGATGTTACTACAAGTGACCACCGAAAAAAACTAATTGCTATTGCTTGGAACAATCTCACGAGTTGTATGGAAATTGCTAAAGACAGTGATGAAGCTTTAATAGAGTTAGCAAATTGTGCAACTAACTGGAAAAATCATCTGTGTGAAGATGGAAATATTGATGATACTAGTTCCAACAGAGTACAATATTTTCGTTCAGAAATTCCCAAAGAAATCAATATCTTGACTCCACTTCACTAAAAAACAAAAGGCAGAGGGAAGAGAATTAAGAGCGCAATGGAGATTGCAATTGAGAAGCAGACAAAAGCAACTCGAGTTTGTAAATCATGTGGTCAACTTGCTACGCACGATAGCCGGAATTGCCCTAAAAAATTCATGATTTGGGTAATATTCATTTTGTTATAGAAACAGCGCTTTCAATAACATCACATAATTTTTTTTCTATTAATCTGTTTGATTTTATCATTGCAGGCTCTACTTGATTCAGAATTTTAACTGGTTCGAGGCTCTACTTGCATAATCGTACCCTCATGCACCTTCTCTATGATGTAATTCTAGCATCATAAAGTATTTTTGGAATGTTTTGTAGAATTTTGGATGTAAAATTTGGAATTGTTAGACTTTGTTATATTTTTTCACAATCATGGTGGACATGGCGAGCTCTATTTTTTTTTAAAAAAAACATGTTTTACAGACGCTGCCGGCCATGGCGGGCTCACCGGCAACCGACCAACCTCCATTCGCCACATGCACGTCATCAAATGGATGGCGGCCGGAGTCCGGCGCGCCCGCCATGTCCGACTGCATCATTATATTTTAATGCATACAAAGTTCCTCAATCTCTCTTTTTTTACAAATACAATCCATATTTCTCAACAAAATGCATATATATAGTTATATTTGACATGCCGTTTCATAAATAAATGTGTAATAGGTGCAGGAAAATGGCACAAAAATTTTATTATCATGAATGACCCGCATTTTGACTTCATAGTTCCTGTAATGGTGCAGGAAAAAACCAAAAAAGTTTATTATTGCAAGTGGCCCGCATGCCCGTATAACTCAGTTGCTCGTACTCTATATCACCTATATATATATATATATATATATATATATATATATATATATATATATATATATATATATATATATATATATATATATATATATATATATATATATATAAGCGAGATTACAAGGAAGCAAACATGCAGCTACTAGGGATAAAATCTTTTCAGGTCATCCCCACTCCAGGTACCTCCCAGTTGTTTTCCGTCTTGATCTTGCAGACGATAGCTTCTAGTGGCTAGGGCTTCCTGTACGATGAAGGGGCCTTCTCAGTCGGGATGTAGCTTACCAACTGCAGCTCCCCTTCCCGCAGCTTCCACCTTCTTCATGACCAAGTCCCTAGGTAGGAAATACTTGAGGCAGACATTCTTGTAGAAGTGTTTAGCCATGGGCCTTTTGATTTCCTCCTGGTGGATAGAGGTTAAGTCGCGGAGTTCCCCTATGTAATCCAGTGAGAGTCTTTGAGCGTCTTCATTTTCCAAGCGCCATTCTTCACTGCCTTCTCCTACTGCTATGACCCTCAGACTCCGAACCTCGAACTCAACTGGGATGAGTGCCTCAGACCCGTGGGATAACTTGAAGGGTGTTTCTCTCATGGCCGAGTTTGGAGTTGTTCCCAGAGCTTATATACCCGAGTGGAGTTGTTCTGTCGAGTTGCCCTTCAGGTTGGTGACCTTCTTTTTCAGTAGGTTGATGATCAGCTTGTTGGCGGCCTCCACCTATCCGTTGCTCCGAGGGTGATGCACAGAAGCGAATCGAAAATTCATCCCTAGCTGCTTGCAGAAGTCCTCCAGCCCCAAGCTGGCAAACTGTGGGTCGCTGTCAATGACGATGGCAAGAGGGATCCCGAATCTGCAAGCGATCTCTCCCCATGTAGAGTTCTTCACAATTTGATAAGTGATCTTGGTAAGAGCCTTTGCCTCGATCCATTTTGAGAAGTAATCGATCATGATAAGAACAAACTTCTTCTGCCCACTAGCCTGAGTAAAGGGGCCGATCAAATCCATTCCTCAAATGGCGAAAGGCCAGGGAGCGGTGATCGAGTGTAGGCACTGAGCAGGTTGTAACTGAAGAGGTGCGAAGAGCTGACATTTAGAACATTTCTTTGAGAAGGCTTCCGCGTCCGCCCGAATGGTCGGCATGAAGTAACCGTGCCTTAGAATCCTCTGCTCCAGCGTATGAGTTCATGAATGTCTGTCACACTCTCCTGAATGGATCTTCTCTAAAACTCGGGGGATCTCGATCTCTGACAAGCACATGGCCAAGGATCCTGAGATAGTTTTGCGATAAAGCTCCCCTTCCTGCAGCAAATAGTAGACAGCTTTGTACTGAAATTTCCTCTGATCTCCTTCACTGGCAGGAAGTCGTCCCATCATTAAGAATGTAACAAACGGGTCCTTCCAAGAAGCTCTTTACTCGATCTCCATCATCTCCCCATCCTCGATGGACGGTCGAAACAACTCGGTCACTGTTCCCCCGGCCCAGGGACCATATTTTGCAAGATAATCTATAGGACCCCCCCCCCCAACCTTTACCCCGGGTCGGGCCGGAGGGGATCTTACGTTCCCAAGGCATCCACCAAGTGCTCCTTTAAGAGGTGATGACTCACTCTCCTAAACACTAGTTGGCCGCCTTGCTTGGCTAAAATCACAACATTCACAACATATCAGAGAATTGCGGAAGCATTATCAAGAAAACACTAATATATATATATATATAACTGTACAATGTTTACATGGGTACAAGGCATTAGCCTATAATCCAAAATAAGCCCGTAGGTTGTACGAGTTCTACACCTAACACTCAATCTCCATATTTATACTGCACACTGATACTCACGTCTCGAAACTCTTGAGATGTCGGTGGTGCTTCGGCTTGAGTAGTCCTAACTTCTGGCGCATTCTCCTGTGGTAGATGATCACTACGGTGCAGCATTTCATGTGAATGGTCATTTAAATAACTGCTAGTCATAGTGCTAAGTAGAAACAAATCCCCTCCCCGGATCCATATCCTGGGGACGAGCACGCACGCACCCAACAATATAAGATAGCCGAAGCATGAGAGGGCTAGCACAATGTTTAATCTAGGAGTTGTAATAAAAGAAAAGTAGTATAGCTGAAATGACAATAATGTTAACACCAGTTATGAAAAGGCTCTACTAGTACAACAGCACACCAGAAATCACTACCCAAATAAATTGGGGACAAATGATATTTTGATATGCAAATTTCTTATGTGTAAGTGTGAACAACGAATCACGATATTTATCACCATCAAAATATGACCTTCAACTATAATCACATTGTTCACATCGACTCGCTAAATCTACACATCTCATATCTCCAATTCATTAGACACGTTGTAAACATTAATGACACTAAACACATCGCATATAATGTTACAACTAAAATAGGTCAACCTCAGTATGTATGTACTCAGACGCATACGTACTCATATGTTTAAACGATAACCATTTATCAACATTTATAGAACTCTAATGTAATTTAACCAATATGACAATCTTCACTCGGTAATCAATGTTCCCTTTGACTACCACGAAAGAGAGGAAAATATAAGATTACATGACATAATAAAACTCATGCTTGTATGGTTCAAGACCAAGAGCATCTTCTCGAACCTTACATGAGGTATGTCATACAAGCAAGGAACATATTGTAACTCCAACATTTGAATCATGAACACTTAGTATACAAGAAAACGAAGTAACTTTCAAAACACCACAACCTTCAATTTTGCCCCGGGTGGGCTGCGAATAGCTATTCAGAACCGCGGAGTTTGGCTGTTGGCAGACCAGACCCAGGGTATTTCAGTAATTTCAGAGCAGCGGGATTGCGCTATTGGCACACTATCCCCAAAAATCTATAAGTAGACCCTTGGGGTGTCTTGGAGAGAGATCCGGTTTTCACCACCCCTCATCTTCTTCCTTCATCCTCCAAGGCACCTAGCTCAGCAATGACTAGGGAGGGGGAGATCTCAAAGGTCTTCCGGGTACGAGGTGGGTCCTCCACGCTAGAGCCAAGGGTCATTTCTGAAATTCAGGTCTCTCACCAAGGGACGTCTTGAGAGAAGTAGGTGTGAGCTGCACCTTAGGTCCGAACTCTAGGTGGAATCGAATTTCGGTTCCAACATATATGATGTTACAAGAACTGACAAAACTCAAGTCAGAGTTTTCTAGCTCCACTTCTTGCTTAGGGTTCCCTTCTACCAAGTCATGAGTAGGATTTAGGTCACTTTTATTGGGCCTACTAGGGCTCTGGTGGCCCAATAAAAGTGGGGATGTTACATAATCAGCCTCTGAATTTTCCTTTTGGGGTACATGCTCGATAGAGAAAGACTGGAAATCCTCGATCAGACCTTTGACCTTGACTAAGTATTTTTGCAGGACAGGGTGTTGCACTTCGAACTCTCCTCTGATTTACGACGCAACCACCATCGAGTAGGTGAAGGCCCTGATATCTTTGATTGTCAACTCCTTGGCAAGACGTAAGCTGGCCACCATGGCTTTGTACTCTGCTTGATTATTTGTGATGGGGAAGAGGATCTCGACAACCTGCTCGATCCTGGTTCCCCGTGGGTTCACTAGCACGACTCCGGCTCCTACGGAATGTGTACCTGAAGTCCTATCCACGAGCATCTTCTAAGAGACTGGGCTAGGAGATCCTTCGTCTCCTTCCACCTCGGCCGAGAAGTTGGCCAGGAAGTCCGCCGCTGTTTGGGCCTTGATCGCTACTCTCAGAGAGTAAGAAATATCAAACTTGCTGAGCTCCAGCGCCCACTTTGCCAACCTGCCAAAATGCTTCACCTCATCCAAGATACTTTGAAGCAGATGATTGGAGACAACTTTGATGGAGTGAGCCTGTAAATATGGGCGGAGCCTACAAGCCAAAACCACTAAGGCGAAAACCGGCTTCTCCAGGATAGGGTATCTAGTTTCCGCTTGCCACAGCACTCTACTCACATAATAGATGGATAACTGCTTCTTGCCTTCCTCCCTGAACAACACAGAACTGACCTTTTCCGCTCTCACTCCTAGATAGAGTAGGAGGTCTTCGCTTCTCTGCGGGGCTTAGAGGAGAGGAGCCCAAGTTAGCTGTTGCTTGAGTTTTACAAAGGCCTCCTCACACTCCGCGGTCCACTCAAACTTCTGGTTACCTCAGAGAGTCTTGAAGAACGGAGAACACTTCTCCCCTGTCTTGGAGAGAAAATGACTAAGGCCTGCCAACCTTCCGATTAGCCTCTACACTTCCTTGGGATCCTTCAGGGATGTCATATCCAGAATGGCTTTGACTTTATCAGGGTTAGGTTCCACCCTCCCGGGAGTGAGAAGGTGACCCAGGAACTTCACTCTTCCCGCCCCGAAGACGCACTTGGTTGGATTGAGTCACATCTTGTACTTTCTCAGGGTGGCGAAGGTCTCTGCCAGATCTTGTATATGTTCCGCGACGCTCTTGCTCTTGATAAGGAGGTCATTTACATACACTTCAAGATTTCGCCCCTTCTGCACTTTGAAGACTTAGTCCATCATTATCTTGTATATTGCGTCTACGTTCTTGAGCTCGAAGGGCATCATCTTGTAGTTGTAGCAGTCATCGCTGGTGATGAAGGAGACATTGCGATAGTCGGGGGGATGCATCCGGATCTGGTGGTACCTTGGAAAAGCATCAATAAAACTCATCATAGGAAATCCGACGATGGAATCAATCAGCGCGTCGATTTGAGGTAAGGGGTAGTAATCCTTCGGGTAAGTTTTATTCAACGTAGAAAAGTTGATACATAACCTCCAGCCTCCTCCGGGATTTTTTACCATTACAATGTTTGAGACAAACCCTGCATCCAGCAGCCTCTCTACCTCCTCCCTGATCAGAGCGGTCAGCATGGTGGCGCTCTTCCTTTGCTTCTGACAGACGGGGGCCATTGCGGGATCCAGGTTGAGACGATGGTAGGTAACATCGGCATCGATCCCTGACATTTCGGCGACACTCCAAGCAAAGACGCCAACGTTCTCCTGCAGGTAAGCGACCATCTGGATCGTTACTTCTAGCAGTAAGGACCCTCCGACCTTCAACAAACCCGGCTCCACCTTCCGGGAGATCACCTCCAGTTCCTCCAACTCCTCAGCAACACGCAGACCTTCTTTTTTCTCCAGCATCTTCTCTAACCTCTCTACATCCTCCATCCAACTTATGGTGCTGACGACATTCAGGTAGCACTCCCTGACAGCTCTCGGATCCCCCCTGATCCTCACTTATACGCCCCCCTCGACAGTACTTTAGACATTGATGGTTGGAAGAAGGGACGACCTTGAAGTAGTTGATGAAGAAACGCCCAAAGATGGTGTTATAGCAATTTGGCGCGTCGACGATGACAAAGGGGCATCAGATTGAAGTTCTGCCCTGGGTGACCAGAAGATCCACCCATCCTTCCACCTATTCTTCTCTCCGGAGAAGCCAAAGAGGGGTCCGTCCGCAGCTTGAACTATGGAAGCTTCCACATGAAGCCCGACGAAGGTACTCTTGAAGATCACGTTCACCGAACTCCCGTTGTCCACAAGGATTCAGTCGACGACGAAGTCCTCGATGGCTGCTTGGATGACTAGGGCATCATGTAAGGGATTCTCATTCCTAGCATGTCCTCCTCAGAGAAGGTGATCTCTTCCAATGGCGGCAGGACTTGAGAGGTTGAGGCGATGCTCTGAGAGGCAATGCTCTTCCGATAGATCTGATGGAGACTCCCCTTGCGGGAAGCTCCGGTCACGACTCCTCCATTGATCACACTGACTTGTCCACCTCCTAGGCCATGGATCACCTCTCCGCGACCTTCCAGGTCAACACGATCCTTATTTCTCCTCCTTGTTGGAATTTGGAATGCCACCTGCCCCACCGGGGCCTTCTGCCTCTGCTGCTCCCTCTCTGCCACTCCAGCCTCCAACCTAATCCTTGCTTCCCAGAACTCCAGACAGGCCAATGTCTCAGGCCCCTCTACCCGATGAATTTCGCAGTAGAGGGGAATCTCCGCCTCCTGACGCAACGCCCGGTGCTCTCTCCAGCGACGCTTGTTGCCCTGACGGGCAATGGCCATCGCTTCTCTTCTACCTCCTTCTC
The DNA here is from genome assembly GCA_039583875.1 of Platanthera guangdongensis. NCBI lineage: Eukaryota > Viridiplantae > Streptophyta > Magnoliopsida > Asparagales > Orchidaceae > Platanthera > Platanthera guangdongensis. The sequence continues at coordinate 157,318,404 of CM077154.1, forward strand.
AGCCTTCCTCCTCCCGGTTGCCGATCCTCCTCTCCTCTTGTTGGGGCTGTGGACTAGCTGCCAGTCTCCACTGAGGCCGATTCGCTAGATACTGGAATCGCCTCTCTTCCCTTCTCTCCAGGGCTTCTGTGGGCCTCCTCTCTTCTGCCTTCGAGGCCTCTCCTGCCTGCTCTGCTCTTCTGCCCTCCTGGGCGTTTCCCTCCTCAGCTCCTCCCTCTTCGACTCTCTTTTCCTTGGCTCCTCCTTTCTCGATTCTTCCCTTCACCTCTCGACCCGTCTCTCCAACAGCCTTCCACCTCTCACCTCCGAAGATCTTCCTTTTCCGCCCCCAACGGCTCATCTCCATCCAATAATGCCAAAAAGTCTTTGCTCTTCTCTTCTCCCTGGACGAACGTATTCACCCTCCCTACCATCTCTTCGAAGGACCACGGGGGTTTGGACCCCATCTTCATGCTGAATAGACCCTGCTTCAGACCAAACTTCAGGGCTACCATCAGAGTGAAACTGTACACCTCCTCTACTTCCAAGATCTCTTCCTGAAAGCGGTCGATGTAGTGGCCTAAACTCTCGTGCTGTCCTTGAGTAATTTGGAGAGGGTTGTTGCCTTCTTCCTCTTCTTAGATGTTGCGAACCTCGCCATGAGGCCCTGATGCAGATCGGCGAAGCAGTAAATGGAACCGGTTGGCAACTGATGGAGAAGAACTGACACTTGAAGGCATCAAACATGTTGCAGATGGAAACTACATCTTCAAACCACTGAAAATGCATGACCGGGTCATCTTTGCCGGAGTAGTAGGTGAGAACGGGCTCTATGAAACCTTTGGTAACTGGGGCCGCGAGGATCTCGTCACAGAAGGGGCTCCTCCCTTCCTGTGATGATGAGTTTCATCCTCGCTCATGTCATCATCATACTCGCTCCATCAGTGAGTATCACAATACCTCGCCGATAGTTCTGGATCTCAGAATCTAATCCCCTGGCTACCTGTCGGATAATATCGCGACTGCAATGGTCGCTCCTCTCTAGCCCAACTGGGCTCCTTCCCAGCTCGCCTCGTCGGGGCTTCCTCATCCGGCGGTGTCGAGCGATGGGGCGAAGCCGCAGTGACATCGGGGGGGGGGGGGGATGAGAAAACCCAGCGAGGGCGGTCCTCTCGATCCTCTTTACAAACTCCTCAATCTCAGTTAAGGTCACAAACTCGCCACATGTGTGAGATTACCAGCACCCGCCGAATTGTCGACCAACTCTCCATGCTCGCCACCATTTGCCATCTCGATAAACCACAAAACGTTCCTCCTCGGCTGCGATCCACGCTCACCGCAATAAGTGTTGAAGCCGGGAAAATTCTCTGCTCCAAAAATCGGATCAAGGAAGCCTAAGGCTGCATACTTTGCAGCAAGACTAAACGGATAAGGAGACTAGGACGAAGAAGAAGTCGATAAACAAGACCCCAGATGCTTCGACAGGAAGGTCCCACCACGTACCCGGATGTTTAGAAGAAGCAACTCCTCCACAACTAGAATTGGTCAAACAAGGTACGAGGGAGAGACTAGTTGTTAACTAAGTCGCGTGGTCGCGACCTGATCTATAAGGAAAAGGAACCCAAAGGTTCGGCTGATGTCTAAGAAGTAGAACTCGCGAGATCCTTATCGGAGATTTTCGTGTCTCTCCTCGTACTGTGGGGTCCTATTTATAGGGAATTCCTGGGGGAGGGGTGAGTCTTATTTATAGCCCACCCCTTGGCGACTAGGCAACTTCCTGGGGGAGCTCGCACAGCTGGGCGAGTATCACACCTAGTCGCCTACATGACGAGTATGCAAGGGTAGCTCACCATACTCGCCCAGGCCTTCCGCTGCGCGACACGTTGACTCTGCCCTCCGTCTTGACTTGTTGAATTTAACCTTTGCTCACTGGCCCGGTGGGGCCCCTCCTCGACGAATATGGGTTGTACAAACGCATCCGACATCGGCCTGATAGCCACCATGTCTTCGAACTGCTGGACGAGATCATCCTTGCCAGTGTAATACGTCATTTTTGGCTCCCTAAACCCTTCTGGAACTGGCGTGGAAACTGAAAGTCCACCTAGTGTCAACTATGTGCACCTATGGGGGGGGGGGGAATAGGTGACGTGTGGTTCTTTTGCGGAATTTACGGATGTACCTGCACAATAAAAACAAAAAACACAGCACACAGAATACACAGCAAATTTATAGTGGTTCCCCGACTTGGGTACATCCACTTTCCCCCTTCGACCTATCTCCCCAACAAGGGACGACTCAGTCACTTCTCCAACGGGATTGAAATCCAATCCCTACACTAACGGAAGGAGCCCTTCCACACGTGAGAGTCAACACTCCCACAAAACGGGTTGCACCCAACCCTTACAACACGGAACTAAAGTTCCTTTACAACAAAAGTAAATATGGAATGTATATGAGATACAAACTTCTTTCGGAGACTACGGTGTTCCTCTTCGTTCGACGACGTGTTCTTGAAGTCGATGAAGAGTCTACAACCTCGGTCTCTCTTGGAGAGGATCTCCCCGGAACCGGCGCGTTACACGAGCGGCGGCTAGCTTCGGGATCGGCGGCTACGATGATGAGCGGCTGTTGAACTTGGAGATCCAAACTTCGTAGCGAAGCAAGCTCGGTCTACCAACGGTCACACGAGGATCGGTCGTCTCGATCGATTCAGAGGGGAAGTTTTTCCCGATCAACAAATCGAGAGACAAAGGATCTCTGGATAGACGCGTGAGACTCAAGCCTTGCTAGGCTTCTGTCGCCGGAGATCGGGAAGAAGAACGATCAGCGGCGGCGACGGACTTGCGCGAGCGGTGACGGAGGCGGCGGAGAGATTTCGCGATATTAGGGTTTTTGCTCGCTCGGCTTCTTTCTGTGTATTTGTTCCGTTCAAAATACATGTATATAAATACTGTAGAAGTTTTCCAATATGACCGTTTGTGGGACCCACAATAGAAATCCCCAAATCCCGGTCCAGGAATTTAACAGCGGCAGAATCCGGTTCAGGAGTTTCCAGAAAAAATGCCAAGTCAAAATCGGTGAGAATCGAAAGTGATTCTCGCCGAGTCGCCGAGAATCAAAGGTGATTCTCGACGATTCGGAGAGAATCAAAGATGATTCTCGTCGAATTTGCCTTGGTGGCACGCACTGCTTTAAGCCTGGTCGAGACGGCGAGAATCAACCAGTGATTCTCGTCGATTCGACGAGAATCACTAGTGATTCTCGCCGAATCGACGAGAATCACTAAGTGATTCTCGCCGAATCGGCGAGAATCACTAAGTGATTCTCGTCGATTCTTACTTAGACGCAGATGTGCTAGCTTAGAAGTTGCTGGATCGAGTTCGGCGAGAGTCAACTTCTGATTCTCGACGAATCGGCGAGAATCCCAAGTGATTCTCGCCGAATCGGCGAGAATCACTTGGTGATTCTCGTCGATTCTAACTTAGACGAATTTTCGTCTTTCCACCTGTGAGATGCTCCTTGACCCATCCTTGCTCCTTGTCTGCTCCTGCATATTTACAGCCCTGTGCTTGAAAATAAGTGCACTCCAATAGAGAGAGTACACGTAGGCCAACACACTGATCTGCTCAACGAGGGATTACGTCGTGCAGACCCGTGTATATTGACCTACTGCACCCTGACATTGGTGTGCACTTAGCGTGGAAAAACTGCAAGCACAACTAGAAGAATTTTATCAAATACATAGTCTATTGACCTTAGCTTGTCCAGGGGCTTCTTCAAATCAGGTACATTGTGGATACAATACCCAACAATCTCCCCCTATTTGAAGAAGCCTAAACCCTACAAGCTAAGGTGAATAGAACAAATGAGAATAAAAACCCTAAACTGAAAAGAGAGTTAAGTGAGTTACCCATTACCAATACCAATTTCTTGGGAGCAAGCTTGGAGCCACCTTAGCCTTAGCCGAGAGGGTAATCTCCCCCTTTTCGGCTTCTACAAATCGGGGTCTGTAGCGTTTTACCCTTTGCTCCCCCTCAGTTCTTGCACGGGCCTGGAGCCTCTGTAGTCTTCATTCCTCATAATTGAGCATCCCCAATTCAGTCTTGAAAAGATTGAACTTGGCCTCGTCTAGGGGCTTTGTGAATATATCAGCAATCTGCTTGTCCGTGGGGACATAACAGAGAGAGATATCTTTGTTCTCCACGTGCTCCCGAATGAAGTGGTAGCGTACTTCGATATGCTTCGTTCTGCTGTGCGACACCGGATTGTTGGCAATGGCAATTGCACTTGAGGAGTCGCAGTACATGGGTACTTCCTTGAACTGAAGGTCGTAGTCGGCTAGCTGGTTTCTGATCCATAGAAGTTGTGCGCAACAGCTTCCTGCCGAGATGTACTCTGACTCTGCTGTGGAGGTTGCAACACAATTCTGTTTCTTGCTGTTCCATGAGATAAGCCTCCTGCCGAGGAATTGACACGTCCCGGAGGTGCTTTTCCTGTCATCCCTGCTCCCTGCAAAATCAGCATCTGAAAAGCCTATTAGCTCGACATCATTGTTTCTCGGGTACCACAAGCCAAGATTAGGAGTACCTTTAAGGTATCTCAGAATTCGCTTTGCAGCGACATAGTGAGATTCCTTAGTGTTCACCTGATATCGGGCACAGACACATGTGGAGAACATAATATCCGGTCGACTGGCAGTAAGGTAGAGCAGGGATCCAATGATGCTTCTGTATTTGGTTTCATCGAAAGGTTTACCTTTCTCATCCTTATCCAGAGACATGGTGGATCCCATTGGAGTCCTCATAGAGGTTGCACTCTGCATACCGAATTTCTTAAGGAGTTCATTTGTGAACTTCGTCTGAGAGATGAAGATTCCATCCTCAGACTGTTTCACTTGAAGTCCTAAGAAATACTTGAGCTCTCCCATACTGCTCATTTCAAACTTTCCTTGCATAAGTTTAGAGAACTTTTTGCAAAGATTGTTGTCTGTTGAGCCGAATATTATGTCATCGACATAGATTTGCACCAGCAAAATCTTGCCTTTGACTTCCCTGAGAAACAATGTTTTATCTATTTTACCTCTGGAGAACTTGTTCTCAAGAAGAAAACTAGATAATGTCTCATACCAAGCTCGTGGAGCTTGTTTCAACCCATATAAGACCTTATTAAGAGAATAAACGTGATTAGGATAAGTAGGATCGACAAAACCTGGGGGTTGAGCGACGTATACTTCCTCTTTCAGGTCTCCGTTCAGGAATGCTGATTTCACATCCATTTGATAGACTGTGAATCCTTTGTGTGATGCGTACGCCAGGAACAACCTGATTGCCTCGAGCCTTGCTACTGGTGCGAAGGTCTGGTCGAAGTCAATCCCTTCCTCCTGTCTGTAACCTTGAGCCACCAGCCTGGTCTTGTTCTTTACGATGACACCATGTTCATCCAGCTTGTTTCTGAAGATCCACTTCGTGCCAATCACATTCTGCTTGTATGGTCTGGGAACCAGCGTCCACACCTTGCAACGTTCGAATTGATGTAGTTCCTCTTGCATGGCCAGAATCCATGCCGCATCCTTGTTCGCCTCGTCGAACTTCTTTGGCTCAACCTGTGACAGGAAGCTAAGATGCAATACTTCGTTAACTGTACCTCTTCGAGTTCTGACACCAGCACGAGGATCCCCGATGATCTGATCTCTAGGATGATCTCTCACGTGCCGGAGCTCTAGAAGTCTGGCGTCTGGAGCTTCAACTACTTCTTGGGCTTCTCTTTCTTCTAAGAGATTTGTCCCATCTTGATCTTCAACATTTTCAGATGACGTGGAGGTGGAAACTTTGACATACTTGGGAGCGTCATCTTTAGCGGTCTCATCCAGACTCAGCTGTTCAAGTCTAGCACCTGCATCTTCAAGAATACTACTGGAAGAATTGCTGTTAAGCAAACTTCCTTCATCAAAAACAACATTTATTGATTCTTCTACCACTAGGGTTTTCTTATTGAAGACCCTATATGCCCGACTATGGGAACTATAGCCCATGAATATGCGTTCGAAGCATTTTTCACCGAATTTAGTACGCGGGTACTTCCCATTATTCAGTACGTAGCATCTGCAACCAAAAATCCTCAAGTAGGACATGGTTGGTTTCCTGCCTTTCAGTAGCTCGTAGGGCGTCTTACGATGATGTTTGTTGATCAATGCTCGGTTTTGTACATGACATGCAGTATTGACACCCTCTGCCCAGAAGTATTCCGGGAGAGAAGCGTCTTTCAACATTGTCGTGCAGGCTTCAATGAGAGTTCTATTTCTCCTCTCCGCAACTCCATTTTGCTGAGGAGTGCGCGGGGAGGAAAACTCATGAAAGATACCTTATTCTTCACAAAATTCTGTCATTGCACCAGATTCGAATTCTGTTCCATGGTCACTTCTGATTTTGACCACGGAGCAGTTAAATTCGTTCTGAACCTGCTTGACAAAATTAGTGAAGATGTCAAACGTATCTGACTTTCGTTTCAAAAAGAACACCCATGTAAACCGAGAATGATCATCAACTATCACTAGCGTATATGACTTGCCTCCCAAGCTATGAACTTGCATTGGACCAAACAAGTCCATATGCAAAAGGTAAAGACATCGGGAAGAGTCTTTGTCAGCGATGCTCTTAAAGGTAGCCCGAGTCTGTTTGCCCATCTGGCATGCAGGACATGGGCTATCTTTGATGCACTTGATACTGGGAGCATCCCTTACCAAGTCCTTAGAAAACAGCATACTAATTGTCTTGAAATTAATATGTGTCAATCTCTTGTGCCATTGTTCACAAAGAGATGCACTGCCTGTTGCCACAAGGCATACGGGGGTAGATGAATCTAAACTGAGAAAATCTAAACAGAAGATATTTCTGCTCCTAATGCCTGATAATACCGTTTCAGAAGAGGTACGTGAAACTATCAGACATTTATCCTTGCAGAACTTAACGTCATAACCTTTATCACATAACTGACTTACACTGATCAGGTTATGGTTTAACCCTTCAACATAAGCCACGTCGGTGATAGAGATTATACCGTTGGAAATCATACCATAACCTCTGGTGACTCCTCGATCTGACCCTCCAAAGATGACTTTGGGTCCATTCTCGGCTGGAGTGTAATCACGCAGCAGGCTTCTTGTCCCGGTCATATGCCGGGAGCATCCACTGTCCAAATACCAGATCGGCGTTTTGGTGGCCTTTGGACATTCCTGCAAAACAAAATTAATTTGCCTTAGGAACCCAATCGAACTTGGGTCCTAGATTCCTGGTTAGCACACTCCCCCTCGGTTGGTTAACCCTACGAGTGGTCGGTCTCGCATTGCTAACACGGGGAGTCTCGTAGTTCCTTGGATTAAACCAACAATCCACGGCAAAGTGACCGACTTTGCCACAGCACCAACAGTCAAATCTGTTGTACCTCTTCCTAGGCTCTTGCCTTACCCTGGGAACGGTGGGTACTGCTGGGGCCTTGGATCTGGAGGTGGAGCCCTCATGGTGACAATAGTCGCATGACTTTGTCACCTTCTATATAACAGGCTTGGCTTTTGGTGCCTGCTTTTCATTATGGCCGCTAGAGAACGGACCATAATTTCCTATGTGGATTTCCTCATAAGGTGCCTTGAAGGCACTCTCACCGAAGTTCCGGGGAAAGTTCCCACCGTCATACCGGCTCTTTGGCTTTGCAACCGAGGGCCGGAAATGATGCCCAAATGTTGACTCAAAGTCGTGTTGGTTGCAAGGAAAGCCAGGCTTTCTGAACGCAACAGGACTAAGAGGAGCCTTACCCTTTTCATCAGCAGAGGCATTCTTGGCGGCCTTATTCTTCCTCTGGTTCTTATTTCTCCTAGATGAAGAACCAGGTACCCCTATATGCCCCAAGCCAGCTCCTTTGGCCTGAGCAGAGAAGGTATCAACGACTGGAAGAACTGTTTTTGGCATGGAGAAGCTCTTGACGATCTTCCTTTCTACCGCAAGTAGTTCTTCCAACTTGTCGACTTCCTCCTGCTTTAGATCAAGGAGCTTCAAAGACTCTGAATGCTTGGAAGTCAGGTCAAGGTGTTCCTGTCGGAGAGAAATCAAGCTAGTGACCTCTTCCCTTAGGGATACACATTCACCCTTAAGGAATTTTACTTCCTTCTTCTCAGCCTTCAGTCTCTTTCGGCACTCATCGAAAGTGTTGAGCAGAAGCTCATACTTCTCGAGGAGCTCAGCTTCACGGGCTGAAGGGCCATCCTCAGGTTCATCATCCTGAGACTCAGGATCAGAGTCGGAGTCGGAGAGAGGGGTGTGAGCTTTTACCTTCCCAGTAAATGGGGGGCATTCTCCTTCTGAGTCCGAGCGACCCACCAGCCCGAAGTAGGCTTCCTCATCATCACTGGAGTCTGAGGAATCAGACTCACTTAGTGTCTTTGGTCTTCTTGCGATGTAGCTCCGCTCCTTCTTATCTCTGGAGGATTTGAGCTCCTCTCCTTTCCCTTTATCTCTTTTGCTTTGATGGCAGTCGGCCACGACGTGACCTGGCTTATTGCATCCAAAGCAAATAATATCAGAAGAACGATGTTTGTTAGGTTTAGATGCATACCTGTCAGAAGAATAATTTTTCTTCTGATGCCTGGAGGAGGAGCTGTCTTTCTTTCTTTGATTCCTCATCTTGAGGAACTTCTTGAACTCTCGGGTGATGAGGGAGAAATCCTCCTCTGACAATTCTGAGCTGGAGGAGCATGGTTCAGAGTCCTCCTCCTCTTCCTTACTCCTCGCACAGTATGACATCGCACCCTTGCCCTTTCTGGAGTAACTGGCTTTTAGGGCCACAGTCTTTTCTTTTGCAGCAGCCTTCTCTGCTTCTTCCTCTGCCTTCCTGGTGTTCAGCTGAAGTTCATAGGACATCAGCTTCCCAAACAGGATTTGTGGATCAGTTTCTGCTAGTCTGTCAAATTCTCTGATGGCGCAGATCTTTGTGTCTCATTCCTTAGTGAGGGACCTAAGGAATTTGTCATTGAGTTCACCATTGGTGAACACTCTTCCGTAGCCCTTGAGGGCGTTGACAATCTTCAGGAAGTTCGCGTATGTGACCCCAATCTCTTCCTTAGGCCCTTGCCTGAAGGCCTCATATTTTTGGTTCAGGAGGGATCTCCGATCATCCCTCACTTCATCCGTGCCCTCCATGAGGATGATCAGGCACTGCCAGATCTCCTGAGCTGTCCTGCAGTTGCTGAAGTTTTGCATCATAGAATCATCAACTGCGCTCACCAGAATGTTTCGTGCCTTCTTGTCCAGTCCCACCAGCACCATCTCGTCTTTGTCCATTTCAGAAAGTGTCTTCGGCACCTTCTTGGTGGGATCGATGGTGGAGGCCTTAGTGGGGACATAAGGTCCCTCCTCCACAATCATGAAGAGTCGAGGATCGACTGCTTCCATGTAAAACCTGATTCTTTCCTTCCAGATCGGAAAGTTGAGTCTGTTGCACACTGGGATCTTGCCGGAGTACTTGAGCCCGTCCATAGTAGATGAATGTCTCCTTGTTGACACTAGTGGCAGGATTCAACTCAAGGTGTTAACCTTTTTGTTGAGTAACCTCGCTTTGATACCACTTGAAAGTCCACCTAGTGTCAACTATGTGCACCTATGGGGGGGGGGGAATAGGTGACGTGTGGTTCTTTTGCGGAATTTACGGATGTACCTGCACAATAAAAACAAAAAAGCACAGCACACAGAATACACAGCAAATTTATAGTGGTTCCCCGACTTGGGTACATCCACTTTCCCCCTTCGACCTATCTCCACAACAAGGGACGACTCGGTCACTTCTCCAACGGGATTGAAATCCAATCCCTGCACTAACGGAAGGAGCTCTTCCACACGTGAGAGTCAACACTCCCACAAAACGGGTTGCACCCAACCCTTACAACACGGAACTAAAGTTCCTTTACAACAAAAGTAAATATGGAATGTATATGAGATACAAACTTCTTTCGGAGACTACGATGTTCCTTTTCGTTCGACGACGTGTTCTTGAAGTCGATGAAGAGTCTACAACCTCGGTCTCTCTTGGAGAGGATCTCCCCGGAACCGGCGGCGGCACACGAGCGGCGGCTAGCTTCGGGATCGGCGGCTACGATGATGAGCGGCTGCTGAACTTGGAGATCCAAACTTCGTAGCGAAGCAAGCTCGGTCTACCAACGGTCACACGAGGATCGGTCGTCTCGATCGATTCGGAGGGGAAGTTTTTCCCGATCAACAAATCGAGAGACAAGGGATCTCTGGATAGACGCGTGAGACTCAAGCCTTGCTAGGCTTCTGTCGCCGGAGATCGGGAAGAAGAACGATCAGCGGCGGCGACGGACTTGCGCGAGCGGCGACGGAGGCGGCGGAGAGATTTCGCGATATTAGGGTTTTTGCTCGCTCGGCTTCTTTCTGTGTATTTGTTCCGTTCAAAATACCTGTATATAAATACTGTAGAAGTTTTCCAATATGACCGTTTGTGGGACCCACAATAGAAATCCCCAAATCCCGGTCCAGGAATTTAACAGCGACAGAATCCGGTTCAGGAGTTTCCAGAAAAAATGCCAAGTCAAAATCGGTGAGAATCGAAAGTGATTCTCGCCGAGTCGCCGAGAATCAAAGGTGATTCTCGACGATTCGGAGAGAATCAAAGATGATTCTCGTCGAATTTGCCTTGGTGGCACGCACTGCTTTAAGCCTGGTCGAGACGGCGAGAATCAACCAGTGATTCTCGCCGAATCGGCGAGAATCACTAAGTGATTCTCGTCGATTCTTACTTAGACGCAGAGGTGCTAGCTTAGAAGTTGCTGGATCGAGTTCGGCGAGAGTCAACTTCTGATTCTCGACGAATCGGCGAAAATCCCAAGTGATTCTCGTCGATTCTAACTTAGACGAATTTTCGTCTTTCCACCTGTGAGATGCTCCTTGACCCATCCTTGCTTCTTGTCTGCTCCTGCATATTTACAGCCCTGTGCTTGAAAATAAGTGCACTCCAATAGAGAGAGTACACGTAGGCCAACACACTGATCTGCTCAACGAGGGATTACGTCGTGCAGACCCGTGTATATTGACCTACTGCACCCTGACATTGGTGTGCACTTAGCGTGGAAAAACTGCAAGCACAACTAGAAGGATTTTATCAAATACATAGTCTATTGACCTTAGCTTGTCCAGGGGCTTCTTCAAATCAGGTACATTGTGGATACAATACCCAACAGAAACAACCAGTTCGCAGAATGGGCTCCCTTCGCTCGAGGGTCTCGCATGCTCCACTCGCGCAACCAGCTCGCAGTCCGGGACTGCACTCACCAGGACCACACTCACTGAGACCGTACTCGTCGGGCTGGGGAAAGGCTCTCTCCCCGCTAGGTCTCGCTCCTGCCATCCACTCGCCATCTCCTTACCTGGCCTCTGTCCAGGGGCATTCTCGCCTATCCCTGGCGACGTTACCACTTGGACTGTGGGGGTCGAGCACTCGCCCCGCGCTGCGGCGAATGCGAAATGGATAATCTCTAGGACCTCCCTCTTGAAATGTTCCAACATCTCAACTGTAGCCGACGCCGTAGGTAGTGGCGAGCCGCCGTAGTCAGTACCTTGTTCGTTGTCTCCAGCCATGGAACTCTCTTTGGATTTTCTTGTGCAATCTGAGGTTCACGCTCACCGCACAAAAAATATTAGAATCGGGATTCGGCCTAACGAGAAGTTCAGACCCCAAAAGGGTAGTCCGTACCTACTTCTTCTAAGAAAGGATGCTTGGCTAAAGACTCAAAATTTGACACAGACCCTGACTACAACACAGAGGACCCTCCACACACCCGGAAGATTTTTGAGTGCTTCCCCTCCCAAACCAAAACTTAAGCTGGACACCTTGGAGAACCTGAGGAAAAGGAGACCAAAAGAGACTGGGATCCCTCTAAAGGTGTCCTTCATGGTCTATTTATAGTTTATCTTAGCAAGATTTTTTGTTTTACTATACACAACCTAGATTGGTCAGCAAATAGCCAAACCCCGCCGCTTGGAATGACTATCGACTGACAGAAATAAAATAAATGTAACGTTATAGGAAAAATTCTCCCGGAGTTTACCAGCGACGATACCCCAACCTCCTGGGATGGCGGATCCTTTGAAGGGACCGACTCTCGTCGACCTTCGGCTTGCCTCGCCAACCCTCGACCTCACCAACCTTCGGCTCGCCTTACCGACCCCGGCTCGCCTTGAGGCGAGCGACGAGTAACCAATGAGGCCAACATTTGCCCATCTCCTATTCTTACCTCGGGGAAAGCGCATCCATACCTTGTGACTAGTCTCACCGACCAATCGTCTGTCGCCTTTGGCGGGTGCGGGCCCACTCGGCTCGCTCATACCCGAGCTCTCTTGTCCCATTCCACTTAGCGAACATGGGGTTGTACAATAGACACCCAAGCGCAGCGCACCCGCATGTGCGCAACGCGCCTTGCATACCGGCCCATGCGCCTCGCACACAGCGCGTTGGCGCGAGCACCCCCTCCCCCTCGCGCGTGCTCCATTTGCGCGCGCCTTGCGCGTGCACGCTCTGTGTATGTGCATGCGAGTCGTCAGCCGCCACTGCTGCCAGCGGCCCCTACGCCGTCTCCAACAGCCATCGCCGCCTACGGCCGCCATCGCCGCCTACGACTGCCATCGCCGCCTCCAGCCACTGCCCTCCCATGCCCACCACCCTCCCATGCCCACCGCTGCTTCAAGCCGCCGCCGCCATCAGGCACCCTGCCCGGGCCTTCCGAACCCCTCGGGGGCTCTTTCTTCATTTTGCAAAATTTGGTGATCCAGGAGACCAAAACAAAGCGATGTCATTCGCTAGCACAAATTCTGCCCCGACGCAATTAGCGACGTATCACTCTAGCAGACTATAAATAGGCCTCATGCCTTTATTTGAAGACAAACAACTCCATGGGCTAGAAGGAGCTCTGAGGTTTTCTGGCGAGATCGTGAGACTTAGATCGATCCTCCACTCAGGAATTCGCTCCGCTCCCTTTCTAGCACAAATGCTTCGTCAAGCTTTCAAGACACGACATTCTTCTCCGCGGGAGCGCTCGCACAAAGACTCCTCTTCAGCAGGAGCCCTTCCATTAAGGCTCCACGAGCTTAAGGATATTTCCAAGTCGAAACACTTCCATTGAGGTTCCGTGTACTTAGCAATTTTCCCAGCAGAAGCGTCTCTATCGAGGCTCCGAGAACTTGGTTCATTTTTCATCATTTTCGTACTTTGTAACGAGTGGGTGACCTGCCACCCTCACAGGCAGGAGCAGACTCATGTCTGGACACACCCGGACACTTGCCCGAGTGTGTTTTCGCGAATTTATAGTAACCGTTGTGTAAACTCTAACATGAACACTTTAGACATCGATTATTATAATAACCGCTGTCTAAAGTCTGTCATGAACACTTTAGACAGCGGTTATTATAATAACCACCGTCTATTGCTTGAATGGTTGTCTAATCACGTATATTGATTAAGATTTTTTGGACAGAATCACTAATGAAAAAATAACTACTCGTTTTCAGAATATGCATCCACGAAAAATTATTTGCTGTCAGGTTAGTTCTTTTGAATTCATTATTATGCAATGCCTAATATCACTTATATTGTAATAAATTGTAATAGATATTAACAATACTTATTAAAGTATTAAATTATTTTTTTATCAATTTAATTTCTCTAATTTTAATTAAATTTATTTAGTGCCTGAATCATGCAAAAATCCTGGGTTGGTCCGATGAATCATCTCAAAATCTTGTAAACTCCAACAATATAGTTGATTTTGACCCAACACATATCCGACCTTATGGTTGTTCACCCTTTACGAGTTTTTCACGTCAATTTTTTTATCATTTGCTGCTATTTTTTTTGATTGTTTGCGCGCATGGTTCAATTCCAAAGTAAGACGATCTAATTCTCTAGACAAAAAAAAAACGGATGACCCACAACAAATTTAACTTCTAATTATTATTTTTGGTGATTGTTATGGACAAACCAATTTTGGATAGGTGCAAACCAATTTTACGGACAAATAAAAATTTTATATGTGCAAACCAAATTATTACGTACAAACTATATATATATTTTTAAATTGTTTAGCAAAATATGAACAAATAGTTTAACAAAAATATTATAAAATTTAACTTAATACAAAAGTTTCAAATTTATTATAAATTTTTTTTAATGATGAGTGCAAATTTTCGAAATTTTTTTTCCACTGGAGAAATACGAAAATAAATGATGAAAGTAAGAAATACGGAAAGAAATGTTTAAATTTAAGACTTGGTTCTGATCAAAGGAACTGAATATGAGCGAAAATGTTCGAAATAAATAAATCCGGAGCTCCCGCAATGATCAGAAGTGAGGATGTGTGATAGATGTCATCACATATGTCTTGCGGTAGGCGTTGACGGCGTTGACGGCGTTGGCGGCTACAACGGCGGCGGCGGTGAAGAGAGAGGCGTCAGCGTATGACTCGCACCTGTCGATATGATGGAGAAATGGTTTGTCATATCAATTTTACCGTATCATTTAAAATAATTGTTTAAAAATTTTTATTTTTAAAATTGATTTGCATTATTTAAAATAAATTTACCCATAACAATTACCTTATTTTCTAAAAATCTTCTAATTTTTGTGCCTTTTCGAAATACGTCTTGTACATGCAATTTCAGGAAAAGTGTTCAACATGAAAGTTGTATATATCGACAAGATCTACAACTTTCGTGTTGAACACTTTTCCTGAAATTGCATGTACAAGACGTATTTCAAAAAGGCGCAAAATATAAGTATATTTTCAAAGTACGCATTATACATGCTTTTTTAGGAAAAGTAATCAACACGAAAGTTGTAGATTTCATGGATATCTACAACTTTGTTGTTAAACACTTTCTGAGTGCAGCCCGCGACCCCGAAAACCCTCGTGCCAAAAAAGAAAAAAAATGAAAAAAAACCAAACAGCTTCAGTTTAGTAGTCCGTTCTCCAGTTCTCTGTCGCTGATCGCGATCGCGATCGCGATCGCGATCGCAATCGCAACCTCCCTCTCCCTACTTCTCATCCCGCATTCCCGCATGTCCTCACCTTCCCCCCAGGCCTGAAACCATAAGCCTAGCTCTGGGATCTATCTCAATGTCTTCCTCCCAATCGCTCGGCGGCGCATCCCGCGCCGGCCGCGTTCTCGGCCCGTACCTCGACCGCATCATCAAAAACGCGGCATGGCGCAAGCACTCTGCTCTCGTCGCCTCCTGCAAGTCCATTCTCGACCGCCTTGACTCCATAGTCGACTCCCCGATCGAACCTACCTCACTCCTCGCCGGTCTCTCACCTACCGACGCCGAAGCCCTTCTCTACCCCCTTATCCTCGCCCTTGATTCGGCCTCACCTAAGGTTGCAGAGCCCGCCCTCGATGCCATCCACCGCCTATTTTCTCTCTCCCTCTTCCGCTCCGAGATCGACGACGCCTCCGGCGACTCCGCCCCGGTTGCTACTCGCCTCGTGGTATCGGTATGCGCCTGTGGCGCGACGGGCGACGATGCTCTCGAGCTGGCCATGCTCCGCGTTCTCGTAGCCTCCGTGCGATCACCGGCGGTCATGCTGCGGGGCGAATGCCTCGTGCATATTGTAAAAAGCTGTTACAATGTGTATTTGGGAAGCCAGAGTGCTACCAACCAGTTGTGTGCCAAGTCTGCCCTGGCTCAGATCCTGTTGATCGTCTTCGCTAGAGTGGAGGCCGACGCCATGGACATTGCAATAAAGACGGTACTGATCGCTGATGTGATGGATCTGGCGGATAGGGGCTTTAACGATTCCAATCTCGCCCAGGCCACGAAAAAATTTATCAACGAGGCCATGGCTGGAAGCGAAGTTGCTGTTCTGGAGGATAAACCACGGGATCCTGAAGTTGTAGAGCGTAATGTTGGGGATGATGCTGATGGCGTGAGTAAGATTAGGGAGGACGGATTTCTTTTGTTTAAGAACTTGTGTAAGTTTTCGATGAAATTTGCTGCACCAGGGGAAAATCCAGATGATCCTCTTTTGTTGAGGGGAAAGGTTATTTCTTTGGAGCTCTTGAAGATGGTAATGGACAATGCAGGGATATTTTGGCTTACAAATGAGAGGTAAGTAGCATGCTAATTGTTTGGCGCTTTCTCAATTTTATAGAACTGAGCTAGAAATATTGGGTCATTTTTTTGTGAAATCATGAAATGGAGACTACCCGTAGTACTGACAATCAAGAACAGTTCCAGATGAAACTCATGCCATTTAAATACGTTATTTGATTTGCTAACATTTTAAAATAATATTTGTCCAAATACCATACTTGTATGACATCTTGTACCTTCCATATAATCAAAAGTTAGATTATTTAGATGTCTTTAAACAATATGGTGTGCCAGTAACACATCATTGGCTGAAAGCATTTGTAATTAGCCAACCTGCTATGGAAGGTTATTATGGTGGGTCCCAACAGAGATATGTTGGATCAAGTTTGGCAAGTCTATTCTCGTCACCCGAAAACTACGAACAACTCATGGTGTGATTATGCGATTCAATGCATTTTATTTCCTTTATGCTTTTTGTAATTGTGTTTTCTTTTAGCCCAATCAAGACTAATGGACTAGGACTATAAATAATCCACATGTATGTTTGTTGAGTTATCTTGGATGATGAGGAATTAAATCATAGGTTGTTGGTGAGGTGGAACTTTCCCG
The DNA here is from genome assembly GCA_039583875.1 of Platanthera guangdongensis. Lineage (NCBI taxonomy): Eukaryota > Viridiplantae > Streptophyta > Magnoliopsida > Asparagales > Orchidaceae > Platanthera > Platanthera guangdongensis. Next base: position 157,335,135 of record CM077154.1, read on the forward strand.
TTGTTTTTTCTCGCCGCCCCTCTCTTTCACTCGCTTGAATATCACCAACAGTAAATTTTACACTGGTCTGACCTATTGTGTCACCCACTTCACACACAATTGTCGGCCTCTTTTTTGTTGTTTGAGTGTTTTCAATAGCGCCGCCTTTGCGCTATGTCGATCCGTCAACAATTCTGTATTGGGCCAATTTCACTCGACTTTTGCACCCAACTACACCGCAAGGTGCATGCACTTAAATAATAAGATGTCAAAAAAGCGATGGCGACGTCGAAAAAAGTGGTACATGATCTCAAGTTCTCGCCTCAACGCTTATGAGGCGTGCGTCAACGAGTGCCATGACTCCTTAGTCACCATATTGCAACAATATTAATGTGCATTTGCAACCATCTCCAAGGCCATCGGCCAAACCCAATCTCACGACCTCCAGGCTAAGAAACTTTGTCCACCCTTATGCAGCGAACCACATCACCATCGAGATAGCTCCTCGCGTGTCATTCCATCTCGATTTACCCTCCTTCACTGGGCAGAATTCCATAAGATGCGTATCCTGTGCTGAATAGTTATTAGAAAACCACGTCATCGCCAATGATCAACGAGCCTACTTTGCATTCGTTGGTATGGGATGATCGAACCTATACTAGGTCCGCTAGTTACGACAATCTACACCATCCTGAATTAGTTATCACTTATGCAAGCCCGAATTTAAAATTAAGAACACCGCAATCCGGTTAACACAGTGGAGAGCCACTGTACCTTGTGACAATCTGACATCATTGATGAGTACGTGGGTGATTCATTGAATTTTCACCCATGTTCCATGTCTTACATCAAATCGTTACTTAGTATGATTCATGCACGGTCTCCAACCCCACATCCGTGTCCGCTTCCGCTACCTCCACCACACCTTCATCAAACCATGAACGCATCTCGCTTGGCAAAAGCAAAATTTGTAATCTGTCATCAAATAATTACTGCAACTGATCTTCCTCGTCACAAGGTGACGCTCCCTACTCCACCAACAAACCACCCTCCTTCGACACCCCCCAAAATCACCATTGCGCATTCAACATTCCTTCACCAAACCATAAGCCTTCACTTCCACCTACCAAGACGTTGTGTCACCCTCATGTGCATCACCTTTCTAGTCAATAATACAACCACTTTAAAAGCAAGGGCCTATGCTTCCTTTGTAAGTGGCCCTACTCATCGACAATGAGCAGTGTGCCTTGATTAGGAATTACAAGGAGAATATGAATATATATCTCGATGCCTTAGAGAATGCAGATGATATACCTCTATCGACTGATATCGCCGCTATGAACCACCTCGATCTCCCGTACTTTTAGTTGGGGGCATCTTGGGCTCATAAACCATGAAACTCTGTGACAACTTGTGTCTACTGAGATTTTCATTATGATCAATAGTGAGATCAACCACAACTTCATCTCACAAGACTTGGTGACTTGTCAACACCTTCCTTACCCGGATTCACAATTTACCTTAACGATCTTAACTGATCCCTAACAAGAGGTTTATATCTTACTTTGCGACGGACATGACTGTGCTCTATCATGAGTCATGACATGCTTCTTTACTTTTGGCTAGGTTGCATTGATGTCATTCTGGGCATGGCGTGGTTCAGACTTCAGGGAATGCCAAAGTCAATTGGTCCATATTGATGATGACATTCATCTTCCTCGATTTCTCAGTCATGATCTAAGGATACATTTGACTCGCACGCAACCCAACAACACTCTACTCCCCGAAGAAGACTCAAAAAGTATATTTCAATGCAATCTTGTGACAGATCACCTTTCTTACCCTTGATCCTTCTTTTAAACACAACTTTCTTTCCTATCAAGAGTAAGAATCCGCTAGAAGAGTCCTCGATCTTCTTAAAGTTTTTGGAATATTAGAGAATATTCCAATTTTAAATATTTTGATAAATTATCAAATTCTAATTGGTTTAGTACTTAATGTTGAGGAGACATACATAGATGAAATACAAAATGGATGATGTGGGATGAATCATAGATGACATACACACTGAATTGCGCTCATTACTTGAGGCATTCCAAACTTGTATGCAGCTGAACCAATCTTCCCAAGGACTTCAAATGGGCCGATATACATAGATTTAAGCTTTTCGCTACTCCCAAATCTTTTAATGTCAGGTCCTAGTTTCACCTTCAATAATATGTGTTCTCCAACCTGGAACTCCAATTCATGGTGTTTTAAGTCGAAGTGTTTCTTCAATTTGCCCCGAGCAATTAAAAGTCGGACTTAAACCACCTAAATTTCTTTGTTGGTGCCTTCAGTTAGTTGTGGTTCCAATATAATTTTATTTGACTTCAAACCAATACAAAGAAGTACGACATCTTCTTTCATACAAAGCTTCGTACAGTGTCATCTATATACTCGAGTGGTAGCCGTTATTTTGGGTAAACTGCACCATCGGTAGATGTTGCTCTCAGTTTCCACCAAACTCTTGGTTTCACATCCTCAAAAATTCTTCAAGCATTTGTATCATTCGTTCAGTCTGTCCATCTGTTTGGATATGATAAACAATATTGAAGTTGTATTGTGTACCCAAAGATTTTTGGAAAGCCTTCCAGAATATCCTCTCGATCGGACACAATCGAGACTGGACTCCACGAATGCCCATGATATGGTTGATTTGTTTCTAAATGAATCTCGACATCGACTCGCGAGACCTACATCTTTATAACCCATTGGCACAAAGTGGGTTGACTTGATCGCTCTTTCGACATTATTCAAATTGCAATATTTCCTGACATCCTCGGGAGACCTACAACTAGATCCATTGAGATGCCCTCTCACGTCTACTTTGGTATCAGGAATGACTGAAGTACTCCATTTATATGTTGATGCTCTGGCTTGACTTGTTGGAAAGTTAGACAGTGTTTTATACATAGTGTATGACCATCGTAAATCCATCTTCAAGTCATGATACATCTTTATAACTCCCGTGTGGATCGAGCTTCGACTAATCTGCCTCCTTGCAGAATAATTTTTAAAGATTCTGCCAAGCTCCACATTGAAGGTTATCAAACTCCACGAACTCGGTACTCTATCGATTCGGATCGCATTGTAGGATTCCCTGAAAAACTTCATCAACAGAGTACAAAGCCCAGAGCAAAATTTAAATTGTGACTTTCTACAATGGTCTTTATCAGCTTCTTCCATTTCACATCATAGTGTTCTTTCCGGATTTTTCGCAACCAATTGGGAGATATGATTAGTTGCATAGCATCACCATACTTGATTATGTCCCTGAGTTTAACTGTAGTCTCCATGCCTGCGATTAGGGAATACGCGTTTGTTCGGCTTAGCTTTAGATCTACATCATAAAATATTTTCTCCCTTTAGTTGCATAGAAGAATACATTCGGGAGTAACAGTTATGAGAACCGCTGGAGGAGCTTACTAGCTTGTTCATGAAACCACAGTGCCATGCCTAGAATGACAGGATAGAGTGCCTCATGTCCTAGGAGCTCACGACTGACATTACCTGTCCGAGTGCCAACCCCTTCTCTAGCTCGTCCTCCTCACGAGCAAGAAGGATAGTTGTCATATTTATGCAAATTATTGAGAATTAAACCATGTGACTATTCCTGATAAGAATCTAATACTGATGATACGTGAGCTACTAGATGAATTTCAGGGAGCCACACATTTCTCTAAACTGGATGGTCCGGTTACCATGAAATATGAGTTTGTTTAGAGGACATCCACATGACGTTATTTCAGACACAGGCTGACCTTTATGAAATTTTTTATCCTGCCATTTGGACCGTCTAATACCTCAACCTCCTAGTCCAACTCTCCAAATATACATAGATTTGTTTTTTTAATGACATACTAGTTTACGATTCTTCCTCATAAGATCATCTAAAGCATCTCTCTCCTACCATCCGTATGCTCTGACAACATTGTATGTTAAACCCCAAAAGTGCACCTTTGGCAAACAAAAGATCAGTTATTTGGGACATACCATATTAGTTCCTATGATGTCCACAAAATCTAACATGGTCTCAATCGTCCTTCTTTGGCGCACTTTGCATCCTACCACGTCGTCCCAGGTTCCTGATACTTATTTGATACTATTGCAAATGCATATATCATTATGGAAAATGACAAGTTTGCTTAACTACTGATCATTCTCTTGAAGAAACAAGCATCCCCACTCTTTTAGTGGACACATGCAACTTATGTGATTTACCTTAACAAACAACAGGCCTCGGTACTCGCACCCATTTTTCCATGTTGCTTATCTCCTAGCCACTCCCGATCGAGTGCGACACCTCGAACCTTGCTATCAGGACAATATTCATGCAGAGTGGCTGACCCATTGCTTACTTCAGTCTAACCTTCTCAAGTACATCACGGTCTCTAGTCATGGCCATCCATGATTTGCGACCGCACCTCTTGAAGCATCACTACATCGGCTACACGAACCAGTGTCTGTTATCTTCTTAGCCAGAAGATATTAACACAAGCTCAACAAGTCTGAGTGACTAAGTTATTGTGGTACAATTTTACAGTTAGCATAGTGTGTGTAAGCTCCTATAGGGTCCGACTCTTCCATTTCACTACACCATTTTGTTGAGGTATGTATGAGCCGAGTATTCATGTCAGATCCCTAAGTAATGACAAAAACTAGAATTTTTTTGTTTTCAAATTTTTTGCACTTATTAGAACGTGTGAACATTATGATATATTTGTTTTCATTACGAGTGACAGTGTACGGGAGGCCCCCCCCCTTCGTGCAGTCAACTTGCGCGATGAAAAACTTTCAATTCAACAGTACCCGGGCTGCCCCGGCAAAATAATGGGCGAAAGATTCACCCGCCCTCGACGTTCTTATTTTTTTTATCATGTAATTTTTAATTATTTAAAATTAAAAGAGCCGCGAATACGATCGCTACCCTTTCATCTCCATATGATAATTCTCGTATTATAATAAGTTTTTTGCATATAATAAGCTCCATAGCGACTTAAAGGATTATTAATATTATTTTAAATTATGACAATAACATAGATTTGGATTTGTAATATAATCCGTTAGGAAAAAAACTTAAAATGCAAATTATTAGGAAGTCTGAAGCCTGATTTTTTGCTAAATTTTTTTAGAAAAACACCCTAGCGGCCGCTCTATATGCATGGTAAAAACAACTTGTTCCAGGCCGACGTCGGCGCCCTGCCGGGTCCTGCCACCTACGGGTTTGCTGTCGGGGGTTGTTCGGCGGCTAGCGGGCAGGGCCGGCCTTGCCCGCTCGCCATCGGACAACCGCCGGAGGGTTCGCTGGGGTTTGGCGAACCCACCGGTGGGGGCCAGGGACCAGGCAGGCGGCGGCTTGGAGGCCTCAATCGTGAAGGGTTCGCCGCCGCCGGCTGCCTGCCCGGCCCCCGCCGGCGGGGTCACTGGACCCGGGCGAACCTGTCGGGAGTTGTTTGGCGGCGAGCGGGCAGGGCCATCGCCGATAGTGGCCCTGCCCGTGAGACCCAGTTTCGGGTCTCACGGGCCAGGCCACTATCGACAATGGCCCTGCCCGCTCGCTGCCGGACATCCCCCGACGGGTTTGACGGGGGTCCGGCGAACACTCTGTTGGGGGCCGGGCAGGCCGGGGACGGCGGCGGCCTTAATCGGCGTGAGTTTTTTTTACTTGTGCACTGTCAGCGGTGCGATTCGCGGAAGAGGGACGACTGGGATGCGTTCGTCGGGCAGGGCACACATGAAGTGATGTTACCCAACGGCTTAGACCTGTCCAAATCCAGTTGGCGCACAGGAAGAAACAACCGAATGACGGAAGGTCGGAGTCGATGCCAATCGAAAAAATGTTGGGAAGTGCAAACGACCGACTGGCGGAAATAAGATTCGACGTCGACGCCAATCGGGCGGGTCGCTGGAGTCTATGGTGAGGTCGACAACAGCCTTGCACGGAGGTCGACGCTAGAGGGCTCCAAAGATGCGAGAATGACATTGCGTCGGTTGATGCGAAGCGGACGAACCGCAATTCCGTTGAAAGGGGGATCACGAGCTGTTTGACATCGCCAGGGCAGGGAAATTAGACACGGAGCTCTGGTCAGAAATAGCTGGGAGGCGGGATGTTACGGGCGTGAGGCTGTCGCCGATATTACAGAGGGAGCGACTAGTACGTCGTTCCTCTGTTCTTACCTGGGCGGCTTTTCTTCTCAATAATGGTGGTATTAATAGCCGTCCAATCAGTCATTTCCAAATTTTCTATCAGAGTATTATTTTTCCATCTATTGCTTTGGATTTTGATTTGCTTTATTTCCTGCCAACTGTAGCCTTTCCTAATATGATATTTTATGTATCTCTTTTTGAAAGGTAGAATTAGCTATCATTCTATCTTATAACATTATTTTTGCTTTATTTAAATTTTTTCCCTTTAAATATTTTAAGCTTGCCCCTTTTGTCATAACTACCAAAATTACTCGATCCATTTATTCAGGGTCTCATCGGGCGGTCAAACCGATGAGCCAAATAGTTTCAAATAGAAAACAGATGCGTGAAAGAAATACATAACAATAAATAAGTGGTAAAATAAAAGTTTTATGATGCATGATGACGTCATGCATGTTTGAATGCGATGGAGGATGCATCTGTTTTGTGCTGCCTCATTCCGCCGACGCGCGTATTTCTGACCCGTGAACCGGTTTTTATGCGGGGTCATAACAATATTCATATTCCAAGAGCAATATATAGCAGACTTATTAGCCAAAGCAAAGATGGGAGAATGCAATCCAGCCCTTACATCTATGACAACCAATGAAAAATTCAGTAAAGACTAAAGACTCCACATAAATGAAGTTAATACTGCAAAATATTGATCAGTTGTTGGCTCACTCCGGTGTTTAACCAACACAATACTGGATATTATACATTCCGTGAATATTGTGTCACATTTTATGCAAACCCCAACAATTGAGCATATAAATACTGTGAAATGCATTCTAAGATATCTTCAAGGGACCCAACAACATGGACTCATGTATCAGAAAAGAATTCAAAACTTAATGAGTTTTCAGATGCTGATTGGGGAGCCTGTCTTGACGACAGGAAGAACACTATTGGATTTGTTTTCCGACTTGCAACAAGCCCAATAGCTTTCTCCTCACGCAAATAATCGACGACGGCATTATCAACAACATAAGCAAAATATATGACATTATCAAGTGCCAGCTGTTAACGACAGTGGCTAAAGAGATTATTAGAAGAAATTAAAGGTAAAGAAGAGAAAAAACATCTGCATCCTGTGTGATAATCTCTTCACCACTCAACTTGCGAAAAACCCAATCACATCGAAAAAGCAAGCACATAGATATCCACTTTCATTTTATCAGAGAGCAGACAGAGATGGGAAATGTTCAAGTAGAACATTGCAAGAGCCAAAATCAATTGGTAGATCTAATGACGAAACCTCTACACAAAGACAGATTCTTCGCATTACTGGATACCCTAAATGTGAAGATACAACCACTTTAAGAGGGAGAATGAAGCCAAATAAACCGGTTTACGGAACCTGCGAAGAAGCCAAAGTTAGAAGGATATGTAGATATGAATAAATGTATAAGATTTGGTTATATGTATGTGCTGCTGGGCACCCATGTAATATACCAAGATAAATGTAACCGCTTAACTATAACTGCTTAAGTGTGCGGGTATTTAAACAGGGGTCCTGTGTTAGTAAAAGAGATAAGAGGGATGAAATAAAAATAAAAAAAAACTCTGTATGCTATTTCCCTTCATATTATGTATTCATTTTTTTCATCATATACCAACACTTCGGTTGTTCGTAAGTCTCTTATGGTGGAACTTTCCCTTTAGTTTCTTCTTACCGCTTCTTATCTCCCTCACTTGCTATACTACCACCGATGGTAGTTGTAACAGAGGTTCAATCCATGCTAAGGTGAATTTCAGATTCTAATACTTTTCAGTAGGTCACCCATCCTTGTTATACTTACACATGGATTCACTTAACTGAGTTCATAACAGAACTCCTCCACGTGCTCTTAAGATACATCTCACATATCTGGGATGGACCAATATTATTTCCTTTATTCATGTACCCATTTCTCTTGAAAGCATGCTGACTTTGAAGTCTGTCTGGAGCTGCTCCTTGTTTGGACTTACTGTAGCTACCCGCCATGATCAAATCACCCTGTTCGGATCTGGGATGTCACAACATTGTCATCTAATGACATTGACATCTTAATAACATAGACACCTTAGTAAAATTGACTTATAATTTTATGTGAACCAAGTGAAGAAAATTGTGTATATTTTATTCTTCCATTGTTTAGCAAATTGTAACAGTGTGAAGCATTTGGAATTAATTATTGTGGTAATAGAGGTCTCTCTTAACAACAAAAGATTAGGAAATTCGCTTCATCGTCGGCCCACCTTCATCAGATCCGGGATGTCACAACATTGATGTTGAACCATTCAAAGGAAAATTGTGTAAATTTTTTCTTTTATTGTTTAGCAAATTATTAATATGGAAAAATTTGGAATTGATTATTTAGTTAGTAGACGTCCTTTCGATGACAAAAACTAATGACTGTCTTCTAATTTTAACTTTTGATCATTTATTTTCTCCTAAAGGTATATAATATCAACGCATTTTTATCCTTTCCGATAGTCATCAAATATTGAGGATATTATAATTATGCCGCATTGTAGTTTTTTTGGCTGTTCTTTATCTTTACACCTTTTCTGCCTGCAGGTTTCTTGGGGCTATCAAGCAGTACCTTTGCTTATCATTGTTGAAAAATAGTGGATTGTCAATGATGAGTATTTTTCAACTTCTATGTTCAATTTTCTTGGTTTTATTGTTCAAGTTTAGATCTGGCTTGAAAGGGGAGTTGGGGATTTTCTTTCCCATGTTTGTCTTAAGAGTTCTTGAGAACGTGCTCCAGCCAAGTTTCCTGCAGAAGATGACGGTCCTCAATTTGGTGGAAAAGATGTGCCAGGATCCCCAACTCATCATAGATATCTTTGTGAACTATGATTGTGATGTTGATGCACCAAATATTTTTGAAAGGTAAAGCATATGCCTCATCCCCAAAAGATCAAATTTAATTTCATTGGAACTAAAATAAATTTAATGTTTGGTGACTGCACTGTTCTACCCATTATTCTTGATGATTTTTGTTTGTGATAACCTTAATAAACTGTATTAAGACACTAATAATTCCATCAGATGCTTGCAGGATCGTCAATGGACTCCTAAAAACAGCTCTAGGTGTGCCTGCTGGATCCTCAACAACTCTATCACCTGCTCAAGACGCTACATTTCAGACTGAATCAATTAAGTGTCTGGCTACTATTATCAAGTGTATGGGAACCTGGATGGACCAGCAATTGAGAAATGGAGAATCTTCCACACTGAGTTCTGATATTGATAATTCAACAGAGAACTCGAGCTCTATTAATGGAGAAGAGGGAACTAGTATGGATTATGATCTACACTCTGATGTAAACTCTGGATTGTCAGATACCATCACACTTGAGCAAAGACGGGCCTACAAATTAGAATTTCAGGTAATTTATCCTAGCATATTTATATCATTTCCTGTTGTTACTTCCCATTTAGTTGAAAACTGAACCCATTCCACAAATTGTAATGACTGAACTGATTAATGCAGAAAGGTATTTCACTGTTTAATAGGAAGCCTTCAAAGGGTATCGATTATCTGATTAATACCAAGAAGATAGGAGGTTCTCCGGAGGAAGTTGCTTCGTTTTTGAAGAATACAGCTGGTCTAAATGCGACAATAATAGGAGATTATCTGGGAGAAAGGGATGAATTCCCTCTAAAAGTTATGCATGCTTATGTGGACTCTTTAAATTTTGAGCATTTGGATTTTGGGGACGCTATTAGATTTTTGTTACGAGGGTTTAGGTTGCCTGGAGAAGCACAAAAGATTGACCGCATCATGGAAAAGTTTGCTGAGCGTTATTGCAAATGCAATCCAAGTGCTTTTATCAGTGCAGATACAGCTTATGTCCTTGCATATTCAGTGATATTGCTTAACACAGATGCTCACAATAACATGGTTAAATATAAGGTGAACTTCACAACAATCGAGGGCATTTGTCTTGTCCAATTAATAGCCCAGGGCATTTGTCTTGTCCAATTAATAGCCCAGGGCATTTGTCTTGTCCAATTAATAGCTGTAGTATATGCAAAGTATTCTCACCAATTTCACTTTTCCGGCAGATGTCAAAGTCTGACTTCATTCGCAACAATCGAGGGATAGATGATGGAAAGGATTTGCCAGAAGACTATTTGGGTTCTTTGTATGACCAAATTGTGAAGGAGGAAATAAAGATGAAAGCAGATACTTCAGCTCCGCAGAACAAGCAGGCAAGCAGCATCAACAAGCTTTTGGGTTTAGATAATATTCTCAACTTGGTCAACTGGAAGCAAACAGAAGAGAAAGCATTAGGCACAAGTGACATGCTAATCAAGCATATCCAAGAGCAGTTTAAAGAAAAAAGTGGAAAATTAGAGTAAGATAAATTAAAACAAAAAATATTTTCTCAGGGTGAAATGAATAAAAGGTAACTTCTGTGTGATTTTTTTTTTGTAATACAGGTGTACATTTTATTCTGTCACTGATACAGCTATCTTGAGGTTTATGATGGAAGTTTGCTGGGCACCGATGATGGCTGCTTTTAGTGTGACTCTTGACCAAAGTGATGATAAAGCTGCCACATCCCAGAGCTTGCTAGGATTTCGGTATGCTGTGCATGTTACATCAGTCATGCATATGCACACTCAAAGAGATGCGTATGTTACATCAGTCGCCAAGTTTACATACCTCCATTGTGCCGCCGATATGAGGCAAAAGAATGTTGATGCGGTCAAGGTATGGTGCTTAATCTCTTTGACTTGCTTTCAATTTTTTTGCGTGCATACTTGATTGCAACCATGCTCGCATTAGCTTGAACTGTGTTTCCAATTTCTTCTTACATGATATAAATATCATGCAATAAGTGCTGATTAATTAGTAGCCTAATTGCCTAAAATATAATATTTTTCTTAATTTGTTAGATCCTCCATTTATATATTGCTATAGGCGTTTACAGAGGACATAAAAAGAAAGTTTTCTGAAGGCGTTAGAACAATTTCTATTAGGGTTTCGATTTAAAGAGCAGAGCAAAAGGCAAAGACAACGTAGGAGATTACGGGACTTGCTTCAAGGAGTCAATTGGGGCTATTTTGTTCTCCTAAGGCGTCGATGAGAAGAGCCGAGTAGAAGGCAAAGATGACAAATGATTTTGAGACCTTGCTTCACTAAGTTGATAGTAGAGGTCCTTTTATCTTGAAACCACTGCGTAATTGTATCCTACAAATGTGCCTCGTCAAAGACGTCATATTGTAGGTTGGGGATGTGAGTGTGATCATTAACAATGCAAGCCCTAAATGTAGTGTTGAAGAAAATCCTATCTATTCTAGGATGACGAATGTAGACAATTGACGATCCGACAATCAATTATAATTAATAATAAAGGCATAAATCTCTTTCAATTATCACAAACAAGTAAATCAAATAATTCTAACAAGCAGATAAGTTTGACTTTCCTCCGTTTGAAGGGTTAGCTAAATGTGCAAGCGAATAAATCCTGCAAGTCATGGTTAGTCTCAAAACAAATACACTAGCATAACAAACGTCTACAATCATATAGGAATCAACATCATACAACAAAGGTGAAGATAATGGAACCAACAATAAAAACTTATGAGAGAAGGGCCGTAGACGAAGGGATGAAGATCTGTTGATCCTGGACGAGACGGTGGATTTTTCAGTGGGATGAAGAGTGCTATAAATGGTCGTCGGAAGTGGAAAGTTGTCTTCTTGTGGACTGGATAGAGTAGAAAAGAGATTAGGATGTTTTGGTTTTGGGTTAGGGGGCTGTGCGGGAGGTTTGGTGGTAAGGGGCTAGGGTGGAGTCGTCCCAGCTGGGGATGGCTGGAATAGGGCACAACCTGGAATAGAAGGGTAGGAACAGAGATGGGTACATGGTGGTCTCAAAGTGCTCAAGCAAAGAGGGAGAGGTTAGGGGAGGGGGTGGCTGCTTGACATGAGGTCTTGAATAAGGTTGGTGTCTGTGTGGATGCAGAAATGGAGGGGGAACTGCTTATGAAGGTTTCAGTTGTAGTTTTTCCGGGTTATGTGTGGCTGATAGGTAAGGAAACAAAAGAAAATGATTAGGATACTATTTTGGAGTCAGCACCTTGGGTTTCACGGAGTCGGTACTGCTAGAAGGCAGCCGAATTCCGGGAAGAAGCTCTTCAAAATCTGCGATGACTGTCAAAACCAACCCCCCTTTCTATTTATTATAATATGGTTGGGCAACCATTGTGGATGACTATGATTGATTGTTCACGATAGTTGTCCGAACTCGCTCAATGAAACAAAACATATAGAACTATGTAAATGTTGTTTTGGACAGAATCGCGGTCTTGGGTCATCCATCTGGCGATGCCAAATATGATAGTTTACAAATCAACATCAAACAAGCCCAGAACTAATTATACAAAAGGTCTCCTTGATCCTATCATTCTCTCCAGCTCTAAAGAATTTGTCTCCTGATAAATGAAGATGAGTATCCTCTTGGTGTAGGCTGGATAAGATTCGATGACTACTCAAACACTACCCAAATGTCAATTAGGAATCAACATCCTCTCTAGCGAACCCAATATCTTGATGTATCTCCGTTTGGCGTGATCACAAACTCGTGGTCCATGATGTCTGCAATGGTCTCTGGATGCCGCACTCTATGAAGTCAACTCATATGTTGGTGGCCTCGAAGAGACTGTAGGTGGTACTGGTTTAACCATAAGTGTTTGATTCTGAGGTGGGTGAGGCTCAAAGGTAAGGTGAGAGGGGACTGAGGATGGAAACGGTGAGGCTCAAGGGTGTGTTCAAGGTATGGATCTGTCTACTCGCGAGGTGAGGCTCGAGGTATGGATTCACGTATTCGCATGGTTTGAAGTATGGTATCAAGTCTTCAACATTGAATACGGGGTGGATACCCATACTCTTAAAGATGTCAAGCTTATAGGTGTTTGTTTTGATTTTTATCACGGCTGTGTGGGGATCCATTTGCTTGACATGTAACTTTTTAGCAAACCCCTTCAGGAGCCTCTCTGTATGGTTCAGACCATCACCCGCTCACCTTCTTGAAAAAAATGTTTCCACTTGTGGTTATATGCATAATTTTTATACATTTTATTAGTACATGCAATATTTCGTCAAATTGATTCATGTAACTCATGCAGATGATGAATGATATACACACCAGACTTATGCGGATGATGAATGAAATACTCACCAGACTTATGCAAATAATTAACAAAAGACTCAATAGACTTATGCAAAGGATGCAAATGAAGGACAATAAATATAATAAACTCTTTAGGTGGCGACTCTACAACATTGAATGCCTTTAAAAAGAGATGACTTATTAAGAGGCTCTGTGTAACATCCAAAAACATCACGCACTTTTAAATATTAGGGTCCGACCACGAGCAAATTTGATCGAGTCAACGTCATGCCGAGGTACGAAATGCGGTAATAAGTTTTTGCGCATGATCGGTAATTTTGAATGAATTTATTATGAATTTTATGGTGCGATTTAGAGGCTCGCAAGAGTATTTATGCTGAAATAGAAAGAAAAAAAGTGTCATAAAGAAAATGGTGTGATTGAAATGTTTTGAATAACATTATTTATGGTATACTCCCCCCTCTTAATGTCGTGAGCCATGAATCGGGCGGTTACCTCACACGCTCCACCCTCTCACTTGGTTTTAAAAAAGTGATTGTTATTAGCACTACATTTTTGGCTTGTCGCACTACGTTTTCTCCTAATTTTTTGCGCATTTTGGAAATATGTCTTGTACATGCATTTTTAGGAAAAGTGTTCAACACGAAAGTTGTAGATATAGACGAGATCTACAACTTTCGTGTTGAACACTTTTCCTAAAAAAACATGTACAAGGCGTATTTCTAAAGGGCGCGAAATCTGGGTGTATTTCCAAAGTACGCCTTGTACATGCATTTTAAGGAAAGGTGTTCAACACGAAAGTTGTCGATCTCGACAACTTTCGTGTTGAACACTTTTCCTAAAAATGCATGTACAAGTCGTATTTCAAAAAGGCGCGAGAAATTAGAAGAACGTAGTGCTACTAGCCAAAACTATAGTGCTAATAACAATCACCTTAAAAAAACAGCCGCATGCCCTTCTTCCAATCCCGTGCAATAGAAGTTAGGGTTTCATTCGGCGCCCGACAAAACACTCGCAGACCCATCGTCGATAGCGGACGGTATCTCCCTCGCCAGAATGGGTTATCGATGCCTCCTGCTGCAAGAGGTCTCCCGACGCCCCCTTTCCTGCGGTTTTCTAGCTCGCGTCCGTAACTCTCCCGGCAGTCGATCGTTGTCCTCGCCTCTGGTCGACGCAACTGAAGGTCCAGGCGATCCTTCCTCACCAACAACCATTGATGACCTATGGATTGGTTTTTTGCCCCTTTTCCGTGCTCTGGACTGATGACTGGTGATGACCCTCTCCTATTTCTCAGTCGCTGTACCTTCTAGGTAGCGGGCTAGGACCCTTCCTCCTCTCAATTTCTTATGCTCTTTTTTTCCCCATTTCAGTTTCAGAAACTAGAACAAAAGGTTATTTCCCTCCTTCCTCAGATCTAGAAGTTGAGGTACTTCCCTTCCTCGACAGCCCTATTTGTGGCCGTTGCTCTAGTCACTTTGCCTTCCTCCTACAGCTCCCTTCAGGTATGGGTAGTCTTCGCTGTAATATATATATATATATATATATATATATATATATATATGCTCCTATGAGTACCAATCAAAACTTCCAATTAACCCCTTGCTTAATTAATGGATACTCTAGGTAATTGACTAAAGTGATAATTTCAGATTTGGGGCGTAGCCTTTTCCGATTCAGAAATCATTATCCTCCACTGTTAAGGGAGTGGCAAGCCCATTTCCCGCTTCTTGTTATGTTATCCTTGGAATTTTGGTGAGTGTTGATTTAATGTTAACTTTTCGCCTTTTAGGTTCCGCGAGGGCAATTTCTGTGTGTTCTTCAAAGTAACCTAGACAACTATGCCGTCACTTCTTGTGTGCGAACGTAGCAATACCATGATAAAAAATTCGACTTCTCTTCGCTAGATATACCACCTTATGTAACTGCATTATCTAAGTTATTTTAAATGCTTAAGTAATTTAATTATTCAACTTCCAGTGCCAATATAAATTTTATTAAATTACTTCAGTTCACGCAAAAAGCAACGAACATGTAACTTAGTAATGCATAATAAAGTTCGGTATTGGGTATGATGCGACATATATAGTGTAACATGAATACATGCATTTACACCAAGATCAAATACAATCAAGAATGTAGAATTAAATCAGACGAATAAGAAAAACTTCAAACACAATAAGATTCAGATCAATGACCTCATTCTCATCTGGCCAGCAATCCACATGAGCCTCAAACATGGGGTCATCAGTCACAGTTCCAGAATTGGAGATTTTTCAGGTGCAAGTCTGTGTTCCACTCAAGGAGCATCGCAGTTCAGGGCATCTTCAGGTCGTCATTTGGGCTCCATAATCATATTAAGTGCAATAAACCGTAAAAGTAAAATCTTCAGTCCACATAAGCCTTAGACATGGGGTCGTTAGCTGCTGTTCCAGAATTGGAAATTTTCAGTTACGGGCCCGTGTTCCACTCAGGGAGCACTTCAGGTCAAAGCATCTCCGGGCCGTCATTTGGGCTCCACAATCCGAATAAGTGAAATAAATCATAAAATCTAAAATTCGTGTACTCAATCTTTAGAAAGAATTCAGGATACCAATACTCAGTAAATGTAAGAACTCAAATAATAAGACAATCTACACGCATCAATACAAAAAATAACCTACAGTTAGATTAATCAAAAACACATTAATAATCAAAAGCTCATATTTTTACATACAAGCAAATTATGTATTTTTTAGTGTTACTGAGAGGAGTGGTCTTTCTTACTCACCAGTTCGATTGACTCGTCTTCGGACATTTTATTGATAGAGGCCACCAGTGGGGAGTTACACTTAGGACAAACATCACAGTTCTTCACTTTAGACACTTTGTAAGCTTGCAGTGATTGGGAGTTTACTATTCTTTCCCTTATTAGTTGGCTCTTTGAATAAATGTGGAGGTACTACTATTTATACATAATTGCATTTCTTACTTCCGCTGTAAACTTTCTTTTAGTTTTTTTTATTTATACCTGTTATGTAGCAGTTTTAGTACCGTTGCTTAGTTTACTTCTTATCGTGGAGCCCGATCGGACTGCTGAATTGTTGTTAAACTAGGTTGCGGTGTTACACTTGGAGTGAGATGTAAAAATATTTGTCAAATGTGCGACGAACACCAAATGACCATGTGATACATCGACACCTAGGTACGAATCCATGGGCTGCCAAGTGTCTCTCGAAGGATGTGACTTATCAGGAGGCTCTTTAGGTGGTGTAGGAAACTTTGTCAAGGATGCGTTGGTCATCTGAATGAACACCGGGGCCATCGCCAATAGGATGCGATTCTAGAGTTTGTCGACCATTTCTAAAAAGGAAAAACTCACCAGGTGGCTCAACAGGAGGGGTATCTTAGAACTCATAAAATGCGTGATAGTAATAGGGTGTGCTATTGAAATATCAACCTCTAGCGTATATGAAACAAACTCTACACAATGGGTGCTAAGCTCAAGGACCTCACCTAGCATTGCAATCAGGGATATGATTTAAAGGCATTTAGATGATCAAGTATTCATAAACAAGTCGCTAACCTAAATTTTATTCTCAGAAGGTAGCGGTGGCTAATCAGGGTTAGTTAAAAAATCCATCAATAGCGAGATGATCCTTCAGATGGGTATCATTGCGGGGGATAGTGTTCTCAGAAGTAGGTGATTAAACACTACGACATGAAGAGATTCTAAGGAATTAACAGGTGGCTATGATCGAATATTGTATGAATACCTTTTAAACACTAAAAGGTGGCTATGATCGAATATTGTATGGGTCCCCACTATCCGCCGTCTATTATGTTGCTCATATTTCATTACATGTATTTATGTCTTTTATTTCTAGTCGTATCCAGTTGAGTCGTCGTTATGAGTTATTAGAGTCTTAATGTTTTATTGTTTCTTTATATTGAGTTTATTTATTCCCATGTCACTGTAAGTTCTATATATTGAGAACCTTGGAGTCACGTATACGAATCAATAAATGAAGTCTGTTCCTTTTTCCCTTGAAGAGATTATGGTAGCTCTCTTCTCTTGAGTACGCCCTGCCTAGGCAGCCGTGGTTCTAGCTCCACAGGATCCTTCCCTTCACCAACCCCACCTCCGACAGTCCTCTGGCAACTCTACCGACCTTATGATGATCCCATTTACAAATTGGTATCAGAATTTTTTGATCCCCCCTCCTCCATGACCATATCAAGCTCCTAGATGGCCACTTTCATTATCGTTCCCCTACTGCAGAAGCAACCAAAAACCCTTCCCCCGTCGTCTGCAATAGAATCTGCACCTCTTCCCTCCTCGTCTTGGAAAGCTGGATACATATCAAGTATTGCCTTGGTTTGAAAGGCCTTTTGCTCACAACGCCTCCACGGCTCCTTGCTCGCCGCGATTAAACACCTCTACATTGACTTTAATGTTGTAAATATCGGATGTCAGCGACATAACAGATTAAGTTTTTAAATGTCGGAAGTCAGAGACATGTTGGAGATATTTTAAAATATCGAATTTTCGTATCTTATAAATAAAATTTTATTTTTATGTATACTAAATTTAATTATATGTTATAAAATAATAATAATATAATAAATAGATAAAAAGAGCCATTTATATTACAAAATAAAATCAAATAGTATCTAAGATAAATTATTATTAACAAATATAAAACAATACATTGTAAAATATATTTAATAGTACACAATAATTTTTGTTTTGATAGCAATAAGTTTATCAAAAATAAAGATTTAAAAGTTAAAAATCCTTGATTCATTATAAGTTTTTTTAAACTTATACATTTTTATTAAAAATATGCAAACAATCAACTAATAAATGTATTAAACGTTTTCATATTTTTTGTAATATGAATTTTAAAAATTACGAAATAATTATACAATATTGGTTCGAAGAATACAATGTTAAAAAAATTGAAACAATAAGTCTAATTGATTTAAACATACATAATATAATATATATAGACGATTTAAACATATGTTGCTAGTCTGCTAATATAACATAAAATAAAATAGTGGACGATATAATTAAAAGTCGCGTCCGCCGATATATCGAAAAAAATCGGACATGTCGACCTATATTTTATAAAAAGACAATTTATTTTTTTAAGAAAAACATATCGCTTTGCCCTTAAAAATGTCATTTTGGACACATCAGAGGACATTTAAAACAATGATTAACACTACATGACTGCGCCTTCTTTTCGCGTGCAAGTTTACGAAGACCTCGAGAGAGATCTCCCCCTTCTCGACCAAGATAGACAGAGTCAAGCGACTCTAGCGACTAGCCCGCTTCATCTTAGTACCAAAGAATCGACGCCAACCATCACCATATAAAAGAATTGAATTTTCATCGTGAAGCCCACATGCAATCATCTTCTTCGTCGATTACAACGCCCCTTAATCCCCTCGAGCTGCATACAGAGTGACCACATGCACCTTCATCTCCTCGAGCCCTGGCTCTACGTTTTTATAGCAAATCACAATCGGTTTGGTGTCTTTAGCTACTCCATTCTTCTTTCCCATCTTTCTTCTTTTTTTTGATGACGTGGAGGCATTGCCTAAGGTGGTTGATGCAGTTCCACCTAGCTCTTCATATCGACATACCTGGTTCTCCAAGTCATCTTCCAAGTTATTGTCCTCCTCAACGACGTTCTCCATATCTGGTGGCAAACAACCTATGATGGGTGCCCATGAATCATCACCAACTGCTACCACGTGAGTGTATATTATATTCATTTTCTTTTCTAATTCGGGCGCAATACCCGCATATCAAGACTTTTTTGTAGCATAACCTAGACATAACAATGGTAAATTGTAAACATGATTTTATATACATAAAAAAGAGTTTTAAATCATTGATTTTGAGTTACCCTTGAATTTTTTTCTCCCACCACTGATCAGATGCAACAATGGTTCGCTTTTCTTTATCTCAACCCAACCCTATCTCTCCATGCTTGAGTTCTTTCCACAATTTTTACTCTTTCTTGAGGTGATCGCATTTTTTTTCTGTTTACGATCATAGCTTTTTCGGTGTGCTATTAAAAGAACAACCAATATTTTCAACCAATCTTTGCTAAAGTGGGTAGCAAGCCGATTTCCTAACTCGATCTCTCTGATGCAAAGTCACAAATAATCATCATTTTTTTTTGAATCCCTTGCCATGAGTATTACTCCCTCATTTAGTTTTCCCATTAAACCAAAACAATGATCATAGATTATCCACATACAAAGAAAACATATTCATATAAACAAACACATATACAAATTTAAGTGCACATACATATTCTTAGTGCCCCAGGACAAAGATATGAGACTGCTTCATGAAAATCAAATGTGCGTGGACTCAACAACAACAAATCTTTTCTCAAATGGCTATTATCCAAGACCTTGAACCCCCCCTCCCTATGGGGGCGAGTTCAATATCCGTCTCCCTTGTGTCGAGCTTAGCAATGGCTTTAGGAGGGGAAGCTCCTATGGACTTCCGGGTGTGTGACGGGACCTCCTCGCTGCAGCACACGTCTTGTTTGTAGGCAGTCCAAAACTATTCTTTTGCTCGCTACCTTCTTCTCGCCAAGTCTCCCGCGAGGCGACTATTAAACTAGTAAGCTCTTATCACCCCCTTTGTCCGAACGCAAGAACCAATTTTCTTGGTTCCAACATTTTCCAACATGGGGGAGAAGATGGAAATAGCTACAGATAAAGATAACTATAATGAATACAAAAAAAAAACACACACAACAGGAACAAATACAAAGAAAAATGTATGTTAATTAAGGTGGAGTCTTAACCAATTCCTGTGCAGCAGGATTCCCTCCCAAAACAAACTGATGTGGCTTTAAGGGAACATGTCTATTGAGAATTGACATCATCAACAACCAGATGATGACGCCATGGGATATCATCACCCAAAATGTTTAATTGTGCCATAATTTCAGTTAGATTACTATGCATGATTTTATAGCATCAATGAAATAAGGAAAATTTAACATATAAAAAACTTGTAGAAGATAAATTGTAGGCAGCAAAGAAAATAGAAACTATAGGGTAAGAATTAATAAGACTGATTTCTAGTAGAAAGAAACATAAACATAGATGCCGAGCCAAAATCAGAAAGATCTGCTCGGCATATTGGGAGGGCAATTTCTATCTTCAGTATATCTAATAATATTCCCTTGGTATAAGTTATAAACACCTATTTAATACAGTGAGGCACAATGAAAAAATATTCAAAATTTCAAAGAGAACAAGATCATCATGTGTATTGATGAAGAAATCAAAGAGGAAATGCAGCAGAAATGAAGAAATGCAGCAGAAGGGTGGATCACCTTTGGAGGGATATCAAAGTGCAAAAAGAATTTAAAACACCACCGAGAATGGGCGAGAACTTTCGACGCCTCCAAAAAAAATAGCATATATATATGTGCTAATTTCTTTGTGATCTTAGTGTTTGGCAACTCCATGTAAAGTAGCATATATGTATGCGCTAATTTCTTTGTGATCGTGGTATTTGGCAACTCCATGTAAAGTAAATTGCTGTGAGCCATTTGATATTGTAATCAGGCTATAATGTCAATTGCTATTGAGGATGGTAACTACTTGCAAGAATCATGGGAACATGTATTAACTTGTCTTTCACGGTTTGAACATCTACACCTGCTAGGAGAGGGGGCACCATCAGATGCTTCATTCTTCTCCGTGTCTATCCCTGATTCAGATGACAAGTCACAGAAGTCTCCTCGAGCCACAAACTTGAAGAAAAAAGGAAATGCTCTCCAAAACCCAGCTGTAATGGCTGTTGTTCGTGGGGGTTCATATGATAGTGCATCAGTAGGATCAAATATTGCAGGATTGGTTTCTCCGGAACAGATTAACAACTTTATTACAAACTTACATTTACTAGACCAAATTGGAAGTTTTGAGTTGAACCATATTTGTGCACATAGTGAAAGATTGAATGGTGATTCTATAGTAGCGTTTGTAAGAGCCCTTTGCAAGGTTTCCATGGCAGAATTGCAGTCCCCTATTGATCCTCGTGTTTTTAGCCTCACCAAAATAGTTGAAATAGCGTAAGTTCTTTCTTTTATTGAATTCTATTTTGTGACAGGCTAATGAAATTGCATTGTTACCTAATCACTCTGCATGCATGCAGGCATTATAATATGAACCGCATCAGATTAGTTTGGTCTCGCATCTGGGGTGTTCTTTCTGATTTTTTTGTATCAGTTGGTTTGTCAGAAAATCTTTCGGTTGCATTTTTTGTGATGGATTCTTTACGCCAGTTGGCAATGAAATTCCTAGAAAGAGAAGAGTTGGCAAACTATAATTTTCAGAATGAATTTTTGAGACCTTTTGTAGTCATCATGCAGAAAAGCACTTCTTCGGAGATCAGAGAGTTGATTGTTCGATGTATTTCTCAGATGGTTTTGAGTCGAGTTAGTAATGTCAAATCTGGATGGAAAAGTGTTTTTACGGTAAAATGGGACTCAGTTTAGAGATGTTGATTTTTGTTATTTTACTCCTTTTTCTTTGTCTGTAAGGTCACTTTCTTTGCTAATAAAGCTCTGAATTCATTTCAAAATTGTTTAGGTCTTTACCATTGCTGCTGCTGATGAGCGGAAAAACATCGTTCTATTAGCTTTTGGAACCATGGAGAAAATTGTTCGAGATTATTTTCTCTATATAATTGAGACAGAGACGACAACTTTCACAGCTTGTGTTAAGTGCCTTATCACTTTCACAAATAGTAAATTCAATAGTGATGCAAGCCTTAACGCAATTGCATTTCTTCGCTTTTGTGCTGTTAAACTTGCTGAAGGAGGTCTTGTTCGCTATGATGAGAACAATGAATGTACTCATGCCAATGGAGATCTCTCTGAAGGATTTTTTTCAAATTGTAAAGATGATCATGCGTACTGGGTTCCTTTACTTACTGGTAAAGACATTATCAAAGTCTTGAGCCAGTTATCATACTAGAATTCATTCATGCATTTCAATCTGGAACTTAAAATATTCATACCAATGCATTTTCAGGTTTGTCCAAATTAACATCAGATCCAAGAACAGCTATTAGAAAGGGCGCAATGGAGGTATTGTTTCATATTTTAAAAGATCACGGTCACCTCTTCTCTGCCACATTCTGGATCAACATTTTCAAATCTACCATTTTCCCAATTTTTAGTGATGAGCATAAAATAAATGGTGGCCATAAAGTCTCAGCTGAAGTTAATTATGAGCAGCTGGGTGAAGACCCTAAAAATGCTGAAATAATTGCAATTGCTGCAGGATGCGTGGTAGACATACTTGTAATATTTTTTGATGTTGTGCGCTCTCAATTTGTGCATGTGGTTGAAATTTTATCCAGTTATGTACGAAGTCCCTATCGACAATCTTCTAGCATTGGCCTGACTGCTTTGCTGCAGTTGGCAAAGCATGTTGGAAAGAATCTCTCAGAAACTGAGTGGATGCATATACTATTGTCCTTGAAAAATTCAGCTGCATCTTCTTTTCCTGTAGTTACACGAGTTGTTGAGGTCATGTCTAAAGTTGAGATACCAGATAGATTTCAATCCTACTCTGATGCTGGAGAATATTCGGATCAGGATTCCTTCAATGATGATGAAGATGCCAATATGGAAAAGGCTTCATACATGGTAGTGAGATTGAAGGATCATATAGCTGTGCTACTCTCTACCATTGAGGTATGCTGGGCACCCTTCTTGTATTAGATTCATCAGTAAAATGTTTCTAATGTTATTTCAAGCTTATATATAAAACTCATGTCTTTTAGCACTTCTTTGAACACTTTCATTGCTGATCTATGTTGGTGTATTGTTGCAATAACTACAGTTTCACAACCACAAATCCATTTGATGCAGTGTATGTAGCAGAATTGTAGAAATACTAAGTTAAAAGAAAACATAAGAAAATGATACCAAACAATAAATCATCAATCTATTGATGCTGAATCCTCAACGCAAGGTTTCAATTTTGAATGCATTGGAAATGTGAATATATAAGTGGACAAAATCCTATGTATTCCTATCTCAAAAAGATCTCGTTCATCATATCTTTCAGGACTGTACATGAATAAAAAAGGGAATCCCGGTGCACAATGCATCCCCGCGCAGCGAGGGTCCGGGGAAGGGTCCCACCACAAGGGTGAAATGTAGGCAAACCTTACCCTGCTTTTTTGCAAAAGGCTGATTCTAGGACTCAAATCCGTGACCCCAAAGTCAAACAACAACGCCTCAACAGGTGTGCCAAGGCTCCTTGACGCAGGACGAATCTATAGGCGGCGGGAAATGCGGTGACCTAACCCTACATGTTATACAAAAGTCCGACCGTTAGATCACAATTTGATAATAAACGATATCATCCCACGCAGTTAATTCAAGACAAGGCAAAATAATTTAATTAAGCGAGACAAGCTTAGGCTTTCCTCCGCGTGGAGGGCCAAAGAAGGAGCGCGTGGCAAATAAACTCTGCAAATCACAATATTTATCTAACAAACTACTACCATACAAGATATCCAAACAAATATGATGTCCAATCCGATAAATAAATGTTGAAAAGTAATAATCAAGAGTCTTCTATCCCAATTTTTTAGGGTTGGCTTCATGAATCTTTGTTTCTTAACCTAAACTATCACACAATGATGGAATATTTAGGTTTTCTTGACCTATTCATCTGATTTATGCTTTTTGTTACTTTTTTTGTACATGCTTCAACCATCTTTTATTTAGTTTTTTATTATCCAGAAGACTTAAGTCAATTAGCAGTTCATCACGGTTGAATTCTCCAAAAAACAGCCAGCCCAATCATAACTAGGACAGTACTAATACTGATTTTTGCACAACTTGATAAAAAAACACGGAAAAAGCATGCAAAACTCTGAACAAAATGCTTACCACCTACATGAAAGGGGAAAATATGAAACTTGCGAAACTTTGAATAAAATATCTTTGTAGCAAAATTAAGAAAGCCGAACCGACGGGTAAAAAATTGAACTGAGCCGATTGGTTTCGGTTTGGGGTGTGTAAAAATCGAGGCTATTCAGTTCGGTTTCAGTTTTACATAAAACCGAACCTACCGGCTTACGAGCCTATCTTCACTGGGACTTCACCTTCTTGTCGCCTACTCACTAGCTTGAGTTGATTGTCTCTTAGCTCATAAGTTCTTCCCAAATCAGTTCCTCCAAACTTCTTTACCAGCATACTCAGTCGTTCTTAAAAACATCTTTGGTTTTTCTTTAGGACTTCATCTTACCATCTTCTTTTTTACTTCCAGAAATAATGTTTTGTTAACCTTGACATATTGAGTGATTTATTCTATTCATGGTAAGAATGACCTCGCCATGGTTTAAATATGTATATTAATTTTAACTGTTTTATGCTATTTGAGGTTTCTTACTTTGGTGTTTAAGCATTTATAGTTTCATTTTCTGACGAGTCATATCATTTTTTTGCCGATTTAGTTGAATTCTGGTATAAGTTTTAGTTTCTTAGCCTTTACATCTAAATGTTGACTTTTATCCATGTTTTTCCTATTTTATATGCATTTGTCTTCTATATATTTATGTTCCCCTAAGTTCCTATGTGATCTTCTTATCGTTTCGACCGAGTGGTCGTCTAACATTTTACCAAAATATTAATGAGGGTAGAAACCATGTGTGCTTTCAGGTGAAATTGGTTAATCCTTTGTTGAGTAATTATTCTCCATAATGACCTCAGTTAGCATGTGTGACACTTCATCTTCTCTTACTGGTTTGTTCAATGATCTGCGTGATAGTTCCCTGTTGATTATAGTAAAGTGTGCAATCTTGAGTCGGAAATGATGTTTCTTCTTGATGGATGGGCGGTATTCGTTTTTGTTTTCTGAGAATTCCACAGAGAGGTTCATTAAACTATCCCTTGTATCAATGTCCATTACTTCATGTTCTTGAATGCTGGGATGGAACATTCAACAATTGTATTGACTTTTGAACCTTATTTTGCGAGCATGTCCGGACTAGCAAGTGCCATGGCGTCAAATCAATGCTTTCTTTCAAGAGCGGCCATGAGAGGAGTGGGGTCATTTGACAAACCTAACAGACTTATAGTCCATTTGGCGTGACTTTTTGTTCTGGACCTCTGGTAAGTTTGGACAAACACGTAACCGTCATAAAATGTGTTTGACATGGCAACGTTTATGACCGCCTCCAAGCCATACAACTAATTTTGAACATAAAAGTCGATGGAGTTCCCTCAATGAGGTTGGGCGTTCACGAACGACAGTTCATAATCACTGCGTTCACGACCGCCACCATTGTGCTAGACGGACCCTAAATGGAGGGAACTTGCTATATTTGGGATTTGAATATGTTGTCATGAACATTTAGGTGTAGTAAGCTAAAAGAAAGGGACGTGACAGTGCAGATCAATCCCTCCCTAAATACTTGGAGCTTCATGCATTGACTATGCCTTTCATTTGGCTAAAAAATGGGGTTCTTACGTCTAAGAAGTTGGTTATATGCTCCATTGAAGAGAACAATGGTGATGATTATTAGTAGCTTAATTTGATGAGGTAGATGGAGGATCAGTGCGATGGAAGATCAGCATGATGGAAGATGTGTGGATGAGAAATGAATCCTTAGGAGGAAAGAGGAAATTGGATAGTGAAGCAACAAGTTATTGGGAGAGTTTAAATTGGGTTTATTTTGGTTTGAAACATATCTTTATTATGGTGCAGGTCTTTGTTATGAGTTTATTTTGAGTTCTGATTAGGGTTTAGGATTAGATTCAATTATGGATGAATTAGGGAATAAAAAAGACAACCACGGGGGCATGCAACCAAGGATTGGTATGCAGAAGCATACATCACCATGAAAGCATGAACACCGCTAAATCTTCATATTGATCTTATTACAACGTAGGTCTTCACTGTTCTGTTTCCATGGACGATTCTCTTGGTTGATGTTGTGCTTTTATACCATTTGATTTACAGTTGGGCATCAATAATGTTGATTGTAATTGAACTTTAACCTTGATTTCTTGGCAAGAGAAGAATATTTCTTGACAAGAGAAGAGTGACATGGACGAAGAACCAATGATTTAAAGGGAGGAAATTGAGAAGATCTTAATTATGACCATGGAAATCAATGATTTCCTCGGTTGGAGAAGTGTGCAAGACAAGGTAGGGTTGTGGCGGGTACTATAGAAATCTTAGTGGTGCAATTACGTGGAATAGAGTTGTGGCGGGTACTATGGAAATCTCTGTGGTTCAGTGATGTGAAGCTCAATATGGACACAGTAATGATACACATGCACCTGACAACAATTCGACTGTAGAATGTGAAATTGTTTGAGGCTAATGCACAAATATGACAGTTGATTACAAAGCAATTGAGAAAGTTTGTGATTTCAAGTTCACGTGAGGTGAGAGAGCTTAAATTAAATGTATAACAAATAAACTCTGCAAGTCTCTCTGCTTCAAGAGAGAGAACAATTACAACCACACGTTCAATCTGTACAAAAATGAATAAGAAATAAACTCCAAATAAGAAATGAATAAGAAATAAACTCCAAATAAGAACTTACACAAATATGAGACTGGTGTATGGGGATGTTATTTCAACTTGTGGGGAGGGTCGGAAAGCTGGCGGTTGGGTCTTGTAAAGGGCTGTGAGAGAGGATGGAGGGCTGTAGTTATGTTCTAGTGGCTGGTGTAGAGGTTTCCGTGACTGATAGTTGATAGAGGTGCCCGGGGCTGTGGAATGTGGATGGGGGTTGCAAGCCTTGGTAAGAGTTGGGAGAGTGTCCGGTTGGCTGGGAGGAGTTTTCCGTATGGCTGGAAGGGTTTCAGTAAGCTCTTGTGGAGCTGAGAAGTTTCTGGCATGCTGAAAAAGGGGCTGGGAGTGGGCTGGTGCTGGTGTCAGGTTTCGTGGGGTTGGAGAGGGATGGCAGCTTGCTTGGAGAGAACTTCTGGGTGTTGGGAGGAGTTTGTCGGCGAGCAGCATTTAGGGGAAGGCTAATCCAGCAGCTGGGATGAGTATAAATGGGCTCGGCATGGGGAAAAAAACGCAGCTTCCAGCAATTGGAGTGGGGATAGTTGGTGGTTTCCTGCAGTTGGAGGGGGAGTGAGCAGTTTGCAGCAGTTGGAGAGGGAATGCTGGGTAGTTTCCTGCAGGGAGGTAAATATTTAGTGGATAGTTAAGTTGTTATTGGATGTGGGGAGGTAGTTATGGTGGTTATTGGAAGTTGGTGGATAGTCACGGTGCTTATTGAAAGTGGGGAGCAGTGTAGTTAGGGGGAGGAGGTGGGTAGTTATGTGGTTGTTTGTAGTTTGAGTAGTTACTGTGGGTTATAGGAAGAGAGGTGATTGGGGTGTAACAAGTGGTAGCCGTCCGGTTGGAGGGCGGTGGAGGTAGAGCATGGCCAGTCAAGGGTGGGAGAGACCTTGGGTTCGGCACCTATGTTCCACGGCTTCAGTACCATGGGAAAGACCGAGCAATCTTAGAAATTCTATCCAAATTCTTCGGTGATTGAAACCAGCCCCCTATGGTTGTATATATACATGCAAAACGGCGTAGGCCAACCTGTATGAACGGTTGAGATCATCTAATTATAATGATTGTAATATTCTATGAAATAAAATGAAAAATTTGCATAAAAATATATAAAAACGAGTCGTCGTCTCAATCTGGATGTGATTATGGGCTTCGATCTCGTCTGAACAATGATCATATCTCTGTTTCCTATGTAAGTAGATCTACGTGGGCCCCGATAATTTTTCCTAGTACCGTGATCCTTGTCGCGAAGATCAAAAGTACATCACAAAGTGCCTCGATGCTAGGAGAATAATAGAGGAGGCCATCTTAATTAGCCCATCTTACTTCTAACCTGAAGAATGTTATTTATGATAATAGACATAAATTTATGGATATTTAAACTCTGCATAAACATAATCACAGCAATGGAAAATGACCTCACCTTTGCAAAGATTAACCTTCCTCATTTTATGTTTTTTGTTTGTTGGTAAACAAAAATGTTTCTTTTTTCATAAACATTTCCTTACTCAGTGCCTCTAGTAATTAATTATCTCCTCATGTATTAATTGGCTTGCTTATATGTTTCCCTATAATCCATTAATTACACATTTATGATTGTTTTGGGACTTATTTGAACCATTATTTCATTGAATAGACTGCCCAGAAACTATACAAGTCGCATCAAGCATCATTCTCAGCAGGTCATATTTCCATTTTACTGGACACTTTTTCATCCATTTCCTCCCATTCAACTGAATTGAGCTCCCAGGCTTCCCTGCATCAGAAACTGGAGAGAGCCTGCTCCCTTCTCGAGATTTCCGAGCCGCCGGTGGTTCATTTTGAGAACGAATGCCATCATAATCATCTCATCATGTTAAAGAATATTCTCCGAGACAACGTGCCCGTCTCGCCCGGACCGTCCATTGCATCTCAAATTGTTTTGGAATGCGACCAAATCTTGAACATATACTTGAGCTGCGCGGGATACGGATCGGCGAAGCAGGATGCCGCCGAGAAAGAGTTGGGGTTGCAGAGGGCGCTGCCGCTGGTTTCGTCGAAGAAAGAGGAGCTGGCGGCGAGAACTTCGCTGGCCGTGTCGGCCTTGAAGGCGCTGGGTGAGCTAGACAGCAACGTGTTTCGACGGAATCTGCCGCTCGTTTTCCCGCTGCTGGTTGATCTCGTTCGATGCGAGCACAGCTCCCGAGAGGTGCTCCTGGTTCTCTGTGATGTCTTCCAATCATCGCTAGGTCCTGTGTTCTCTTCCCTGTGAATATTCTGCTCCCACTCTCGTCTGTTTAAATTAAGCACTCATTTTTATCGTCATTTATTTATTGTATCCCATTTTTGAGAGAATGTTTGGCATCCATCTGAGTCACAAGCACGGTTTCTCTGTTGTGGTTTTATGGGAAATAATCATCCGATCCTTTTTTAATGTGGCGGGGTTGGACTGGTTTTGAAGAGGTTGATCACAGCCATCCAAAAAGAATTGGATGGCTGGATTGATTGTTGCACAACAAATTAAGGATATATACTATAGTTAGTTTTCTGTGATATATATATATATATATATATATATATATATATATATATATATATATAAAATAGATGATGGCATTATAGAGCTCTATTGTTCACTGAAGATTTACTTTTATTCCCTTTTCCTTTTTATTCAGAGGTTTTTATTTAGCTTCTAATATATGGCTATGTTTGACACTGGTGGTGGTCATGAACACGGGATTAAGGCTCCGTTTGGGGGGATTTTGTTTCACCAGTCAAGCGGTTGCGACCGTATGAACCGGATCTTAATTAAAGTCTGGTTAATGCGGGGGCGGTCGCAACCGCTTGACCGGTGAAAATAAGTCCCCTCCAAACGGAGCCTAAATTGTCAGTTCTAATGTCCATCTAAGAAACTTCATCTATTTTTATGTTTAAATAGATGTTTGTTAGGTAATTCTTAATGAATGAAAGTTGTTTGGAGCCATAATTTGCATCTATATTTTTAAATTTAATATATTGTCTTTGTACTTTCTGGATGTAATTTTAAACGGATGAAAACATCATTTTTTATAAGAAAAAAATTCCAAAAATGCATTTATATTTCGAATGGAGCTTTTCCAACAGCTTATACCGTCCCAAACAGAAGCCTAATAATTAAGGCATTTATATAGGCAGACCAACTTTGACTATTGACAGACCAGATTCAACTATTGGCAGCCCAGAAAATAATAAAAAACACATAACCTAACCGCTAATAAAAGCCCAAAACGCGAAACACGTGCCTTTTGAAAAAAGATCTACTATATGACATTTTTAGAAAAAATGTTCAACATGAAAGTTACAAATCTCAGCGTGAATTGCTGAACACGTTTTCTAAAAATGCCATATAGTACGCCTATCTTCAAAAGGCGCGGAATCCGGGCGGAATTATGGGAGTTTCGCCCGAATTCCACGCCTTTTGAAAACAAGCATGCTATATGACATTTTTAGAAAAAATGTTGAACATAAAAATTGTAAATCTCATCGAGATTTATAATTTTTATGTTGAACACTTTTTCTAAAAATGTCTTTTAAAAGTTTAAATTTCTGGACTGTCAATATCAATCGGGTTACCAATAGCTATTTTTTGAACTGCTATTATCTTTGATCTACCAATAGTCATATAAGAACTGCCAATATAAGCATCCAATAATTATTCATAACAAGGAAAAATAGTATTGACAAAATTAACAGATTTAATAATAATAATAATTATTATTATTATTCAACGGTAAAATAATTAAATAGATGGAGATTTAAATACTGATTCCCAGATCAGTTCATATGTGAAATGTTAATTATATACAATAATGACATTAATGGGCACATCAAATATACAACTATACATAGAAATAAAAAATAGAAGGCCCATAGATTGATTATATATATATATATATATACATCCCCAGGTGGGAATTAATTTAAACAGCCATCTTCTATCCGCTTCAGCCCACTGAGAAACGCTCGCACACAACCTGCATAAAATAAAACAAAAAAAATAAGCAACCAATATCGTTAACAAAATTATATTTATTTATTTAAATTAAAAGTGTCTTCTTTGGTTTTAAAACAATATAATAGGAAAAATATTTAAAATTTTATGTAATGAAAAACTGCACATGCAATTAAAATAAAGGACAGAAAGATAAGCATTAATATGACATCATAAATGAGGCTAAATTATTCATGTAACAAATATGTAATAGTTTATTCATGGTAAAACAATGCACTCTTATGGAAGTTTCCTCTTTAAAATGAAGGATAGCATGCGCAACAATACCTGAATACCACATAGAGACATTTTTAAAGTTTTTTATAGACATTTCAAGGCATGCACCCAAGCACTCACAAGTTACAATGCACAAGGACCCTTATGTGGTCGCATCACTACCCCTGCCGCTCATTGTCTTACACATCGACGATACCCTACTCCTGCCGCTCATTGTCTTACCCATCGACGATACCTGTTCTTCGGACATCATATGCTGCTCATCGCCCACCCAAAAGAAACATTATACCTAATCTTCCCAAATGTTCCAACTCTTCTCCACCCAAAAGAAATATTATACCTAATCTTCCCAAATCTTGTCACCACAGAGATACAGATACAAAAAAAGTACGGCTTCCTACGGCTCAAAATTCTCCAATGCCTACTTTAGATCTGGACTCTGAAGCATGGTTGTCAGGATCGAGATCTTACATGAGATCGTTTCGAGATAGGATCGGATCAGATAGTAGGGTCGGATTGAGGATCGCTTTACAAAATCAGGATCGATTTACAAAATCTGGATCGTAGAATCGTAAGATCCTATTATCCGGATCGCGATCCTAACAACTATGCTCTGAAGACAATCTTCACCTTCATATTGTCATTCTTAAAGGTAAAAAAGGTAGCCCCGATCTTCTTATCTCCAACTATGTTTCATACCAAGAACTTACCTCTGAATATAAAGTTTTTGTTTTCCTTTTATCCTCGGTTGTCGTTCCTAGCATTGGCAGGATGCAATTGTATACCTGAATGGAAAAAAAAGGCAATGAAAGCGGTACTACTGGCTTTGGAAGAAAAGTCAATCATGGGGAAATCTCCTAACTTCCTCCAATAAAGAAAGTTGTTGAGTCAGTGTGGGCCTTCTTGAAAGTTCAATCAAAGTAGAGTGGTGGATAGGTAAGTTTAGTAGCACAAGAACATTCCCAAATCTAAGAGAGTAAGAGGTGGACTAACAGGAAACATCTGCATTGATTGCTAAGATAGATTTTATTAGGGCGTTGATGTTCTGTGTGCCTTACCTAGTTATTAATTTCATATCTGTTGCCGTTTCTTTTTCTTTTAACATTACGTGTGTGAATTAAATTTTGAAAAACTAGGTCTCATATTTTGAATCCTCAACGAGCTAGTAAGTCGAGATTTTCATTACTCTAAGTAAATGTGGGGCTTGATAATTGATCTCAAGGCATTATAATATTGAATTCTTGTTTTGGATTAACATCACTGTTACGGAGTTGCACGACGACGAGCTACCTTGGAAAGTTTACAGGCGCCGGGCGGGTATAGAGGATGGGCCGACAATTCCCGCAGCGAATAATTAATTAATTTGTTACCATATTTGCTTATGACGTTAATTTGTTGCTTTGTTTGCATGTGTCAATTTAAGTATTTCCATACTTCCTACTTTAGAATATTTCCTTTTTGTGCTCGCTCCTTGTCACTATAAGAGGACGCGTAAGCCTTGTATTGTTTTTATCCTGGAATGAAATTGTGTTTTCCCTCTCCTCCTCTCTAACCCTAATTCTCTCTCTCTCTCTCTCTCTCTCTCTCTCTCTCTCTCTCTCTCCCTCCCCTCCCTATCCCGCTTTCCATTAGACCGACCGGAGCCACCACCTCCCAGGGATAGTACCTAACTGGTCCGACCTGCCGCTTCCGCCCGCAAACAGCCATCGGAGAACCAGAGCCATACCGCCGTCCGCTCCAGCCGCCCGTCCGCCTTCCGCCCTGATGCACGCGTCACCCGTCCCGACCACGTGCCGCATCGCGCTCCAGGCCGCATCACGCACCGCCGGCCCTCCCTCCGTGGCACCAGCCCTCCTCCCTCTGCCGCCGCCGGAGAACCAGGGTCGTCCTGCCGCGCCGCCGCTGCCAGGGCCCCAAACACTCGTTCCACCGCCGAGGTTCAATCGGAGGACGCCAACTAGGCCCTCCTTCGCCGTCTCAGCACACCGGAGTCCATCATGGCCTCCTTAGAGACCTCCCCGATCGCCATACACGCCAAGCTCAATGTATTACAACCGTCCTCTGCCCCCCTTCGCCAGTGGATCCGCGCAACAGGCCGCGAGCACCTCCATCCTAGGGGAGGCACCTCCAACGCACATGGGGGACGCTTCCCCCCTTGGTCTTTCCGGCCGTCCGACCCTTACCTTGGATCTTCCAACCTTCGTCGGAGTTGATCCGATTGAGTGGATCGCCAAGGCGGAACAATACTTCGACCTTCACCACACCCCCGAGCAGGACAAGGTCTCTACCGCCGTCGTGGGACTCGACGGCTCCGCCCACCACTGGGCCCGATGGCTCCGTCAGACCAATCCGTTCATCTCATGGCCGGAAATCAAGCAGGAAATGATTCGCCGCTACGACACCCGTTATTCGGGTTCCGCCATCGAAAGATTATGCGGGGTGCGACAATCTGGTACGATGGAGGACTACATCGATGAGTTCGTGGCCCTCGTCACTCATGTTACGGGCCTACCACCGGACCACTATCTTGGCTTCTTCATGCAGGGCCTTCGCCCCAACATACGGTCCCGGCTCAGCACCCACCACCCCCGGACAGTTTCCGAGACCCTCGACATGGCCCGCCTAGTGGACGCGGATTTGTCTCCTCAGCCACCACTGATTCCCGGTGGGCTTCCATCAGGCGGCCGGGCTTGGAAAATCACTACTCCAAAAACCCAAGGACCTCACCCCCCGCCGGCCGCCTGGCCAGGGCGCCAAGCCCCACCACAACGGATCTCCAATCGCGAGTTCGATGATCTCCGTCGTAAGGGGCTATGTTTTCGCTGCCGCCAGCCCTACTCCCCGACCCACGTCTGCGCGGTCAAGGAGTTCCATGTCATCATCGGCGACTTCGAGCGGAAGATCACTTTAGCAGATTTTGAAGACCTCGAGATCACTGCAGAGGTCACCACCGAGGCCGCCGCTGACGCAGACCTTCACCACTTGGAGTTTCCTTGTTTTTCTGTGGGCGGCATTTCTGGCCCCCAAACCAAGAAGTTGGCAGGCAAGTTAGGCGATCGCCACATAGTCATGGTGGACAGCGGAGCGAGCCATAATTTTTTTCATCTCATTTGGTCCAGCAACTACGTCTTCCGACATAACCTTCTCTAGATTTCACGGTTTGTCTGGGCAATGGTCGTCGCCGCTCGATCCAGGGCCGCTGTCCGGCCGTTTCGATCTCAGTGGGACCCTACTCGATGACGGCGGACTTCTACGTCTTCGGCCTTGGCGGGATCGACGCCATTTTGGGAGTAGCGTGGCTCTGCACGCTCGGCGACGTGCGAGTCAACTGGAGTTCTATGACGATGCGGTTTCTCCAGGACAATCAGGAGTGCTGCCTTGTGGGAGACGCCACACTTCTTCACTCCCCGGTCTCTGCCCACGCCATTCAACGGACTGCGGATGTCGATTTTTCGGCCCTGCTGTGGCCCATCTCGGACGCCGTTGCACCAGTCTCAGCACCGCCTCCGGACCTTCAGACCCTCCTATCAGAGTTTGCAGACATCTTTGCTCCACCAACCGAGCTGCCACCAGCTCGGCCGCACAATCATGTCATACCTCTTCAGCCTGGAGTGACGATAGTCTTGGTCTGTCCATACCGCTACGGGCACGTACAAAAGGACGAGATCGAAACACTGGTCCGCGACATGTTGATGGGGGGCCTCATCCGCCCCAGTGTTAGCCCCTTCTCCAGCCCGGTCCTGTTGGTCCACAAAAGAGACGACAGTTGGCGTTTCTGCGTAGACTATCAGGAGCTCAATAAAGCCGCAGTTCTAGACAAGTACCTGATTCCGGTGATTCAGGAGATTTTGGATGAGCTCCATGGCGCGACCGTCTTCACCAAGCTGGACCTCTGTGCCGGTTACCACCAGATTCGTGTACGGCCGGCCGATGTAGCCAAGACGGCCTTCCAGACCCATGACGGCCACTATGAGTTTCTGTTTTTGCCTTTCGGCCTGACCAACGCACCGGCCGCCACCTTTCAGGCCACGATGAACATCTTTCGCCCGGTGCTTCGTCAGCACGTTCTCGTTTTTTTGATGACATATTGGTATACAGTTCTTCTTGGCAGGAGCACCTTCAGCACGTCCGACAGACATTGACAACTCGACGACACCACCACCTCAAGCTCCACCCAACGAAGTGTTCCTTTGGGGTTCCCGAGGTGTGCTACTTGGGACACACCATCTCGACAACAGGAGTCACACCATGGATAGCAACAAGATCGAGGCGGTCCTCCAGTGGCTGACACCATCGTCACTCCGCGATATCCGTGGATTCTTGGGACTGACAGGGTACTACCGCCGATTTATTCAGGGGTACGACACGCTGGCCCGAGCCCTCACCCAGCTTCTGAAAAAATCGGCCGAAGGGCCCTTCGAGTGGTCGGGCGCAGCTTAATCCGCTTTTACCGCGCTACATCGGGCCTTAGTTCGAGCTCCGGTGTTGGCTATGCCGGATATTTCACAGCCCTTCCTCGTGGAATGCGACGTGTCAGGCGTCGGTGTTGGAGCCATTTTGATGCAGGCCGGTCGCCCGGTAGCCTATTTCAACCGCGCTTTTTCAAACACAATCCGCAACCGTTCGGCTTATGAGAACGAGCTCATGGGTCTCGTCCTCGCTGTGCAACATTGGGGACCTTACCTCCTGGGCCGGCGGTTCGTGGTCCGCACCGAACAACACAACCAGTTCCCGACCGGTCTGGGAGGATGCGAATACGCTCCAACGGGAAGTAGAAGCTGACCCAGCGCTCAACAAGATACAGATAGCAGTTCTAGCGGATTCCACAAGCCACCCACCATACTCCTTGGTTGACAGCCGCTTACTCTACAAGGGCCGCCTCGTACTCGCCCCCTCCTCCCCGAGCATTCCTCTGTTGTTGACCGAGGTCCATGCTTCACCTACGGGGGACACACCGGAGCTTACCGGACGTACCGACGGCTGACCGCCTTACTCTATTGGCCTCATATGTTCCGCCAGGTCAAGGCCTTTGTGGCCTCCTGCCTCACCTGCCAGAAAGCCAAGTACGTGGTCATGTTTCCCGATGGCCTGCTTCAGCCCCTTCCGATTCCAGATCGCATTTGGGACGACGTCGCCATGTATTTCATCATACGGATACCCCGATCACAGGGGCACGACAACATCCTGGTTGTAGTGGACCGGCTCTCGAAGTATGCTCATTTTATTCCCTTGCGCCACCCATACACGGCGGCCACAGGCTCACAGTCGCCGACAGTTTCGTCCAGGGGATCGTACGCCTCCATGGGTTTCCTCGGTCGATCGTCAGCGACCACGATCCGCTCTTCCTTAGTACGTTCTGGACCACGCTGTTCCGCTTACAGGGCACCCGTTTCCGCATGAGCACAACCTACCACCCGCAGACAGACGACCAATCAGAGGTCCTTAACCGGTGTTTGGAGACGTACCTCCGCTGCTTCGTGGGAGAGCAGCCTCGCAGTTGGGCCAAGTGGCTCGGGTGGGCCGAATACCGCCTACCATCAGGCGGCCGACACCACCCTTTTTGAGGCCGTTAACGACCGCCCGCCTCCGTCGATCGTCCGCCACCTTCCAGGGGAGTGCCAGGTGGAGAGCTTGGCCACCGCTCTCCGTGACAGAGATACCATCCTGGATCATTTAAAGCACCACTTACGACGGGCTCAATAGAAGATAGTCTCCTTCGCCAACAAGAAACGTCGAGACCTCTCTTTTGAGATTGGCGAGAGGGTGGTCGTCAAACTCCACCCCTACCGACAGCTTTCGGTGGCCCGCCAGCCCTGCCTGAAACTAGCTCCTCGTTTCTTCGGGCCTTTTGAGGTCCTCGCCCGCATAGGGGCGGTGGCCTACCGTCTTCGCCTTCCAGTCAGGAGCCGCATTCATCCGATCCTCCATGTCTCACAGTTGTGACGCGTTGCGGGCGATCACACTCCCATAGATCACGTTCCGGCCGACATCGACCTCGCAGGGGAGGCACCCTACTACCCTGCCTCAGTCCTCGATCAGAGATGTTGCATCCCAGGAGACTGCACATCGGAGGAAGTCCTTGTGGCTTGGACCGGCTGACCAGACTCGGACGCAACGTGGTTGCCCCGGGATGATTTCCGCCGCCAGTTTCCCGATTTCTGCCTTGAGGACAAGACACATTTCCCAGATGGCGACATTGTTACGGAGTTGCACGACGACGAGCCACCTTGGAAAGTTTACACACGTCGGGCGCGTATAGCGGATGGGCCCACAATTCCCGCAACGAATAATTAATTAATTTGTTACCGTATTTGCTTATGACGTTAATTTTTTTTGTTTGCGTGTGTCAATTTAAGTATTTTCGTACTTCCTATTTTATAATATTTCCTTTTTGTGTTCGCTCCTCGTCACTATAAGAGGACGCGTAAGCTTTGTATTGTTTTTATCTTGCAATGAAATTGTGTTTTCCCTCTCCTCCTCTCTAACCCTAATTCTCTCTCTCTCTCTCTCTTCTCCCCTCCCTCTCCCGCTCTCCCTCAGACCGACCGGAGCCACCACCTCCCCAGGATCGTACCAATCACCCTTTCTTCCAAGGTCCACATAGTCCAGCAGCATGCAACATCTTTTGAAGGAAGGATTGTACAAGGCATTGAACAAATAATAGTCTCATATGCCCACCTTGTGATATGTACTGAGTGCATTCCTTTATTAGACTCCATAATGGAGAGTTGGAAAAATGAATTCATCTATCCTTTAGCCTCTATCCCTGAGAGCAAACCCCTTTAAGAGAAGTTGCCATATTCAAATGCATTAACTATTTACACAAAGTTGGCTTGTAATCATGCTCTTTAACATTCTTTCGTTCTCATGTAGAATTCAGGGCCGGCACATTTCCACTTCACGGTACTGGGCGCTTCGAAGGCATGGCCAAACATTCTTTCATCCCAGCCAAATGATATTTGAAATGAGCTCTCTCTATGTTACAACTGATTTGTAATGCTTGCATCGAATCATTAAATGCCCAAAATAAAAAATAAACACCTTACTAAAGAGCTCCGATGAGTCATTTTATGTAACAATCATCAAGGACATTAATGACAAATAACAATGAACGAAAAGAAACAATAGCATCAAATTCAGAACATTACTAATGTAGAACTATGGGAGAAACAACCTAAAATAAGGGTTAATTTTGCAAGACAGCATTAGAAGAAAAAAAATAAAAATCTCATCAAATCATCCGTCTTTACCTAGTATCAATCCAACAATCTCATTAGTCAATAATTACTACTCATCACCCTAACTAATATTAAGCAAATAAAAAAATTATTCCATCACAGAACTAATCAATATCATCATTATCACTCATTCGGCTTGTTCAACATGAATAAAGACTAATAAGATTGTTGGATTGAAACTTATGCTTCAATATCAACATATGAACAAGTATGCTGATAGAACCTCAATATCAACATTTTATAATTCATCAGACTCGCACAATATGAGAAAATGAACAGAGACAGAACACCCATCTGACCATGAAAAATAATTGACAAATAAAAAAAACAACAATGATTTGAAACTTATTTATTGTAAAACTATAAACATTATGATTTATACTTGTGCAGACATCAGAACCTAGACTCTTGGTGAAGATGTCAGCCAACTGATCTCTGGAGTGCGCGAAGGGTGTGACTAAGTTTCCTTTCTCAAAATGATCTTTGATGAAATGGCGATCCACCTCAACGTGCTTAGTCCTGTCATGCTGAACTGGATTGTGTGCTATGCTGATGACAGCTTTGTTATCGCAGTACAAGGATATGGGAGCTTCCTCCTGAAGCCCAAGATCATGCAGTAGGGTACGCAACCACAGGCCTTCACAGAGGCCTTGGGACATTGCCCGATACTCAGCCTCGACACTTGATCTGGCCACCACATTCTGTTTCTTACTACGCCATGTGACTAAGTTTCCTCCAATGAATGCACAATAACCTGTTGTAGATTTTCGGTCATCGTGACATCCAGCCCAGTCTGCGTCAGTGAAAACATCGATCCGCAAGTGATTGTTCTTAGAGAACATTAGCCCCCGTCCTGGGGACTTCTTAAAATACCGAAGGACACGGTAAGCTGCCTCCTGGTGTCTGACTCTTGGAGCATGCATGTATCTACTCAGGATCCCAACAACATATGTAATGTCGGGGCGAGTATGCGAGAGATATAAGAGCTTTCCCACCAATCTTTGATAACTGGAGGGATCGGTACGATCCCCATTGCTATCCTCATCAATCTTATGATTCTCCTCCATAGGAGTGTTTGCAGGGGCACAACCGAGCAGACCGGTCTCCATTAGCAGGTCCAACACATACTTGCGTTGGGAGATAAAAATACCTTTTTCAGAACGGGTTACTTCAATTCTTAGGAAGTAGCGTAGCCTTCCCAGGTCTTTTACTTCGAACTCAGCTGAGAGACGAGTCTTCAATTTGGAGATTTCATCTGTGTCATTTCCTGTGATTACAATATCATCAACATAGACAATCAGAACAACGATTTTTTTTTTCATTCCTCCTGACAAATAGAGTATGATCAGAGTGTCCCTGCTTGAAGCCAAACTGGAACATGGCCTTGTGGAATCTACCGAACCATGTCCTCGGGGACTGCTTCAGCCCATACAAGGACTTTCGTAAGCGACAAACAAGGCTCTCTTGTCCCTTACTCACAAAGCCTGGAGGAAATACCATGTGCACCTCTTCCTCGAGGTCTCCGTGCAAGAATGCATTTTTGACGTCCAGTTGATGAAGCTCCCAGTCTAAAATCACAGCACATGATATGATCACACGAATAGAGTCCATCTTTGCAACTGGTGCAAAGGTCTCTTGGTAATCAATCCCCTGAGTCTGGGTATAACCACGAGCAACCAACCGAGCTTTATAGCGCTCGACTTTCCCATCTGGATTCTGCTTGACAGAGAAGACCCATCTTGAACCAATGAGTTTCTTGCCAGGAGAAAGAGGGGTGACATCCCATGTGTGATTCTTCTCAAAAGCGGACATTTCTTCCTTCATTGCTTGAGCCCATACTGGAATGCCAAGTGCCTCCTGCCATGTCTTAGGAATAGAAATCTCGGACAAAGAGGATATAAAAGATTGGTGAGGCCTAGAGAGGTTATTATAAGTAACATGGTTAGAAATGGGGTGTTCGGTACACCGTGCCTTACCTCTTAGTTGAGCAATAGGAAAATGTAAATCAACATCAGGATCTGAGTCCAAAGGCAGCATTGGCAGCGGCGGAACAATGACGGGCTGTTCACCTGTTTTTCGATGATGATAAACATGAGGTAGCGGCGTGATGAGAGATGGATAATGAGAGAAGGGTATATGAGGGATATCTGTAGTGGATGGCATAGTGGAAGTAAGAGAGAGATCTGTAGTGGATGACATAGTGGAAGTGGGAGAGATATCTGTAGTGGATGGCATAGTGGAAGTGGGAGTGCTACTACGCCTAGTGGGGATAACAGGAAGAGGAGCAACACCACTAACATCATATCTTCCTCCCCCTGACGAGAAGAAAGAGTGGAAGCTAAGTAATATGATTCATCTTCGCGAAACGTCACATCCATGGTACAGTATGTCTAGAGGGTGGGTGATAGCACCTATACCCCTTGGTGGTGGTAGAATAGCCAAGGAAAACACAACGGAGAGCTCGAGGATCGAGCTTGTCACGGAGTGGCTGATGAACATGCACGAAACAGACACACCCAAACACGCGGGGTGGAAGCGAAGAGGTATGAACAACTGTCGTAGAAGAAAGGCGAGCGAGAGGGGTAGCATACTCGAGAACCCGAGAAGGGAGGCGGTTGATAAGATGAGTGGCCGTCATGATGGCATCACCCCAATAGGGTTTCAGAAGGTGCATGGTGGTGAGGAGATAACGGGCAACATCAAGAAGATGCCTGTTTTTCCGTTCGGCCACACCATTTTGGGTGGAAGTATAGACACATGTGGTTTGGTGGAGGATGTCATTGCTCGAGAGATAAGCCCCAAAAGCACCACGATCATCATATTCCCCCTCATTGTCGCTTCGAAGAACACGAATTGTGTCATTGAACTGTGTTTGTATCATCTTATGAAATGTTTGAAAAACAGAAGCAACTCCTTTCTTCTTCAAAAGATAAACCCACGTAGTACGGGAAAAGCAAACAATAAAGGTAACAAACCATCGATAGCCAGTTAAAGACACAATTGGGGAGGGTCCCTAGACATCAAAATGTATAACAACAAAAGGTGTACTACTAGGAGAAGATACATGAGATGTCGAATGACGAACATGTTTAGACATTACACATCACATTTTAAACTAGGAATAAACTGAGATAAAGCAGGAAAGAGTTTCTGGAGATAAACAGGAGACGGATGACCAAGACGCGAGTGCGAGCGGCGAGCGGCAGTAGCAGTAGCAGCTGAAGAGGAAAGAGCAAGGGATGATGGTGTAGTATCCAGGTAGTACAGATCACCACGATTCCTACCACTGCCAAGTATCCGCTTCGTACCCAGTTCCTGAAAGAGACAAAAATCAGAGAAAAAGGTTACAGAACTGTTAAGAGATTTAATAAGGTTGCTAATAGAAAGTAAACTGCGGGGAAAAAAAGGGACATACAAGACGGAAGAGAGAGGAAGAGAAGAGGAACATGAAAAAAATCCCTTGTCAGCAATAGGAGACAAGGTACCATTAGCAGAGACCACCTTGTCCATATCAGACAAGGGAGTGTAGGAGGAAAAACCTGTAGAGGAACCGGTCATATGATCAGTGGCTCCGGAGTCGATGATCCACTCGGACGGGGGAGGCATAGCGGCATGGGCACTGGGCATCGCAGCAGTAACAAACAATGAAGAAGTACCACTGGGAGTCGGATCAGACTGAGAGTGAAGCAGGCGTCGTAGAGCATCCAATTTTGATGTAGTGAGGTGATCCATGGGCTGGCTATGATGACCCTCCTGCATCTCTGTGGAATAAGCAGCATCATGAAAGCGGGTACCAGTCGGGCGAGATCCTCCACGTCCAGAGTCACGACCACTTCCAGAGTCACGACATATCAAGGTGGAGCAAGGTGAGGATGAAGCTTGAAGCACACTTCACGAGAATGACCCCGGCGACCACAATGAGCGCACGTGGGAATCGTGCTGGTATGACTGGAACCACCACATCCAGTACTTGTAAAGGCAGAACGATCCGAAAGAGGAGCCGTATTGCTGAGAGAACGACGAAGATCTTCATCGCCAAGAACCATACTGAAGGTCTCACGAAGAGATGGAAGAGGAGACCGATGAAGAATATTGGTGCGAACCATATCTAGCGTCATTCCTAAACCCATCAAGAACACATGTAGGCGGAATCGTTCGTCACGCTTCTGCAACAGGACTGCATCGGCAGTGCAGGCAGG
Source organism: Platanthera guangdongensis (assembly GCA_039583875.1). Classification (NCBI taxonomy): domain Eukaryota; kingdom Viridiplantae; phylum Streptophyta; class Magnoliopsida; order Asparagales; family Orchidaceae; genus Platanthera; species Platanthera guangdongensis. The sequence continues at coordinate 157,377,729 of CM077154.1, forward strand.
AGTGAACTGGTCAAAGTAATCCAACTCCTGAGATATGCACTCGAACTCGGAGTAGTAGGTGGACACTGTCATAGATCCCTGCCGTAGCTCCAACATACGGCGGGTGAGCTCATAAACTTGAGTGGAGTTTCCAATCTGAGAATTGGTCTCCCGGGCACGAGTCCAAATATCGTAAGCTGAGTCCATTAACATATAACTGCGGTATACCTTGGGGGACATAGAATGGAGAAGCCAGGATACCACGAAAGAATTTTCTGAATCCCATCGCGGCCAGGAAGCTAGTTCCATCAATGTACCCAAACAACTGGTGACTGCGGATAACATGTTGAGCTACACGAGACCATTCGAGGTAGTTCGTTCCATCCAGTGGAACCGTGATAATTTTCAAGGAGCCAGTATGGCCAGAGGGCCGCTGAGGTTCACCCATCGGTGGAGCCATAACCACCGGGGAGGTCGAATCAACCGCTGTCGAGGAATCATCGATGACGAAGGAGCAGCCAGCGAGAAAAAAAGGACAACGAGCTAATCCCACAAGGAGAGAGTAAGATTACTTTGACAGCAGGAACGATCAGAAGACATCGGGGGAGATGTAGTGTCGAGAACAATCAAAGACCAGCAGAGAAGGGCGGCTGGAGGTGAGGCAGAGCGGCAGCGGCAGCAAGTAGTCGACCGTGCGAAGCGGAAGACAGAGCGGCAGCGACTGAATGTCGTTGTCGACGCGATGTCGGGCCGCGGCAGCAAGGAAAAACGCGATGTCGGGCAGCGTAAGACAGAGCGGCAGCAGCAGCAAGGAAAAAAAACGCTGTTGGATGTCGTTGTCGACGCGAATAGCGGCAATGTCGGGCAGCAGAGGAAGGGAGCGCAGGCAACGGAAGATGTGTGATGCTTCATGAGGAGACGGACGGCCTCTTTAGCATGCACCGCTGCCCGCGAGAGGGCCGTCGGTCGCCATGCGCGAAGGCGGCGACCAAAACGGGATCGGGGGAGCGGCCGAGCGACGAAAGGCAAGGAAGAAGGAGCGGGCGGCTGCGTCGAGCGAGGAGGATTAGGGTTCGGGGAGTTCCAGCTCTGATACCAAGTAGAGAAAATAAAAAGGCTTCGTTATTATTGAAAGCTCCCCACACATATATATGAAGGGAGATAAAAATACAAATACAAAGGACAAAACTACTCTTATGGGTAGAATACAATAGACTAGAAATAAGACAACTTGATTTCAACTATTCTCACCGGTCAAGCGGTTACAACCGCATGAATCGGATTCATGCGGTCGTAACCGCTTGATCGGTGGAAAAAAGTGCCCACAAACGGAGCCTAAATTAACTAGTTTAAGACGGAAAATGGATAAAATTCAAGTACTAATATTATAATTATAACTTTAAAGGAAATGACTTTTGTTGCATCTATATGCATCATCCAAATATCAATACCACGTGTACATTGGACATGGTATGACATAATATAAAGAATCATGTTCTTCACAGATCATGCAAAATGCAAGGTCCTTACTGCTTCTATAATATGCTTCGGGATAACAAGATTAGGGAAAAATAGATTTCATTTATTGCACGTGAGCAGATTAAATCGAAAAACATTTTACGAGGAAGATTTATACAAGAAATAAAAAATACAGAAAAGTAATAACAGATTGTGAGAATCAAACTGACCTTTAGAAAGCAAAGACGCTTGGATTGCAAGGCAAGACAAGCAGCGACTCAATGAGTGAAGCTGCTGTTCTTTATCCTGCTGCAATCTGTGTACACATTATTAATATTTAAATATGCATATATATAGATAGAGAGAGAGAGGTGCGTATATGTATATATGTACGTGTATACATCTGTGTGTGTATATGCATGTGTAATTGTGTATATGCATATGCATATATGTATGTGTATATGCATGTCCTTCATAGGGGTAAGAAGGGTGGAAACCTATCGACATTATCCCCAGTCCCCTAGAGTCACGCCCTAGCGAGTCTGCTGAGTTATTTGCACGTCATTTGCATAAGTTGCATGAGTCGGTCCGCCAACAAATTATTACGAGCAATGAAAATTATAAAACTCATGCAAATTTGCAAAGGCGGGAACAAGTATTTCAGGAAGGTAAATAGGTGATGGTGCGAATCCTCCTTGAGAGGCTCCCTTCAGGACCTGCCAAAAAACTAAGTGTTGGGCAAATAGGCCCCTACTCAATCATAAGTCACATTGGGACGAACGCCTACAGGCCCGATATCCATGCAAGTATTGGTATCCACTCGGTATTTAATGTTGAAGATCTGACGCCATACTACGAACCTCACGAGTATGTGGAGCCAAGCAGTGGAGACTCCCGACGGCTGATGTGACCCTGCCAAGGGCACTCTAGCTCAATTATTCACGTTTATTTACTTATTGTCGCAACTATGTATTGTTATTTTCCTGTTATTGTGTGAACTCTTGTTATAATGGTCCGACACGTGAAATTGACCACCTCACGCGACCCTAAATGGAATGGTCGGGCTTAGAATGTGTTGAGTGGGACGTCGCGTGCTTTTTGTGTGTTTGACACTTGCTGAAATTTAGTTCAGGAATTAACTAGTTATTAAAATCTTATATTTGAGGGGAGGAAAAGGAGCATATAAAAGACATCTCTTGTTGCCCTAACTGTTCGGTTTGAGAATTATTGAGATTGACATTTCCGTCTCTCGATAAAACCCAGCCGCCAAGCTCTCCCTCACGTCGCCAGTTCCAGTTCCGCCTTCTGATTCCGTCACTACTTTCCCGTGCTCGACACCACGACGATGCCTCCGCCTGGAGTCGCCGCTTCCCGTGAGTTCCCTGCTCCACGAGAACCCCTGAAGCTCCGACATCCTCCAGCGCCCGACCACCTCGTTCCTTGCTTGCATTTTCTTCCAGTTCCACCCTTCCCTGCCACTGCCCCCGACGTCAACACCTACCCAGGTTACCACGTCGTTCCTCACATCATCATGAATGACGTGTCCAGTCATACTGCCATGGTCGTCCTAGAACAATGTGGCAGACATCGATGGAGGCGACATCACATAACACTGAATCACAATACACGTCCCCGATAGAGAACTCTACCTGACAACGATGAGTACTAACCCAGATAAGTGGTACGACTGGTCTAAGGGGAGCATCACGAGTCCTAACATCTCTAACATATGCTGGGAAACAAAGTTCTCCATACTACCGCTATCGATAATAATGGAAAAAATGTCCATGAATTCCATGAATGCGGGCAGTAGTGCGAAAAATTTCCTTTCTTCGAGAATCTTGCCCAGTGGCCTCGCTAGGGAAAACCACGCTAGAGTGAAGGACACAAACTAGGGGCCCACACACCCACTCCCATTACCTTGCCACACTCAAGTCCACCCACGTCTGATGGCCACCACAGTTCACTCCTTTCTGACACTCACCCACATGTGGATGTCTTCTTTGGTTTCACCTGCAGCACTGCTGATCGCATCGGGAGCCACCATTTGTGAGTTAAGCGCTAAGAGCGTCACAGAGAGCAGATTCCACCAGTTCGTTCCTACTACAGATGGGCCTCTATGCCATTACGTAGTTCCCTAGCGGGGCCGCCCAGATGCAGATGACACCTGGATACTACCAACAAAGCTCGATTGACTCACCTTTGGGCTTCGACTTCAGTACGATCGTCTCCATTCATTAAAGATGAAGGTTTTTCAGTCGGGGGGAGTTGATGGGGATCCATCAGATCATGCACCAGGAGGGGTTCGCCGCAAGGAGGGACACATGTTCGCGTACTCGCGCAGAAGGGTTTGATCGGATCGTCGATCCAACTCCGCAGATGTGTCCGGATCCACGGCGCGAATCTTTTTCATATATTACTTCTTTTTTTTTGCATTCTATTTGATGTATTTGAGTGACCCACATCCGACCAATCATAGTCATCGATGGTGGGATGCCCTAGTTGTCTTTTTATTATAAATAGGTTGTTAGTGGGTTGTTTTTTAGGGCATTGCAGGTTTTGGAGATTTCAACCCCGAAATCTCGTGATCACCACACGGTGCCGACTCCGTGGAACCCTAGCTGAAGACTCATAGACGCTCATACTTTCCCACAAGGTATCCTCAAACCCTAAGCATCATTTTCCCTCCTCCAATCCCACTCCCAACCGCCCAAATCCTCCCAAAACAACCTGCAGTTGGCTGCCCCCACCCCATAAAACAGGCAGCCAATTCCCCCCTTCTAGCAACCCAGCCGCCCTCCCCTAAAACAACCTACAGTTAGCTGTTCCTCCCCCCATACAACAAGCGGCCAATTCCTCCCATCCCCAACCTAGCCGCCAGCCTCCCTCCACACCTCAGCACCCACTGCCACCCCTCCAATCTCCCTCCCAGCAACCAGGTGCCAGCCTGCAACCCCCTCCCATCCACTGCCGTCGGATCATCCATCCTCTGGAGCCACCACCGCCCCTTCGCATCTCCGACTCCGGAATTTCAATTGCCATGGACAATCCATTACTTGATGAGTCTTTGTTGTATTGGACTGTTATTTTCAGCATATTTATATTGGATTGAGTATTATATTTGCTTGAAAATTTTGTCCGTGGAAAGGTTGGCTCGAAATGCTTGAGACTTGCAGGTGAGATCCATTCGCCGCGCGCTTCGCCTTGGCCCTCCGAGCAGAGGAAAGCCGTTAAATGTTTGTTTGTTGAATGTTTAATTTGGTTTTCAAATACTTTGCGCGGGTTAAAATATTAAATGATCATATTAATTTGTTGCCGTCATCGACGGACGCATTGCATATAGGTTGGGGATTAGCGTCTCGAGTCCGCATTCCCCTCCCTAGTAGTCTTGGATTTGTGCACCCATTAGCCTACCCTACATCAATATGTATAGAGCAATGTTACATGCACACCATGTTTAGTTATGTGCACACCTAGAAAAACATTCAAACACATTATAGAAAATTGAATGTTACATGCACTCATTTTCCAGCCATCCCTACTTCGCGAAAAGTGTCTTCTCCTTCCTCCATCGTTCGTTCCTCCCTCGATGCCCGATGTCGCTTGGTGCCCGCGGGCTCAGAGAAAGTGGAAAGGTGAGCAGGTGAGGCAGACATCAAATATCTCTTTAATGTCGCCGACAATAGTCGTTCCCTTCTTGGAACTACATGGTCGAGCCTCGAACTTGCTTTTTTGTTAGTTTGATCGGGATACAGGGTTAAAGGATTTGAGTTTAGTTTAGGGGTTCTTATGATTCTGTTCTTTTGATTTCTCCAGAATTTCTCATTTCACCATGAACTTCGACATCATCTCAGACTTTTTCTTGATCCAGATTTATTCATTTTATTTTTATCGAACAGAGGAGGGAATCATTGGCAATGGCTTCCTTCTTGGACTTGAGCGGAGAAGAATGTGTGAACCTACTGGAGGTGGAAAGAGGTTGAGTTCTCCTCATGATACACTCTTTGAATTTTTACCTTTACACAGATGCAACTGTTGTGATTGTTTCGGTTCCTAAAGAAGAAAGGACCGATGTGTCCTTCCAACAACATGGTGCACTGAAAGGTATGTGAATAAAATTGCCCGTGTTTTCAATTTGGCGGGTATATAAAATTTGGGATGTAAATAAAATTTATGGTGTGCACTTAACATTGCCCTATGTATGTATGCATGTATGTATACATATATATATAATATTATATATGTATGTGTGTGCACGAGTGTATATATATGTGTGTGTGTGCACGAGTGTATGTATATGTGTGTGTGCACGAGTGTGTGTATATGTGTGTGTGCACGAGTGTGTGTATATGTGTGTGTGCACGAGTGTGTGCATGGGCGGACCTATTATAGGCCGAGTGTGGGCGGCCGCCCACACTCAACTTTATTTCGCGAAAATAGGGTTTGCTGCTTAAATCGCGACTGGCCTCTTTTGCGCTCCCGCTGGATCGACGAAACGCCGCTGGATCGACGAAAACCTCTGCACTCCCGCTGGATCGACGAAACGCCGAGCGGCCGAGGTCTCTCTCTCTCTCTCTCTCTCTCTCTGTCTCCTCCATCTCTCACTCTCTAGTCGCTCACACATTTTCAACCTCATTAGATAATCGAGGAGGAGGAGCAGCTGCAGTTGAAGAGCTGAAGAGGTACGCTGCCACCGTGCCACGCTGGTGTCCATCCCTTCCCTTCTCTGAGTTCTCTCTTTCCCCCATTAGCAAGTCTGCAAGTGGCTCTACGCGACTACGCCTCTACCGCTCAACGGCCGACGTAACCCTTGATATCGTCAATCAGATGCAAAATATGGTATGTGATTGTGGATCCTCATTCTTCTTCTTCTTCCTTGGTTGTTATTGATACTTTTATGTTCTTCCTTGCATTATCTTGGAGCTTCTAGATCTGTGATTCCGTGGTTATTATCATGTAGCTTGTTTTGTTTTTCTATTGACTGAGGAGAGGTTGAGATCTTCCTGTTTGCTTCCGTTCGGGTTTCTGGTGGTTTCACTACTTCAGTACTTCTAGTGGTTATCTCAAGCAGTTGTTATTTCAAATCGTTTTTTATAAGCAAGTGGTTATCCCAAGTGGCTCTAGTTTTTATAAGCCTACTCTTCAAATGCTATACAATGTGAATCATAGGCTCCACTTTGTTCAAGCGTTGGATTTTCTCTCTGGTAAAACATAATCCCTTTTTGAATTAGGATTTGGATTGTAAGACTTATCTGTCTTCAAATGTTTGATGAAATGCCTAAATCAATACTAACTTTCTTTGCATTCTTTATTTTATGACTTATACATAGATGAGTGCAACCTATAATTATGTGCGTACCTGTGTGTGCCACTTCCAACAACCCCATTCATATTCTTTGGGCTCTTATTTCTCCAGTAACTCAGTAAATTCATATTTTGAATATAATACCACTCCTTGTTTTAAGATGATAAAACATATGATTGTGGATATTATTATGTATATGACTAATTGTGTTCAGTAAGCAATTTGGGTGGCTCAAAATCAAAATTGTTGAATCAAACTTGGCTCAAATTGAAATCAATTTTGAATGGAGCCGATTCGACTTGAAATGACTCGATTTTAAATCAGTTCGAAATTGAGCATGTTTTGTCTTTATTCTAAGTTAGCTCAAAATTAAATTGAGATGCCTTGAACAGTTGAACTTATAGGTAAATGAACCACATTAAGGCTTTACTCGTCTAATTTATGTTTAGACTTAACTGTTTTTAATTTTAACTAATAATTTATGTTTAGACTTAACTGTTTTCATTAAGTTTCAATGATGTTTTTGTATTGTTTGAAGTTAAATTGTTAAAGAGCACGTTTCTAGAAATAAAGATTAGTTTTCTGATCTAAACTGTTAAAGAGCACGTGTCCTAATTTATATAAATTTTTTTCCAAAGTTGTAGGTACCTTTGAAAGTCATGGATAGATATTTTAAAAGAAAAGTCATAGATCCACCGCAAAATCAGAATATAATTCCCCAAAGACTGCTCAATGTAGATGACCTTCCCGCGGACCCAGGATTGCGGAAGAGTATTAATGACTATGATCCAAATGATAGAGAAAAAATTAGACGTTGGTATTTACAGAAGAAAGCATTCCAACCTAAAGATCATAATTTTCCAACAAGGGTTTTTGGAAAAGAGACACGCAGATTTATTCGTGGTTGGTTTCAAGAATATAGTTATTGGCTCGAGTACATCATAGTCAAAGATGCTGCATTTTGTTTATGTTGTTATCTATTTAAGCCTGAGCATGGTGACCAAGGTGGCGGTGACGCTTTTGTTAGTGAAGGGTTCACAAATTGGAAACATAAAGACAGATTAGATGTTCATGTTGGGACTCATAACAGTGTCCACAACCAATGTTTGAAGGCTTGTGTAGACTTGATGAACCAAAAACAACATATTGAAGTTGCATTGTGTACTCAATCTGACCAAGCTCGACTGGAATATCACACACGCTTAGAAGCGTCGGTTGATTGCATTAGATTTCTGCTAATGCAAGGTTTAGCTTTCCGGGGTCATGATGAATCTTTTGAATCAAGCAACCGAGGAAACTTTCTTGAACTTCTTCAGTTCCTCGCGGATCATAATGAGAAAATTAGCAAAGTTGTATTACAAAATGCACCTGAAAATCTTAAATTGGTAGCACCAAGCATTCAGAGAGATATCGTGCAGGCTGCTGCAACAGAGACTACCAAGATTATCATTAAAGCTATTAGCCAAGCAAAATTATTTTCTATTTTAGTAGATGAAGCTCGGGATTCCTCGGTCAAAGAGCAAATGGCAATTGTTTTACGTTATGTTGATGAAAAAGGATGTGTAACAGAGTGTTTTTTAGGGATAGTGCATGTAGAAAATACTGCAGCTACATCATTAAAAGCAGCCGTTGAATCTTCTTTGGCAAAAAATGGGTTGAGTATATCAAGCTTGCGGGGTCAAGGTTATGATGGGGCAAGTAACATGCAAGGTGAATTCAATGGGCTTAAAACATTGATTATGGCTGAAAGTCCATCTGCTTATTATGTGCATTGTTTTGCTCATCAACTTCAACTGACACTCGTTGCGGTCGCAAAAAAACACAACAAAGTGTGCTCTTTTTTTAGCTTGATATCAAGTATAACAAATATTGTTGGCGCATCATGCAAGCGTCGAGATATTCTACGAGAGAAGCAACATGCAAAAGTTATTGAAGAGATTTACAGTGGTGAACTGTTGACAGGAAGAGGCTTGAATCAAGAAAGAGCACTAACAAGGGCAGGGGACACAAGATGGAACTCTCATTTTAGAATTCTCTTGAATTTAATTTCTTTGTTCCCTTCGGTAATTGATGTTCTAGAAGTCATTGAAAAGGATGGAAACCTTTCAGAGCATAAATCTGAAGCAAGTGATTTGCTGGAGGCTATGCAATGTTTTCAATTTGTATTTTTGACTCACTTAATGAAAACTATCTTAGGGATTACCAATGAATTGTCGCAAGCATTACAAAGGAATGATCAAGATCTTGTAAATGCTATGACTCTTGTTAGAATTTCCAAAATACGACTACAAGCAATGCGAGATAATGGATGAGATTCTATACTACATGAAGTAACTACCTTTTGCCAAAAAAATGATATTATTGTTCTAAGTATGGAAGACAAATTTGTAGCTCGAGGGAGATCAAGACGCAGATCAGAAGACAATACAAACCTTCACTTCTATCGTGTTGAATTATTTTATGCAGTTATTGATCTACAACTTACCGAGCTAAATTGTCGATTTGATGAAGTGAACACGGAATTGCTTCTATGTATGGCATGTTTAGATCCAAGTAATGACTTTTCGGCTTTTGATAAGCAAAAAATAATTCGATTTGCCGAGTATTATCCGTTGGATTTTTCTCCAATTAATATAATGGAACTTGATAATCAACTGGAAAGTTATATTTTAGATGTTCGCTCAGACAGAGAATTCTCAAATGTGAAAGGGCTTGGAGGATTAGCTCAAAAGTTAGTACAATTGAAGAAGGATGTTCTATACCCATTGTTGTATTTGCTCATAAAGTTGGCACTATTATTACCTGTTGCAACTGCAAGTGTAGAAAGAGCTTTCTCTGCAATGAAGATTATCAAAACATCATTACGCAATCGGATGGGTGATGATTGAATGAATGATTGTCTAGTAACATATATTGAAAAAGATATCTTTTCCACCATCGACAACAAAGTTATCATGGAATGTTTCCAGAACATGAAGCATCGAAGAGGAGTGTTGTAATCAAGTATGTAATCATATTTTGTTAATTAAAAATGTCCTAATTTAAAGTTTTTTTTGCAAATTTGAAGTCATTTTTAATCGTACGTAGCAATTTTTTTTATCGTTATTTTATTGAACGCCCCCACTGAAAAATCCCGCTGGATCCGCCCCTGTGTATATGTGTGTGTGCACGAGTGTGTGTATATGTGTGTGTGCACGAGTGTGTACATATGTGTGTGTGCACGAGTGTGTATATGTGTGTGTGCACGAGTGTGTATATATGTGTGTGCACGAGTGTGTATATATGTGTGTGTGCACGAGTGTGTATGTGTGTGTGCAGGAGTGTATATATGTGTGTGTGCAGGAGTGTATATATGTGTGTGTGCAGGAGTGTATATATGTGTGTGTGCAGGAGTGTATATATGTGTGTGTGCACGAGTGTATATATGTGTGTGTGCACGAGTGTATATATGTGTGTGTGTGTCTCTATGCTAATTAGGGGCACAAACAAGCCGAGTTTGACAAAATTTTCAAGCTCGAGTTCAAGCACATGCTTGTTATTTTGAGCTCCCGAGCTCGACGAACTCATATATAGAACGCAAGCTTGAGATCTGTATATGGAGCTTGAGTTTGACTCATGAGCTCGAGCTGCTCACGAGCTTTTTTTACTCATGAGTTGTATTTTACACACACACACACACATGTGTGTGTGTGTGGGTGTGTTAATTTTTGTTTAAAAATTATTCAAAAGGCTCATGAGCCGGTTTGCGAGCTCATGAACAAGAATATATGAGCTCAAACTCAGGTCGCAACTGAACTCGAGCCCGAGCCGAGTTTTTTTTGAGCATGTTCGTCAAGCTCACGAATCGGCTCAACTCAATTTACACCCCTAATGCTAACTACTAAGAGAGTTGTCAGTGCACCATTAAAGATTTGTGTAAATACCATTTGTTGGTTTATTTTATTTCCCCTCATGTTTAACTTTATGCCTTTTATTTAAAAAAACAGTGAATTAACTAAATTTTCTAATAATCATGAAAATATAAATTTTGTTCTACGGAATGAGATTTTTTTTCCAAAGCAAAGCATAGCATGTTTCAAACATTACTATAAGTAATTACTATATCACTCTTAAAACATTATTACAAGGGTGAAACCCATGCACCATCACTTTGGATTGACACGGGCGGAGCCCGTGCACCCAAAACATTCACGGACGGGCATAGCATGTTCGCAACCAAGAATAATCAGGCACAAGCGTAGCCCTGTGCACGACTGCTAGTGTGCGTGTAACTATTTAAAAATTAAAGTAATTTATAGTATAACTACCTCAAGGTGTTTTTGATCCAACTGCTCGTCTAATTTGTTTTAAGATTTGATCCATTTCCTTCATTGAGCTGTGGCGAAGGAGAAGGGAAAATTAACTGTGGCTGAGCTGAAACGGATGCTGAAACTCCTACAACTCAACGCAAAGAGCTCCATTTAACAAAATAAACAAGTATACTTTCAGATTAAAAAATATGACATATCATATTTCACATGCCTCATTTTATATGAAAAATGAGCATATGGATTAAAACATGAAGTAAATAAATTTATAAATATTTGTCGAAATTGTTTAAAAAAAGTCCAAATGTTTGAATAGTTTCATATTATTTCACTGTACTTAGGCTCTAGGCGGCTGATGCTGATGAAAAAGCTATTGTGAGAATAAAGCTGTCAGAAAAACATTGATGAGAAAGTTGAGGGCTGTTTGGAGAATTTGTGTTTTAGTGCCGTTCGAAATGATTTTTCATGTTTAACTGTTTTAATGTGTTTTATTTCTATCAGACAGTAATTTTCTTATAACAGCAATAACTTAAGTATTAGCTTAATTGGCAAGGGAAAATTGATGTTTATAAATAATAATAGTGTTGAGGCTGCAAACACATTCCAGGGACAAAGAACAACAAAAAAAACCTTAAAAAAGTAATCAGGGGAAGCAGAAAACACGATGTCAAAAAAGACAGATGTCTCTATATTCAAAAAGGACAGATGTGCATGAAATTGACCCAAGAATCAGAACCTCATTGAGTTGTTCCTTGTACGTGAAGAGATTCGAAGATCTCGAAGCCAGATCTTCGAAACTCACATCGTCCCCGCCTTGCATATCTATATATTCTTCAGCAATGGTGCAGAGAGAAAGAGGGAGAAGAAGAGAGGATGTCACCAGTCGAAACTCACATCCTCTCTGCCTTGCATATCTCTATATTCTTCAGCAATGGTGCAGAGAGAGATGAGGTGGTGTGATAAAAAAGAAGAGAGAGGATATCGCCTGTAGAAATTTACCGACGAAAATGCCCGTGACCGTACGAAGAAGTGGGAGTGGAAGATCGAGCAAAGGACCCCGTAGAAAGAGATGTGTTAGAAAGTGAATGAGGGAGGAAAAAAACTCATTTATTCCATATAGCATGGGGTATATATAGCCCTCTCATACAATATTAATATCGTTACAAAATAACACATGATAACAAATAATTCAACACCCCCCCTCAAGTTGGGCGTGTGATGTCAGCCATGCCAAACTTGCCGATAAGATGAGTAAACATATTAAAGCTCAAACCCTTCGTGAGAACGTCAGCCAACTGTTGATCGGACGGTACGAATGGGGTAACTACCATCCCCCTATCAATATTCTCCTTGATGAAATGTCTGTCTATCTCAATGTGCTTAGTGCGATCATGCTGTACTGGATTGTGAGCGATAGAGATAGCCGCTTTGTTATCGCAATACAACCTGACCGGCACACTTCTCTTTAACCCAAGTTCCCCCAGGATGGTTGAGATCCATACACCTTCACAGATGCCATGAGCCATCGCCCTAAACTCAGCTTCAGCACTCAATCTAGCAACAACATGTTGCTTCTTGCTTCTCCAGCTAACCAAATTTCCCCTGACCATGGAACAATATCCAGATGTGGACCGTCTATCTGATGGCGATCCAGCCCAGTCCGCATCCATATAGACTTCAATAGTAAATTCTTCATTTGGGGAAAATAGGATGCCTTTTCCTGGTGAGGATTTGAGGTATCGGAGGACACGATGTGCAGCGTCAACATGCCGGATCTTTGGAGAGTGCATGAACTGACTGAGGACTCCCACAGCATAAGAAATATCAGGTCGGGTGTGCGATAAATAGATCAATTTCCCAACAAGCTTTTGTAAACCCGTGATATCTCCAACCGGCTCGCCATCATCCCTGCCTAGCTTATGGTTTGCCTCAATTGGGGTATCGGCTGGTCGACAACCACTCATCCCGGTAGTATCAAGGAGGTCGAGTGTATATTTCCTTTGAGATAATAAAATGTCGTGCTTTGACCTCGCAACTTCAATACCAAGGAAGTATTTGAGGTTCCCCAAATCTTTCACATCGAATTCTTTAGCTAATTTTCCCTTAAGGGCTTGAATCTCTACATTGTCATCTCCAGTGATTATAATGTCGTCCACATAAACTATCAGGACAGCCAACTTCCCTTCGCTGATTCTAAAGAACAGAGTGTGGTCGGCATTGCTCTGGGTGTACTCGAACCCACGCATGGCTTTGTGGAATCTTCCAAACCATGCTCTGGCTGATTGTTTCAGCCCATATAGTGGCCTCCTCAACTTACACACTTTCCCTGTGGATCCACGAGGGGTGAGCCCCAGAGGAAGGGCCATGTAGACCTCTTCTTCTAGATCGCCATGAAGGTAGGCATTCTTCACGTCTAATTGGCAAAGTTTCCACCCTTTGCAAGCAGCACAGGACATTAGGATCCTGATCGAGTTCATCTTGGCCACAGGAGCAAAAGTCTCCTGATAATCAATGCCCTCCGTCTGAGAGTAGCCTCTCGCCACCAGTCTTGCCTTGTATCGTTCCACCACCCCCGAGGGGTTCTGTTTGACCGCAAACACCCATTTGCATCCGACCACCTTCTTTCCAGGAGGTAATTGAACCAGGTCCCATGTGTTGTTCTTCTTCAGGGCATTCATTTCTTCGATCATGGCTAATTTCCACCTGTCGTCGGAAATAGCTGTCTGCCACGAAGTTGGGATAGAAACAGAAGACAAGCAACAAAACCTCCATGGGAGGCCGTTAGAGAAGAGTAAGATACGAATTGAGATAAAGGATGCCGAGTAGAAGTACCTTCCGCAGGGATGATGGATCCTGACGACGGATCCGGTTGGTGGTCGGATATCCAGATGGCGGGCCGCGTGTTCGAACCCTTGGGGCGACGAGAGTACACCTGTAAAGGTTTAGGGACCTGAGTCTCTACAGGTGGGGCACACGGAGTAGTGGGATTAGCGGGAGCTGGCAGAGTGAGGTGATATGTCGGAGGTATAAGAAGAGGGACGGTGTCAAGCGACGATAGGGGACTCACTTCCGATGTAGTAGGAGACCCCCCCCCCCTGAAGTGGGGACCCGTAATAGCTCTCAGATTCACGGAAAGTGACATCCATGGTGATGAAGACCTTTTTGCTGATAGGATCATAACATTTATACCCTTTCTGAGTAGGAGAATATCCGATGAACACACATTTGTGCGCACGAGCATCAAGTTTCGAGCAGTGGTAGATGTGGACAAAGCAAACACATCCAAATACACGAGAGTGAAGCGTAGTAGGTGGTACGCCAAGCATGGTGAGAGGAGTTTTGAAATCCAGGACACGGGAAGGCATACGGTTGATAAGATACGCCGCGGTGAGCACAACATCACCCCAATAGTACTTGGGGAGATGCATGTGAAGGAGAAGACACCGGGCAACGTCCAAGAGCTGGCGATTTTTTCGTTCAGCCACCCCATTTTGAGCAGGGGAATAGACACTGGATGTTTGATGGATAATCCCGTGATCAGCCAAGTATTGCTCGAAAGCAGAATCCATGAATTCCCGACCATTATCGGTGCGGAAGAATTTTGATAGGGGTTGCGAATTGTGTGGAGACCATTCGATGAAAACGGCGGAACAAAGGGAACACTTCACTTTTTGCTCTCATCAGGTAAACCCACGTGGTACGCGAAAAACAGTCAATAAATGTCACAAACCAACAACAACCGGAAATAGACGCAACTTGGCATGGACCCCAAACATCACTATGTATCAAATGAAAAGGTGCAGTACTGGGAGAAGAAACGTGCTGAAACGAAGTGCGATGATGTTTACCACGATCACAAGCATCACAACGAAATTTATCAAGTACAACAGATGAGAAAACAGAAATAAACGTTTCATATAAAGGGTAGATGGATGTCCCAGCCGACAGTGCCAGGACTTCAAAGTAGCAGCCTGATCCACATGAAGGGCCTGTGGAGGAGAGATCGGGGTGGAGGAATCGAACACGTAGAGCCCATCCACCAGTTTACCAATTCCAATCACCGTGCCCGTCTTCAGGTCCTGAAAGAGACAAGAAGAAGGAAAAAATGTTACGGAACAGTTCATAGAATTAGTTAAATGACTAATGGAAAGTAGATTTCGGGTGAAGTTTGGAACGTGAAGAACAGAGGAAAGAGTAAGTGAGGAGCACGGGATGGAACCCTTTCCGGCAATTGGAGATAGGGATCCATCTGCGATGCTCACCTTGTCCCGACCAGACAACGGAAGGTAGGACACAAAACCTGATGAGGAGCCGGTCATATGATCCGTCGCTCCAGAGTCGATGATCCAATGAGTAGGTGGACGAGTGGAAGCAGCATGAGCACCTGGAGGCCCTTGATGGGCATAGGAGGATGAGGAGGCAGGAGGCTCTAGCGATTGTCCTTGCATCAGGCGACGGAATGCAAGAACCTCATCGGTTGATAGGGTCAATGTAGGAGCAGACACGACTGGTGGAGGTTGTGGCTCATCGAAACCATCGGATAGATGCGCTGAGCGATGCGGAATAGAACGCCCTGAAGTGCGACCAAGACCACGACCTCCACGAGAGGAAGAGCCACCACGGGGTGCCGGAAACCCATGAAGACGAAATCACGTCTCCCGTGTATGACGGGTCTTCCCGCAGAAGTCACAGAGCAGATGATCCTTGTCACTGGGCTTTGGTCTGGAATCACGGAGGCCGCGAGACCCAACTTGGGCAGCCAAGGCAGAGCTGTCAGGAGAAGGATCAGGAGTCCAAGCTTGTCGTCGATCAAATTCCTGCTGAACCAGACTGAACACCTCGGGAAGAGAGGGCAAAGGGGAGCGGACAAGAATCTGCACACTGATTTGGTCGAAGTCCCGATGCAGTCCATGGAGGAACTCAAAAACTCTGTTCTGATCCTCCCGCGCGCGGACAAGGATCTCATCCTCAGGTGACACCAAAGTGAGTGAGTCGAAGTGATCATACTCCTGATATAACTGAGTGAACTCGAGGTAGTAGGCCGACGGGGGACGATCTCCTTGACGTAGAAGGAAGATCTTTCGGCGTAGCTGAAATATCTGGGCAGCATGTCCCCGACAAGAATAAGTAGTCTCGGCTCTCCGCCAAATATCAGCAGCAGTATCAAGAAACAAGTAGTTGCGGGCGATGGAGTCAATCATGGAGTTCGTCAGCCATGACATGACGAGGGAGTTCTCCGACTCCCATTGCACCCAATCCGGAGAATCCGAAGTAGGAGTAGGAGTGGTACCCATGACATACCCAAACAGCCTCCGGCTCTTCAAAGCAAGGGTGATGGCCCTAGACCATGGGAGATAATTTGTACCATCTAGGCGAATCGTCGTAATCTGAGGAGTGTTGTGATCATGTCCAGGACGGGAGAAGCCACTGGGTGTCACAGGGGCCGGGGAAGCACCGATAGTGGAAGAGACGGTAGGGGATCCATCAGTCCCGGGCATATTGATCAAGAATATAAATCGAGATCACCGGGAAACAAAGAGAGGAACAACCTAGATAGAAACTAGGGCTGCCTCATATAAAGAGGAAGGAGAGAAAGAAATGGATAGACATCGAAAATGTCATCAAATGGAGGGTGGCATCTCCGGTGTCAAGAGACTAGGCAAAAGAGGAAGGAGGACTCCCCCTAGGCGGCCGACTGGGCAAGAAAAGGAAAAAAAACGAGCCGGAAGCGGGTTGTCGACTGACTGTGCCGACAGTCGACCGAACCAAAACCGCGCGGGAGAAGGTCCGCGCAGTCGCCTGGGAGGAGGAGTTCCTGGCGGTAGGGAGTCGCCGGAAGAGGGCCTAGCGGGAGCGGATCGGGAACGGGAGACCGATTCGGCGGCGGATTGAGCGAGCGAGCACGGGAGGAAGCGGGTCGGCTGCGGAAGGGTATCGGGAAGCCCTAAGGCTCTGATACCATGTTAGAAAGTGAATGAGGGAGGAAAAAAACTCATTTATTCCATATAGCATGGGGTATATATAGTCCTCTCATACAATATTAATATCGTTACAAAATAACACATGATAACAAATAATTCAACAAGATGGAACATTTGCAGCAGGCGATCGAGCATCAAGGAAAAGAAGAGGAACGGGGGTAGGGCACGGGAGGCGAATGGCACGGGAAGAGCTACATGTATTTCTTTTCCACACAAAATGTGCTTCTCGAAAGTTAAACGTGACCTCCCCTCGACATTTCAAGAACCTCTAAATACACCCTTTCTAAAAACGCTCTATTCCAACACCTGCGCAAACAAACAGTCAGAAAAGTGTTTGTGTATTGAATGGAGTTTTTTCATCCGCATAAGCTGCCCCAAACTGAGCCTTAAAAAAGTATCTGAATTTGGAATAGAATGAAATGTAAGAATAAAACTGTAATTTTGGTGCTCATTCTAACTTGGTAGTCATTTATCGTGTTTCAATAGAATAACACAATTATATTTCAAAATTAAACTGATCTATCTATGATTAGAAGTTGTGTGTCAAACATATATAATCAAGTGCAGTTGTTGGATTCATCATCATCCCTTCAGCTTCAGTAGTTTCATAATCAGATTAAACAATTCTGGTCTATTAACTTGTTTCAGATGTTTGGTTGTGTTTGTTGCTTTAGTTGTAACACAACCATGCAAACAACAAACCTTTATTTTCTTAGTAATTAGGTTTTTCATCTGCCTTATATGGCTTCATCCCGTTTACTCATTTTAATGAGATTCTCATTTTATAACAGTTAAGAATATACTTATTCAATCATATTTGTTGGGTTTGGTAGATTTTAGTCGTGTGATCTTTGGATGATCTTTGGCTTTAAAGTGATTTTATGTATCCTATGATCTCGTTATTCTTTTAGAGAAGAAAATATATAAATAAAAGAAAAGCCAGATATATGTGTGAACTAGAATAGACGTGCATGGAGACAGGTGGTTGTGCAACATTGCCGTGCCCAAGAGCTTATTTGGCAAGGTTTTGGAAGAAGTGATAGATCGATCAGCCATCTTGTAAGGAGAGACAAGCGGTTGTGCGACACTGGAGAGCCCAATAGCTCCTTAGGCGGGTTAGGGGGAGCTGCAAATGCAGCCAAATAGTGAAGGATCCCGTGAACTCCTTGGCCAGTTGTGGAGTCAGTGAAAGTGTGAAGATGCCTGTGAACTCCATAGGCACTACTGGACTGGTGCAGCCCTGCCCTGCGTCTGCAACTCTTGAAGAAATCACTTGCGAGAATTAGGGACGGGAGGAACACTAAGGTTCCGTTTGGGGGAACTTATTTTCACCGGTCAAGCGGTTACGAACGCATGAATCGGACCTTAATTATGGTCTGATTCATGCGGTCGTAACCACTTGACCGGTGAAAATAAGTCCCCCCAAACGGAGCCTAAGTCATTCTCTCCTAGTTCATTCCAATAACCAGACAATGCAAAAGATGAAGATACAACACTTAAAACCCCCTTTATACACTAGGAGGGTCTACCATTAAGATAATCACATAAATAACGACAAAATAATATAATAAACTCACATGCCATGGTCAAAGCTCATGTTGTTGTGCACATGTGAGTATACCCACACATATCGTCAAGGTTGTAGATGTCGGATGTCGGGTTAATGTCGGTTTGAGTTTGAAATGTCATATGACGGATTGCGGTGGATATATCGGGGATATTTTACAATGTCGGAATTTAATATTTAAATTAATTTATATATATAATTTTTTTTGTAAATGCGCAAAGTAACATGTATAATTTATTTTTATAAATTACATAATAAACATATATATACATATAATGTATTTTATAAATTATGCAATAAACATATAAACACATAATTTATGTTTATAAATTATACAAAAAGAAGCGTTGATGGCAGTAAAAAACATAAAGAGCACCAAATGAGAGTGAGACGGGAAAGAAGTCAAATTCTGACTCAGACAGATGCATGAAATGTAGCACAAAACAAAATATTACTACTCGGATTATTAAAAGAAATGAAAAATATATATTTTTTACTTTTTTAGTACTTGTCATATATCGTCTGCGAGATATCACCCGATATATCAGGTAAAACTGATATATTGGGACCTGAAGACCGATATATTAGGGATATTTTCAAAAACGACATTTTTGTTTAAAATTCCAATGTCATGGTGTTTTCTGCCCAAAATTTTTATGTCATCCGACATCTACAACACTGCATATTGCTAATCGAGGATGGGATCGCTCGTGTTCGTATCAACTCCAAAGTGTTCCACAATGACCTTGACCTCAAGTTCAAACTCTGGGAATTGAGTCTTGACCTCCTCCGTCATGATCCATATGGCTTCATCCACGGGCAGTCCCTTCCATTGGATGAGAACTTGATGCCCCGACTGATCTTGAATGTCCTTGGTGTTAAACCCTAGCACTACAACAGGCTCATAATGAGGGATGGAGTCGGCCATCATCCCCTACAATAGGGTAGCTTGGGGGGGATGATTTTATAACGCCCTCTTAATGGGAGACATGAAAACTGGGTGTAACACCCAAATTTCATACAACTACATAAAAGTAATAAATTTTTAAATAGATTAATTCTCGAGAAAAAAAAAAGATCATTGTCGAAATGTCGTCATAACAATTTTAATTACGTATTTTATATTATGACAAAATTTTATTATTGAGATTAATTTGTATGCAGATTTACTTTTGAGGCGTGAATAACTGAATGATTGAACATAATATAATTGGTGTGCTAATAGATGTCTTTGGTGTGCCAATAGCAAAACAGTTGGGTTAAGAGAAAAAAGAAGTAATTAAATGGTTGAGTTCACTTAGGGCCTAATTGAATTAGAATTAGTCATGGGCGGTACATTTTGGACCGGGCCACAGAGGGATAGGAACTTTCAAGCTCTCCATATCTCCCAAATCCCGCACACACAGCCCGGTTCTCGCCCTTGTCGCCTCATCTCTGCAGGAACCGCACGCTTCCTCTCTTTCCTCTGATTCCTCACTCTCTCGATAGAATAAGGGCTAGATCGACCCCCCTCCCACACGGTACCAACTTCCCTCCTTGGGTGGCCAAATTTGGGAACCCTGCACTTCGAAAGAAGGATTTGGGTAGTTACTATAGCAAAGTTCTAAATTTATCCTTCCCCACTGTAAGTCCTTCCCCTCTCTTTTCATAAGATTATTGAATAAAATGGTTCTGATTAGAGAAATTTGAACGGAGAAAATTCAGTTTTTGCTGTAATCATTTGTGCAGCATTGAAAATAGGACTTTTTTTTGAGCTTTGAGACTTGGGGTTTAAATTTATGCAGCTACCATAGGGCAAGGGCCGGCTGTTGGATTTCAATGGGATGCTGACTTGAATTTGCATGTAAAGTATTTGTCTTTCTATTAAAAAATTGATTGAGATTGATGGGGGTTTGCTGCCAACTTTGCTGGAGTTTGAGGGAATCATAATTAGGGCTACTAATGTTAGAAATTATGTTGTGAAACCCATGAAAAGCTGCTGGAAACTCATATTTAATTGATGAAATTGCTGTTTTTTTCATGGGGCTGCTGCCTTTTATAGGGAACTGCTATAAGCTTATAAATGCAGTTTTAGCTCATGGGGCTGTTGTTTTCTCCAATGGGAGGGCTGTTTTTACATAGAATGGTTGCAATTTCAGATGTGGCCGTTATAAATTATGATTATCTATGGGTTTCTTTAATTTTTAGAGCTGGTTGCCCTCATATTAAGGTTAAATTGTTAGGGTTTTACTGAAATTAAAAACTATATATATATACTTTGGTTCGGGTTTACGAGGGGGCCGACTATAGGAATGTGACTAGTTATTACGATGATGTTGAGGTGTCATGTAATGAATTGTTGAATGGATTACAATATATGGGACATAAGTGATGATAATGGTATGCAATTATCGGAGTAATTAAATGAATTAGGAAAACTGAGAGATGCTAATTATGTTGGAGATGGAATTCGTTTTAGTTGAGGATACAGTATGTTTTTTGGTGTCCTTTTTCCTTACCCTAGAAAGACCTATTTTTTAACCACCCTTGGATTCCACATCATAACTATTTAAAGACATAATTCATGTTATAATTGATGCCCACTTTCAGATACGACGAAGAATGGCATTGCAAGATAGACGTGATGATGACCGAGGAAAGATAAAGAAAAAGAGAAACTCACGGCGAGGGATTATGATGTAGGGTAGGCTAAGGGGGCACAAAACCTAGGACTCTAGGTATAAATGCAAATGTGACTCTTTAGTATGATCTTAAGTGCAATGCAGCCGTCGGTTACGGTGACAAATAAATTTCAGCAATGAAATTTTCTAACACCATGCAAATATTCAAAATTGAAAACAAGTATTTAATTTGGTAATTTTATAACGGTTTTCCTCCGTTCGGAGAGCCAAAGCAAAGCGCGCGGCGAATAATTCCTCCTGCAAATTAATAGTGTATCGAAACAATATTCTACTAGCAAGAATCATAGCACATATATTAATCCACCAATGAAAATGTCAAATCAAATAAGTCAATACCACAAGAAACTCACAAAGTAGCGGGCTGAACCGAGACACTAAAGAATTTGGATCTAGATGTGTAGATCGGCGATCGGAGGTGGAACCGCCGGCGTGAAAATGAAGGCGGTGGCTATCCTCGGCGGTAAATGATGAAATCGGATGAGAAATGGGTAGATCCGGTCACGTACAAGTAGATCTGGGTTGGGGAGGAGTGGATCCGCTATTTAGGATCGGATCCGGACAAAAATGACAATATGAGTGGTGGGGGTGAAGGATCGGGGGCCGGAATTCTCAGATCTAGATTGATCTTGAGAATAGGGTGTGCGGGAAAGTGGATCCACGTGAGGGGTGGTTAGGGGAGGGGCGGCCTGGGCTTAAGGTGGTCGGGTGGTGGTCGGCGGGAGGAAGGCTGGCCGGCGGGCTTGCTGGAGGGTGGAGGCGGGTTCGGCGGCAGTGTTGGGGGGTGGAGGAAGGGGCAGAAGGGGGCGGAGGGCGGCGGGAGGCTGGCGGCGGCCAGATAACAACAGGTCGGTGGCCGGAGGGCTGCAGTTTTGGGGCTGCGGTGGCTGAAAGTGTGGGATTAGGGATGGAAAATGATGGCAAGGGGTAGTTGTACAACCCCGTATTCACGAGAAGGGGGCCCCAAAACAAGGCGCAAGGCTTGCTACACAGTTTTAAGCTTTTTGAGAGTTTTGCACTCTTGGGGGCCAATTTAGGGTCGACCTTTGTAATATACTAGTAGGGGGGATGCAATATTTGCCTCCCCCCGACCTGTTGTCAGGGGGCAGGTGCGGCAAGAGGCCAACTTAAGGGTTCCGTCCAGGCCGCCCAGCTCGCCTAGTTGCGCAAGCCGCAGCTCTCCTAGCCGCCTCAGCCCGCAGCCCGCAGGCCACCCAGCACGCCTCAACCCGCAGGCCGCCCAGCTCGCCGTCTCGCCAGGCCGCCGCCTCGCCAGACCGTCGCTCTCCAGGCCGCCGTCTCGCCAGGCCGCCGCCTTGCCAGAGCGCCGCTCGCCAGGCCGCCGTCTCGCCTAGCCCCAGCTCGACAGGCCGCGTCTCGCCGGGCCGCCGCCTCGCCAGACCGCAGTTCACCAGGCCGTCGTCTCGCCAGGCCGCAGCTCGCCAGGCCGACTACTCGCCCAGCTTGGACTTCTTGCCCGGCTTGAGGATCTTCCCCTGGTGGACTGCGATTAGCTGCTTAGAACAGCGGGATTTGGCTGTTGGCAAGCCAGCCCGGGGGCATTTCGGTAATTTTTGGGGCAACGGAGATTGGTTATTTGCAGGACATTCCCAGAAAACTATAAATAGACCCTTGAGGGTGCCTTGGAGAGATTGCTTCTGAGCCACTTGAATCCCTCTTTCTTCATCCTCCAAGGCACCTAGCTCAGCATTGGCTAGGGAGGGGAAGATCACCAAGGTCTTCCTGGTGTGAGGTGGGACCTCCACTTTATAGTCGAGGGTGTGTTCCTAGTTTCCTGAGCATTTGGTTCATGACATCCCCCTGAATGTAGTAAGTGTGAGGTCGCCCTTTCAAGGGACCCTGAACTCCATAGAGACTGATTTCTCGGTTTCAACATCTTGGTGCGGTGAGCGTGGAGAGTGACCAGCACAGAAGATCTTGGGAAAGTGTCATGCCTGCAGGTCAAGAAGGTAGTGATGATCTCGGCGAGCTCCCCAACCCAGGACCCTTTGTGGGGAGGGAAGAGTTCATGGCATCCATCCAAGACATCATGGAGATGCTGCGAAGTATTGCTCCTCGAGGTAACTGCACAACTCCCACCCCTCAGGACTTAGCTCTCAGGGGTCTTGGCGAGACTGCTTCTGGGGTTCTCGGCGAGCTGTCTCCCAGGGATCTAGACGAGGTGACCCCAACAGGGGGGAAGGAAGTGTACCAGGAAGACGGCCCGGGAAGGAGAGGATGGAGGATGGGGTCGAGCGAGACCTCACCGGCCGGGAGTTGTTCTCCAGCCCGACGAGTGCCAGCCTTCCAGGCGAGCAGGTCGCGCGAGTATAGGCTGCGAGACTACCCCTCAGGGGGTCACCCTTCAGCGAGCTGATCATCTCAGCTCCCGTTCCCGAGGGGTTCAGAGAGCCTGACATGACTTACTATACCGGGAAAGATGACCCCGTCCAGCACCTGCAGTGGTTTGAAGATGTCGTCTCCATCAGGCCGATGACGGATGCCTTCAAGTGTCGCCTCTTCGCGATCACGTTGAAGGACAAGGCAAGGGACGGGTTCCACCAACTCCCACCGAGATCGATTTATGGGTTCGAGTACTTGAGTCGGAGCTTTCAGCTTCGCTTCTCCACTTCCAAGAAGAAGAAGAAGAGTCTTGAGTCCATCTTTCTGATAAGGCAGGAGGCCGAGGAGTCGCTGACCCATTACGTTGACAGGTTCCAAGAGGAAATCCTGGATATCCAGGAGATGCCGGGGTATGCCCTCCAGATGGCGTTCACGGTGGGGTTGCGCGAGGGGTTATTCAAGATGAGCCTGACCTGAAAGGCCTCCCTTTCCTTCGAGGAGCTGATGGAAAGGGCGACAGAGGAGATAGTAACTGAGGCAGTCAACCCGGCGTTTGTCAAGAAGTTGGCAAGATTGACAGAGGCAGAGTCAAAGGAGCAAGGTGGCTCGAGGCATCAGGAGGGGAGGAGGAGAAAGGAGCAGAGAGCTCAGGAGCTCCAGGGGCCTCAAGAAGGTCCGAAGCCAGGTTGGAGGCAACATGGAGGACCCGTTCAGGGTCCAGGAAGAGGTCTCATCCAAGGTAGGGGGATTTTCAGGGAGGCCAAGGGAGATTCAACTTCCAAAGGCAGGCCCCTAGGCAGCTCCTACCCCCACCGCAGCAAGCGATGGAGATTGGTCGAAGGGAGAGGAGGAACCGTGCGGGAAGGAGAAGAATCAGAGTAGAGTTACCCTACTGTGAGTTCCACCAGGAGGAAGACCATGTAACAGCTACTTGCCCTGAATTCCTGGAGTTGAGAAGGACAAGGGCTCCGGCACCACAGCCTCATCAGCCTCAACAAGCGCAAGAGCCGGTGCGGATTGAAGAAGTCCAGCCCGAGGCGGCAGGGGAGAGATGTGAGGAAAGGGTTGAAGTGGACACCCGGGGAGGGATCTGATGATGTACGAGGGAAGAGGGAAGTAGGGAAGAAGTGGATCATCTCTTGTAATAACTTTGCTTGCATTGTATCAACTATGATTGATGATAGGGACCGCCGGAAAACATTTGTGATCCATGAAAGACCTTACCCCGAGATGATTCCGCTGACCAGGCTCTCACTAACTGGCAGGGCAGGTTGATCTCTCGGAGGGGTGAGTAGGACTTACCCCGAGATGATTCCGCTGATCGGGCTCCCACTAGCTGGCAGGGCAGATTGATCTCTCGGGGGATGAGTAGGCCTTACCCCGAGATGATTCCGCTGACCAGGCTCTCACTAGCTGGCAGGGCAGGTTGATCTCTCGGGGGGGTGAGTAGGTCTTACCCCGAGATGTTTCCGCTGACCAGGCTCCCACTAGCTGGCAGGGCAGGTTGATCTCTCGGGGGGTGAGTAGGCCTTACCCCGAGATGATTCCGCTGACCAGGCTCCCACTAGCTGCCAGGGCAGGTTGATCTCTCGGAGGGGTGAGTAGGCCTTACCCCGAGATGATTCTGCTGACCAGGCTCCAACTAGCTGGCAGGGCAGGTTGATCTCTCAGGGGGTGAGTAGGCCTTACCCCGAGATGATCCCACTAGCTGGCAGGGCAGGTTGATCTCTCGGGGGGTGAGTAGGCCTTACCCCGAGATGTTTTCGCTGACCGGGCTCCCACTAGCTGGCAGGGCAGGTTGATCTCTTGGGGGGTGAGTAGGCCTTACCCCGAGATGTTTCCGCTGACCGGGCTCCCACTAGCTGGCAGGGCAGGTTGATCTCTCGGGGGGGGGGGGGGGTGAGTAGGCCTTACCCCGAGATGATTCCGCTGACCAAGCTCCCACTAGCTGGCGTGGCAGGTTGATCTCTCGGATGGGTGAGTAGGCCTTATCCCGAGATGATTCTGCTGACCAGGCTCTCACTAGCTGGCAGGGCTGGTTGATCTCTCGGGGGGTGAGTAGGTCTTACCCCGAGATGATTCCGCTCACCAGGCTCCCACTAGATGGCAGGGCAGGTTGATCTCTCGGGGGGTAAGTAGGTCTTACCCCGAGATGATTCCGCTGACCAGGCTCCCACTAGCTGGCAGGGCAGGTTGATCTCTCGGAGGGGGGAGTAGGCCTTACCCCGAGATGATTCCCCGAGATGATTCCGCTGACCAGGCTCCCACTAGCTGGCAGGGCAGATTGATCTCTCGGAGGGGGGAGTAGGCCTTACCCCGAGATGATTCCGCTGACCAGGCTCCCACTAGCTGTCAGGGCAGGTTGATCTCTCGAGGGGTGAGTAGGCCTTACCCCGAGATGATTCCGCTGACCAGGCTCCCACTAGCTGGTAGGGCAGGTTGATATCTCGGAGGAGTGAGTAGGCCTTACCCCGAGATGATTCCGCTGACCAGGCTCCCACTAGTGGACAGGGCAGGTTGATCTCTCGGAGGGGTGAGTAGGCCTTACCCCGAGATGATTTCGCTTATCAGGCTCCCACTATCTGACAGGGCAGGTTGATCTCTCGAGGGGTGAGTAGGCCTTACCCCGAGATGATTCAGCTGACCAGGCTCCCGCTAGCTGGCAGGGAAGGTTGATCTCTCGGAGGGGTGAGTAGGTCTTACCACGAGATGATTCCGCTCACCAGACTCCCACTAGCTGGCAGGGCAGGTTGATCACTAGCTCTCATTAGCTGGTTTGACAGGTTGACCCCTCGGAGAGTCCAAGTATTTTCTACCTCGAGGCTGTCTCGTCACTCAGGCTCCTATTAGCTGGTTTGACAGGTTGACCCCTCGGGGAGGCCAAATATTTTCTACCTCGAGGCCGTCTCGTCACCCAGGCTCTCATTAGCTGGTTTGACAGGTTGGCCCCTCGGGGAGGCCAAGTATTTTCTATCCCGAGGCCGTCTCGTCACCCAGGCTCCCATTAGCTGGCTTGACAGGTTAACCCCCCTCGGGAGGCCAAGTGTTTTCGGCTCCAAGAAGGCTACGCAGCGAATACGTTGGGTTGGACGTTTCTTTCCGAGCGTGAAACTTGCTCGAAAAGAGCGGAGATTGTGTACAACCCCGTATTCGCGAGAAGGGGGCCCCAAAACAAGGCGCAAGGCTTGCTACACAGTTTTAAGCTTTTTGAGAGTTTTGCACTCTTGGGGGCCAATTTAGGGTCGACCTTCGTAATATACTAGTATGGGGGATGCAATATTTGCCTCCCCCCGACCTGTTGTCAGGTGGCAGGTGCGGTGAGAGGCCGACTCAAGGATTCCTGCCAGGCCGCCCAGCTCGTCTAGCTACGCAGGCTGCAGCTCTCCTAGCCGCCTCAGCCCGCAGCCCGCCCAGCCCGCTTCAGCCCGCAGGCCGCCCAGTTCGCTGTCTCGCCAGGTCGCCGCCTTGCCAGACCACCGCTCGCCAAGCTGCCATCTCGCCAGGCCGCCGCTCGCCAGGCCGCCGTCTCGTCTAGCCCCAGCTCGACAAGCCGCGTCTCGCCAGACCGCCGCCTCGCCAGACCGCAGCTCGCTAGTCCGCCGTCTCGCCAGGCCGCCAACTCGCCAGGCCGCAGCTCGCCAGGCCGCCTACTCGCCCAGCTTGGACTTCTCCCCCGGCTTGAGGGACAGCCCCTGGTGGACTGTGATTAGCTGCTTAGAATAGTGGGATTTGACTGTTGGCAGGCCAACCCGGGGGCATTTCGGTAATTTTTGGGGCAGCGGAGATTGGTTATTTGCAGGCCATTCCCAGAAAACTATAAATATACCCTTGAGGGTGCCTTGGAGAGATTGCTTTTGAGCCACTTGAATCCCTCTTTCTTCATCCTCCAAGGCACCTAACTCAGCATTGGCTAGGGAGGGGGAGATCACCAAGGTCTTCTGGGTGTGAGGTGGGACCTCCACGCTAGAGCAGAGGGACTGTTCCTAATTTCCTGAGTCTTTGGTCCGTGACATCCCCCTGAGTGTAGTAAGTGTAAGGTCACCCCTTTCAAGGGACCCCGAACTCCAAGGAGACTGATTTCTCGGTTTCAACAGTAGGGAAAGGGTTAGGGAAGGAGAAACCAACCTAGAAGTCGTCACCTAGGGCTCCACGACGTCGGCACTGAGGGGTAATCGCTGGAATCCGGGAATACTTCTCCAAAATTCTGCAATGATCTGATTTCAGCCCCTACAACACCTATTTATAAGAAGAGAACAACCTAGGGCTTCTCCATCAACGACTATGATTGACCGGTGGGGTTAGTCATTAAATACATGAAAATAAACTCAAAAAAATAAACTAATATATGTTTTTGACTCGCAACGACGTGTCGGACGCAACCGCGGAGTCGGATCCGCGATTCGATCAAGCCTTCCTGCGCGAATAAATGAACGTGAGTCCTGCCTTTCGGAGAACCCCTCCAGGTGCACGATCTGATGGATCCCCATTAACTCCCCCCGACTGAAAAGCCTCATCTCCGATGAATTGAGATGATCGTACTGAAGTCAAAGTCCAGGGGCGAGTCAATCAAGTTCTGCCGGTAATATCCAAGTGTCGTCTGCGTCGGGGCGGCCCTGCCAATGTACCAAGTAGCGACATCACGGTCTATCCGTGGAACTGATGGGATCTGACCTCCATGATGCACTCATCTCTCATCTCTTGAAAGGTGGATCTCGGTGCGATCGGTGGTGTCAGTGGTGAGACTAGAGGAGACGAATCCCCAGATGGGTGGGCGGCAGCACAAGATGGAGTATGAGAGAGGTCGGGCAACGAGAGTGGGGGTGGTGACGGCTGGGCATCTCCACTGCTCGGGTCCACATACTCGCGAGGCTTATAGTACGACGTCAGATCCTCAACATTAAACACTGGATGAATTATCATACTAGCCGGGATATCGAGCCGGTAGGCATTTGTCCCAATACGACTAATAATGGAGTACAGACCCATTCTCCTAGGGCTAAACTTTTTGGCAGTCCCCGAGGGGAGCCTCTCTGGGTGGACTCACACCATTACTTTCTCACCTTCACTAAATACTTGTTCTCGTCTTCGCTTATCCGCATGAGTTTTATAACTTTCATTGTTCATTATTATTCATCGGCGAACCGAGTCATTCAAATGTTGTGCAAATGACTCGATATACTCACTAGGGCACGACTATAAAGGACTCGAGACAAGATCGATGGGCTTCCTAGGGTCGTATCCCGATACTACATGAAATGGACTCAACCTGATGGACCTATTGACTGAGCTATTGTAGGCGAACTCTGCAATTGGAAGATCTAAGTTTCAGCAACCCACATGCTCTCCTACTAGACACCGCAAAAGATTTCCTAAGCTCTTGTTCACTACTTCAGTCTGCCTGTCCGTTTGGGGACGATATGCCGATAAGAACCTAAGGATGGTGTCAGTCTTACACCACAGAGTCTTCCATAAGTAACTCATGAACCTCACATCGCGGTCTGACACGATCGACTCGGGTAGGCCATGTAATCGAAAGACATCCCTCATAAAGATAGATGCTACGTGAGTCGCGTCTGTCGTTTTACGACAAGCAATAAAGTTGGTCATCTTTGAAAACCGATTGACTACCACGAAGATGGAATTGTATTTCCGCAGGGTGCGGGGAAGTCCGAGAACAAAATCCATGCTAATGACCTCCCAGGGGCGGTGGTGGACTGGTAAGGGCGTGTACAAACCCGTGTTCTGTTTGGTACGCTGCCGTTTGGCAGATACGGCAGTGGCGGACAACGCGTTCCACGTTCTTTCTTAAGGCTGGGCCAGTAGGGGGGTGGCAGAGGCTTGCTAGGAGGGCAAAACAGGGGATGGCGGTGGTTTTCTGGATGGGGCGGTTGGCAGCAGCAAACTAGGGGAGGCGGAAGCCACCAAAGCAGCTGGCGGTTGTATTGGTACAGGGAAGGGGAAAAAACTTTAGGGGTGAATAGTGAATTTCATTTTTGAATAGTAAAAATGAATAGAGAACGTGATTTTCTGGACAAACACCGTGGAGGACTTTTGGGGGTTCTAGGGGGCTGCGAGAGGGAGTTTAGGAGGGCAAAAAGAGCCTAGGGTTAGAGCAAACCTTGGGGAAGGAGATACACACCTAGGAGTCGTCACCTAGGGTTCCACGGAGTCAGCACCGTGGGATGATCGCGGGAATCCGGAAATCAACTCTCCAAATTCTGCAATGATCTGATTTCAGCCCCTACAACACCTATTTATAAGAAGAGAACAACACATGGCTTCCCCATCAACGACTATGATTGGTTGGTGGGGTCGGCCACTTAATACATGAAAATAAACTCAAAAAAAATAAACTAATATATGTTTTTGACTCGTGGCGACGTGACGGACGCAACCGCAAAGTCGGATCGGTGATCTGATCAAGCCTTCCTGCGCGAATAAATGAACGTGGGTCCCGCCTTGCGGCGAACCCCTCCAGGTGCATGATCTGATGGATCCCCATCAGATTATCTCTTTAATTATGCACTACTTTTCAAGTATTTTCATTACAAAAATTATATCCCATAAAGAGACTATTTTCTGTATGAGAAGTTAATCATACATAAATGATAATTATTACTAATAACGGAAGGGAATACACAAAATTATCAACATCCTAATAGAGATAATTAATGATAACATACCATACTGAATGCATCGATGCATGGGTTAAGGGTATCTGTAACAGAATGATTTAAATTCAGTTGGGCCTCAATAGGTCTTATGCGAGTTGTGCGCACTGGATTAAACTCCTGGGTCAACTCAGTTGGGCCTCAACGAGTCTTATGCGAGTTGTGCGCACCGAGTCCGACCTACGTGGAACGGGCCAACACTGAAGACTGATACAAATGCAACGACCCCTAACGTAATGAAATGAAAACATATTGAAAATGAATGCAAAAGTAAAAGAATAAAATAATACAATGGAAATGAAATAAGGAAACATGAATTATGAAGAATGAAGATCTCCAATGAATGTTACTTGTCTGTTATACTCTAAAAATTACTTTTTATTGTTCATATAGATACAACTTGAAATGTACCATGATACACTTTTCAAGTAGACTGTTTATTACTGATTATGATATATTGTTTGAAATAAAATGTTATATGAATATTGTTATTAAACATTTTCTTTGCCTGTATAACATTTAAAGAGATAAGTTTTTCGTTTAGTTTTTGTTTAAAGGCTAACCCTTTCTATTCCAAGTTTTTTAGGATGTAAGAGTAAGGCAGGATAAAGAGGAACATTATTGTATATGGTTTAAAAGAACTGTGGAAATTCTGAGATTGCAAACAATCATGAGGGATGGTGCCAAGACCTGAAATGTCCCACTTGCCAAAGAAATTATTAATATAGCTTATGATGCAATGATGTACGTGACATATATATATATATATATACACTAGCATCTTCGAAATGCCCCCGTCCCCGACAATTATTTAAAATTTTATAATTTTAAAGTATTTAAATTTTATTTATTAGAAATTTTAATGATTTTATTAATTATTTAAAGAATATAATTAAATTATAAAATTAAAAATCAAAAAAAAATCAAATGAAATAATTTAAAACAAATCCCGTTTCCGCCTCCGGCCCGGCATTGCTGCATTGTTCCTTACGCTGCCGGCGACGGAGCCGCCGACGGCCTGCCCGACGGCCACCGGGGGATTCGCCGGCCTCTGGCGAACCCGCCGGGGCTTGTCCGGCGGCGAGCGGGCAGGGCCACTGTCGGTTTGAAGCGGAAAAGGCATCGGGATTTTTGGGAGTTGCAGATCGTGGTTTTTGGAAGGAATGGATATAGGCAGTCCCCTTCTCTTGAATCCAACGACCATTATTTGAAGCAGCCCCATCCAACGGTACAAATCCAACCCATGGTGTGTGTGTGGGCGCTTGTGTTGGACCTATGAGATATGTATAAAAATGGAATAAGGGTTTTATTTATATAATTTTGCTTTTGATACTCATTTGTGGCTTCTAAATAATTGTTGTACTGCGCACAAAAATATTTAAAATAAAATGAATATTATTATCATGTGGCGGCCTACGGGCCGTTACACTGGGTATACACGATTGGCGGGCAACAACTGTTGTTGTTAGGCGGCGTCTATCTTCTCCGAGATCAGGAAATTGGTAAAATATAGGGCAGATAACTTGGGATGCACTTGGACGGTGAATGAACTCTGACGATGGGGCCACAAGTTAACAAACACCTCCTCACAGAGCGAGAAGACAGCATCCTATCAGTGTCAATTGGCTTGTTGACCGTGTGATGCTGAGCCCGGAGGAGACGTCCCTACAATTAGTGGACGACCTCATTGTAGTCTTAGATATCTGTAGTCAAGGCTTGCACTTACCACTCACCGGAAAGACTATTTATGAGCTTCGGAGGCGGGTGCTCATAGACCACCTGAAAGAGCATCGAGCCGACGGTGGCTTGATAGTAGATGTTGTTCCATAGCTCTACCCAAGCTATCCACTGTGACTACCGACGGGGTTGCTTGATAGGTTAGACAATTGGCAACAAACTGTTACACCGTCTGCATCATGCCACAACAGTAAAGGGTGGCGGAAAAGCACCAGTAGGTAGTATACGCGCCCGAATGACGTGTCGTCGGGGTGGCATGAAACTCGTGGAGGTGTGAAATCCACGGAGATGAATCTCTATGGATTTAGAGACGCATCCATTTGCATAAGGGGTTCAATTTTCACCGTCTTCTGTCGAAATAGTTGACACGACACAACATATAGCTAACCTGACAAAACCAATAGATTTGTGTATTGAATTAGAAAACGAGAGATAGCGGGTATCGTTTGGAATCTACAAAAAACTCTCCCGATGGAAGTTATCCTATAGATATTATATCCATGCTTGTTCGAAATGCGAATCACAGTATTCGTTCTAATGGGGATGGGAATGAAAAACAAGAGATACTCCTAGAAATATGGACGAATCTGTCCGCCAACGAGTCAGAAGGGAGGATGAAACTTGGGATCTCATCGGAAGTCTTGGATCATGGCGGCGTAGGGTGGATCTCTTCACACCTGGGTTGGGATGGTGTCAACATCAAGCCATTGCGGGTGGGAAGTAGCCAATAGAGTACCATTAACGTCCTTATGGGAAAGGGTGTAGCAATTTTTGTTGACCCCACTTTGTACTCAATTGAGAAGTTGTAACCCAATAGCTTGGCGATTCACAATTATTGGGTTGAAGGGGACACCTTTCGACTCCATAGGTGGCGCAAACTGCAGCAATCTGTACGAACCACAAAGGGCTGGCCTGTGTGCACTAAGACACAAGAAACTACCACGTCAGCCTTAAACTTCTGTTTACACCTTAAACTTCTGTTTACACCTTAAACTTCTGTTTACACCTTAAACTTCTGTTTACATATATTGCGGCAGAGCTAGGTGCCGACTTTGTCGTGATCCTGGGAATAAAGTGTAAACTAGACTGGCAACAAATTTTACTTTGAGTAAATGATCATTCCATGTTCCCGAGCAAGGAAAACCCGTCTTATTCTTTAAGTTTATCCTTCTTTTTTCACTTATATAAAATTCCAACGCCTGTTTGTATTAGTTTCCAGGAACGTGGATTGCATCAACCCCTCACTAGCATGCAATGTCGGAATATCGTGCACACAATGTCAAAGGGATTTTTGAAGTCAATTTAAGCCAATGCAGTTAGGAAAAAAATATTATGTGCCTTGAGCGCATGCACCAGTGTGCACTAAAACTAGCAAGAAACTACCATGTCAGCCTTAAACTTCTTTGTATATGCGCAACAGTATATTGTATTATGCGGAGCAAAATCAAAATAAAAGGCCAGAAAATCTTACAGAATAAAAGCATTTTAGCTAGGCCCTTCAAGGCCATTACAAATCATAACTCAGATTAATGAACGGCTTTATTGGGCTACCCATTAAAGACCATTTAAAATATAAATACAGCTACAACAAAAAATAGAAATTAATTATAGTACCAATCCAATCAAAATTAATTCAAACGCATTTAAGTCAAACTTTGAATGAGAGTGTTTACTTCCAACATTACAGCTGTTTTAATTTCTAACGACTTGTCTAAAAATTTGTTTAAATATGCAAAAAAAAACTCTATATCTTGTAGAAGATATGAACACAAAGCTCAAAGAATTTTATTACACTTTATTAACTTACAACACAAGTATCTGTACACATAATTATAGGATGGAGTGAAATCTCAACTTCAAAACCAAGATGTGGGACTAATTTATACATAAGAAAATAAAGGAAATGAGCCAAGAAAGAGGGCATTTAACATGGCCTTATTCATAATTCTTCTGCACTCCCCCACAAGTTGGAGCATACATATTGTGGACGTCAAATTTGAAAAGGAACTGTCGGTATATGGGGCATGGTAAGACCTTGGTGAGGACATCGGAAATTTGCTCGATAGCAGGTAAATATCGCACATCATGTTTGTGAAGTTGAAATTTTCCCGGATAAAATGACAATCTACTTCAATATGCTTATTACGTTCATAAAAACGGGATTCTCGGTAATATGAATCGCAACTTGACTGTCGTAGTAGAGGATGGACAGACGATCAGTAAGAAGATTTTTCAACCATGTGAGTTTAGAAACAGCAGATGCCATCGAACAATACTCGACCTCCGCAGAGGAGCTTGCCAATACTGTCTGCTTTTTGCTTCGCAAGTGACCAGATGTCCTCCAAAATATGTGCACTAGCCACTTGTAGACTGACGATCATCGAGGGAGCCGACATAATATGCATCGGAATAGGAGATTAATGAGAGAGAAAAGAAAGGTGTGTATGGATTCGTTCGACAGCTTGCAGGTGGGATATCCAAATAGCATGCATGAAGCGACCGACCACCACAACAAATGAAATATCGGATTGTGTGACAGCCAGATAGATAAGCTTGCCAACAAGGAAATGATAGCACTCCGGATTACAAAGTAGAATAGATTATGTGTGGGCATAGATCTTGTGGTTGACATCCATTGAAGTGTCGGTAATATTAGAACCTGAGTAATCTGCATCATGTAAAAGAGCGAAATAGTACTTCCGTTGAGAAAAAAAAGTCCATCGGGTCAATAAGCTACATTAATACCCAAGAAGTATCGGAGGTGGCCGAAATTTTTGGTCTTGAAGTAGGAGGTCAAGTGCTTCTTGAGCATGGATATCATGTTTAGATCATCACCCATGATGAGAATATCGTCAACATATACAAGAAGTATCACCGTGCCCATTAGGCAGCAACGAGTAAATAGGAAAAATCTGCAGAGCTTCAAGTGAAGCCAAAATCCCAAATGACCTTAATGAACTTGTTAAACTAAGCATAAGCTGCTTAAGGACATAGATAGATTTCTTGAGGTAGCAGACAAAAGACTCTCATGATTTCATAATCAAGAGGTTGTTACATGTATACAGTCTCTACAAGATCGTCATTAAGGAATGCATTTTTAATATCAAGTTAATGCAATTGTCAATGACGATAGACGGACAATGAGATCAAAACTTGTATTGTATTCAACTTTGAGACTAAAGAGAACGTCTCATCATAGTCGAGGTCTTGTTGTTGAGTAAAACCACGAGTCACTAGACGGGTTTTGCGTCACTCGATTTCCCCATCAGGTCAATGCATCACAGTAAAGACTCACTTACATCCCACATGAGATTGTCCAGGATGAAGGGAGACAAGGTCCCAAGTCCAATTGGCATAGAGGCAGTCATTTCCTCATCCATCATAGCACGACATGTCAGATGTTCAAAAGCTTCCAGCATAGAAGAGAGGGTGAAAATAAAAGACAAGAAAATGTTAAAGCTCTGAAGTTCTTGAGATAAGCGATGAAAGGACACATAATGAGAGAGAGGATGAGCAATAAAATGAACTGCAACCTAGGGGGAACCGTACTCAGATCAGTAGGTCGTGGAGCATCAACAGTAGAGAGCAACTGTCCTAAGGAATCAGACCAAGGACGTTGGCGAGTGTACACACGAAGAGGAGGATGAGGTGGTGGCGTTGGGAGTAAGCGAGGTGGTGTTGGGAACAATGGAGGGGTTGTGTTGTTGATAGGGACGTTAGGATGCTGGAGGTCATGTGGTAGGTTATCACGAGGAGTCAAAGAGTAAAAGAGTTAATCCTCGAGGAAAGGGACATCGGCGGAGGAGATTGTTTTTCGAACAGTGGGAGAGTAACACACATAGTCGGTCTGCGTGTGGAAGTATCTGACAAACTATATTTGGTAGCACGTGAGGCCACTTTGTTGTTGATAGGGCCAAGATGATGGATAAAGCAAACAATCCCAAAAACTGGCAGAGTCAAGGGGAAGAGTGGTGTTTAAAAAAAGAAGATGGAGAGGGTGTTGCAAAGTTGAGAATGGACGATGATATGCAATTAATTAAATAGCATGCATTGGAGACTCTAAAGTTCCTAAAGATCTTGGGCATGCCAAGGTTGTGCTCCCACGAGGAGGTGCTGGTTCTTCCGTTCTACCACAACAAAATGTTGGGTTAATAAGAAAACGATGTTTGGTGGATAATTCATAACGTGTTACAAGTTTCCTGGAATTCGTGACATGTATATTTGCGTGCATTATCGATTCGAAGTATTTTGATTGAGCCCGAGAATGAAGTACGAGTCTCAGCAAAGGAGCGAAAGATGCGAAGTAATTCAGAACGATCATACAATAAATACAACAATGCCATGCGAGAATGATTATCAATAAATATAAGAAAGTAACGATATTCAAATAAACAAATAGTTTTATAAACTAAATCAAATGGAGCAGAGCCCCTCGTAGAGTGAAAAGTGAATGTAGAGTAGGGATGATATCGAGTCGAGTTCGAGCGATTAGGGCTGATATCGAGTCGAGTTCGAGCGATTTTGGCTCGGCTCGAAATCGAAATTTTCGACTCGAACTCGGCTCGAAATCGATTTCGAGTCGAGTTGGCTCGACTCGAAATGGTTCGATTCTGAGTCGGCTCGAAATCGAATCGAGTCAGCTCGAATTTGAGCAATTTTTCTCATTATTCCTATTTGGCTCAAAAATAAATTGGACAACGCATAAATTTAGCAAACAAAACACTTAAAGACTCCATTATTTTCATTTTGATTTAAATTTATTATTTTTAATTTTAAAATAAGAACATATCAATAAATACATAATATATTTAATTAATTCGAGTTGATTCCAATCACATTTCGAGCAATTCAGGGCTGGCTCGAAATCGGCTCGAAATCAGATTCGAGTCAAATTGAATCGACTCAAATTGAGTCGAATCAATTTTAATTGATTCCGATTCGACTCAATTTTCGAGCGAATTTCGAGCGACTTT
Organism: Platanthera guangdongensis; assembly: GCA_039583875.1. Classification (NCBI taxonomy): domain Eukaryota; kingdom Viridiplantae; phylum Streptophyta; class Magnoliopsida; order Asparagales; family Orchidaceae; genus Platanthera; species Platanthera guangdongensis. The sequence continues at coordinate 157,414,728 of CM077154.1, forward strand.
CGAGTTTCGAATAATATGCTCAGCCCTACGAGCGATATGGGCTTGACTCGAAATCAAAATTTTCCAGTCGAACTCGACTCGAAATATAAATAGATTTCGAGTCAAGATGGCTTGACTCAAAATGGCTCCATTTTGAGCCGGTTTGAAATCGAATCGAGCCGGCTCGAAATTGAGTGTTTTTCTCTTTATTCCTAGTTGGTTCGAAAGTAAATTGGGCAGGCTTTAAATTTAGCAAATGAAACACTAGAAGACTTTACTCTTTTTATTGAAGTTTAAATTTTAGTGGTTTTAATTTTAAAATAATAATATGTTAATAAATACAAAATATTTTTAATCAATTTGAGCTGATTCGAATCATATTTCGAGCAATTCAACGTTGCCTTGAAATCGACTCGAAATGTGATTTGAGTCAAATTGAGTCAAATCCATTGTAATTGATTCCTAGTCGGCTCAATATTCGAGCGACCTTCGAGTTTCGAATAATATGAAAATTCAGAGAGAAAAATCAGGAGAAGTTTCCTGTAGGATTAGTAGAGAAGCATGGCCAAGACATCAGTGTCAATCAATAGAAGTACAAAATAGAGAATCGCGGTGGGAAAGTCCAGAGAATAAAGTTCATTTGGCAGTCGTCCTCTACCAGTGATAATTTGCGTTTGTCGATCCTGCACCACAGAGGAAGAAAAGGAAAAGGTGATGGAGCAGTCATGATAATGAGTAAAACGACTAATAGAGAAGATTAAATTGAGATAAAAAGAGTGAGAGACTCGCCACCAGATAAGCAGACTGTGGTGGTTTCTCCATTAGACACAGAGATAAACTTGGGAAAGCAAAGGTCGTGAACAGAGAAGATTTTTGTGGAGAAATGTGATTTGTGGCCCTATAGCCCACTATCCAAGAGGGACTACTGGAAAAACATGTTGTAACCTTCACTGCAGATAAAGGCAGTGCAGTTGGAGATCGTAGCAACAAGCCCCGTAGATGTTGGAGTTAGTCTCCAAAGTGTCAATGTCTTTGCGGGATGTGGTAGGAACATTCATCGCAGGAGAAGCATGGTGCAGAGAATTGGAAGGTTGCGGAGGGAAGCAATGTTTCCTGTAACTGGTGAAATGAAGCATGATTCACCCAGCCACAATAAGTACACAGGTAAGTGTTTTGCCCATTGGAGCGGTGTCAGCCAGCGTTCCCACTGCACCAAAATCCATGGAGACCTCCACGTGCACCAGGAGGTAAAGGGTGAGTTTTAATGGAGTGTTGGAGAAGGGTAGGAGTAACCAAGACATCGGTGGGCAGACTTACCTTCAAAATAAAAGAGCACACACCAGAGAGAGGGAATGGTGGGAGATGATAAGATGTCCGCATGGATACTGTGTAAATGAGGTGGTAGCCATGTCAACACCATTGATATGCTGACAGCCTTCTTCTGAGCCTGTTGTGTAGCAAAATCCATCATTGGAGCCTAATGTTGAATCCAAGCCTCGGCAAGAGTCCTGTACTGAGCCACAAAGGATGTCAACATTGTCGTCCAAACCAGGTTCGATGGCCTGGAAATCTCTAAAGAGATAAAACCAGATTTGAAGTTAGTCCTTCCCAGAATATAAAAAGTCTGGCTAATCCAACATAGCCTTTGCGGCCTCGTGGTGCATAGACATACGATACAACTCACTTTTCATGGAATTCAAGATCCAAGACTGGGCACGTCCATCATTCCAGATTCATTACTCGGTAGGCTCAACAGGTGGGTCGTGTGTCAGATGGTGAAGAAGACCCTTGATTTGAAGTACACGACACAGAGTGAACCCACTCGACAATTTTTTTCTTCTCAATGAGGGAGATAATGGTAATTCAGAGTTTGTCACGAACTTCGGAGATGGGAGTCAAGGTCGGGGTGGCCAAAATGGTGGACAAGTCGGAGGCAACGTCAGCCCCTATGTGATCAGCGATGTTGAGACAAGGGTGCAGCGAGTCTGTAATGGAAAGTGGTGGCAAGCTCTTTTATGGGCCGTGTCAGCGATTTTTGTTATGGAAGGAAGTGTTGAGTAAATGTTGGGGGAATCCTGTGGACACGGCAGTGGCGAGACCAGTAGGAATCACGAGTCCTGGGATATAGAAATACGGTAAGGCGGCGTGTTCAACAAGTGTGTGCTATTCCGGTCAACAATTTGATACATGAATTGATGCATCCTCTGTCGCATCAGTTAATGCATGACGTCACTAGGCGTCACACATTTTATTTATGCATTTATTTATCATGTATTCCGTTTGTCGCACATTTGTTTTGATGTTTGGCACTTTGGGTTGACCGTCCGATGAGACCTTTAATAAATAGGTTCGTTAATTTTAATCGTTAGGACGTGACGAGCAAGCTCATAAATTATTTAAAACGTATAAATTTAAAATTAAATAGAGTAATGATATTAGGAAATAGTGAGAGACATTTTTCAAACCATTAAATTTGTGGAAAGAGCACAGCTGGAAATAAGTATTTGCAAATGATTAAATTGGGCATAACAATCTTTGGCCAGCCCTGTTAAGAAAGTTTGCAATAAAAAACAAAAACATCATTATACCTTTTTGGTCGGACCTAGTTTGGAAACAGTGTCATGAAATTATTCATTATTTAAAGCCTCTGCCGCCGTTGAACAGAGCGAGAAGCCGGACAGCAGTTAATCAATTACCTAATTGATTTCCTACATTGCCGGTGTCGCCGCTCCCGTGCTCACCTCCTCCGTCGAAGCCCAGCATCGTCGACGCCAGAGAAGCTCTTCCCGTCACTGTGTGAATCATTCGACGACGAACTGATGACCTTCAGCCGCCGGCGGATACCGCTCAGGTTGGAGAACAACTCCAAACCCGCCGTCGACTACGGACCCTCTTTTCCGGCGGGTCGGTCCTCCTCTACGTCGCCGCCGTCAACAACCAGGGACTCGTCGTCGACCTGGAACGTTAATTCCGGCGAGTCCTGTGCCAGTCCTTGCATCTGCGGTCAACCAAGTCCGGTTGTGGGGCCCTTTCCCAATTTCCTCCCAACAGGGCTCAGCTCGGCATTCCCAGACAGCAGTGGCAGGATTTTTGGGGTTTGATCTTGCCAAGGAACTTGATCTGAGAATATTTCTTGTGGTAACAACGTCCAACCCTTGCTCAATTAGTTGGTTTTAAACTTTATGCGTCTTTTAAATAATTAGTGAGCTTGCCAAACGTTCTAACATTATAATTGTCGTTTATTCCATAAATTATTGTTGTGAAACGTGTCTGTGATCGTACAAATCCCGCGACGGATTTGAAGCGTTAGGCGCTAACGAATTCTACTCAAATAACGAATTATTGTTGTGAAACGTGTTTGTGGTCGTATGAGCTCTGCGGTTGTTCATACAAGCGACAATGAGTCCAAAACAGAAGGGACCAGGGAAAGAGAGATTACAAAAGGGCGAGCGGAGCAAGGTTAAGGTGGAACGAGGTCGAGCGCAGAAATTGGCGAGCTCCAGAGATGCTGCGAGCAGGGGAAAACCCACGAGCAGACATACCCGAGCACGTGCCCCGGTATGAAATTTGCGAAAAGCAGCTAAGAGCGGCAATCTCTTCTTCAAAACAGAGACATGCACTCGTGTCTTAATCCCTTACTCGACATGTGATAACAACGGCGACGATGAGCAGCCCCCGGCTGACCGGTGTCGAATCTTCATCATTTTTGTCAGTTCGTTCCCAAATATTAATCCTTCATCGTCAAATTCAGGGTTGAATTCAGTGTTGACGATGTGCGACCTCAGTCCTCTAGGACAAGGCTCCAACTGCAATCCTCCTTCAAGGTAGTTATCCCCTCCTCCTACAGCCCTAATATCATCATTCATCGCCATTGATGACGACCGTTCATGACTGAAGTCTAGAATGGGTAAACGACGAGTCGCCCAGCCTGAAAGCCTGATTCTGGTAGTCATGATTTCAGATTCATGAATGGCGAAACTGTGAATCAATTATCTATCACTTATCAGGCTATGATTAGAGATTAGGAATTTGATTCATTAGGGATTTAGTAATATTAGGAGTTTTGATTCATTAGGGCTTTACTAATATTAGGGTTGTCAATTCACAGGCTCAAGTCATAGCACCTTTGATTCATTAATCATGCCTGTTCTCTGCTTTTCTTCAATATGAGCTCCAGCCTCTATGTGATGAACATATGCTTTTGTGTGCTCGTTTGTGGGTGCCGGTTCTCTGCTTTTCTTCAATTTGAGCTCTAGCCTCTATGTGTTGAACATATGCTTTTGTGTGCTCGTTTGTGGGATTGTTGGCTGCAAAATGCTAATCATCATAAAAATATGTGATCATTTAATTAATGAATTGGTAGATGCCACTTCAATTTTGTTAATCAACGAAGGTTTGAACACTTGATTTCAAATGCAAAAGTTTTTCTTGTCATTTAAGTGAGAATAGAAAGTTATGTATTTCATGTGATGACCAAATTTTTTGCTTTGCCTAAATTTTGCAAATGTCAGTTCTCGAATATCGGCTGACCTCTCATTGTCAGCTCTTGGCTTCAGCTTCATTGTAATTTGCCAATTGCCATCATATCTTGTATTCCTCTTATTCACTAATTGTTTTAGACTTATTGAATGATTTGGAATGTAGTAATATGATGTTCCTGAAAGATTGATTTTTGCATGGTGCTCACCGATCAAGATTGATTTACTATTGTTAGAATAGCACATGTATTGGGGCCCATGTTTTTAGGCCCATTTATGGTTTCTCTCCTTTAGTCCCACATCTTGTATAGGATTTGTTCTCTCTCTCTCCTATATAAATGTATTCTCTCCTTATATTTATATACTCAATCAATATATACAAGCTTTGAGCTTTTTCTACATGGTATCAGAGTTAGGTTCCGGTTCTCGCGGTCTCCCCTGTTCTGACCGCACCTATTGACCTCTCTCGCGGCCTCGCTCGCGGCCTGCCTTAGCGGACTGTTCGTTTCTATCCGCTTGCCTATGCGGCTTGCCCCCTCTCAGACCGCTTCTTTTTTGCTTCCTCCTGTTGCTCTTCTTCTCCCGTGGATCCACCTCTCCCCCCTTCGCTTTTTATAGTCTTTCCTCCTTCCTAATCCGTGGGACCACCTTCTTTTTTGTCCGCTGCGGACTCTCTACTCTCTGCGGCCTGTCTTCAGCTCGCCGGCTTGTTCCAACTCGCCGGCTTGTTCCAGCTCACTGTGGACTCTCTACCCACTGCGGACTTGTTCCAGCTCGTCGGCTTCTGTTTTTCCCAAATCCGCTTGTTTCTCTACTCGCGGTTTGTTTCTGTTCGTTTCGCTGTTGTGATCTGCCTGACCGTGCGGGTTGTTTCCTTTCTCACCCGCATCTTGGTCGCGATCTCTAGCTCTTCTCCTCTCTGTCTGCGCAACTTGGTTCCCCCCCCTGCGGACTTCTTCCCCTATCCGCTTCGCCTTTGGTCGCGGCCTCTTCCAGCCGCTTGTGTGTTTCACACCTTGACTGGGCGGTCTCTGCTCTAGTCGCACCGGCTATCCTCTCTTGCGGCTTGCTCTCTTCCGCCGACCTCTCCCTCCCTTCTTGCGGCCTGCTCCTGTCCGCTGCGGCCTGCTTCTGTCCGTCGCGGCCTGTCTCCTGTGCTTTGACCGCTACTGTGTTCACCTAGACCGTGCGGACTCTCTTTCTTTCCGCATTTTGGGTCGCGATCTGACTCATCGCTGGTGCCACTGTGACCGTGCGGACTAGTTTTTCAGCTTTATTGGTCGCGGTCTCCTGTCTTCCCCGGTTTGTGGCATGTCTCTATGACTTCTTCTGGTAATTCTACGGGCTCGGCGGCCAGCCCGCCTACTGTCCACCCGGCCTGTCCGCCAGACAGCCCGGCCTGTTCTGCCGAACTCCGTGACGAGCTCCGGATCACTACCATCTCTCTCTGGAAAGAAAAACTTTATTCCTTGGGTACATTCAGTTCGGCGGGTTCTTCAGGCTAAGGGACTTCTGCCGCACCTTACTCAGTCCCCCTCCCCCTCCCCTTACGGATGATTGGCTCCGCAATGACGGACGAGTTCAGACTTGGATTCTGAATTCCTTGGATGGTGAGCCTTACCAAATGGACATGTACCACGACACCGCCAAGGCTATGTGGGATGAGCTACATTCTTTGTACTCCGGCCGCGACAGCCTTCAGCATCTTTATGACACCCTCACTGACCTCTTCACTCTCGACACTGGCGGCGCTTCAGATATGACCTCGTTTGTCGCTCGGGCTAAAACTCTTGCTGAAGCCTGGATCCAGCATCAGTCGCCCACCAATGATCATGCTGCTCAGCGCGCTCAGAAGGAAGCTGTGTGCATTGCCATCATCATGGCCCGCCTTCCATCTCATCTTCAGAGTCTTCGTGCTCAAGTCCTGGCTGCTCCCACTACACCATCTTTCTCTGATGTCTGCTCCATGATTCTCCGGGTCTCCCCCCCCCTCCAGATCCTCCTGCTCCTTCTCCACCGGCTCTTCTTCAGCAGGCACCTCCGCTATTACCCTCCCCTCCCACTTCTGCTCGGGGGGGACGTTCGGGCTCACGTGTCCGTGGCCGTGGCCGGCCAAAATGCTCCTTCTGCGGGAAAGATGGTCATTTTGAGGCGACCTGCTATAAGAAAATCGGCTACCCCCCTCGCCCGACAGCTTCTGTTGTTACTGAAGTCAGTTCTCCTGATCTTGAGACCGTCCGTCTTCAGCTCCAGCATCTCCAGGGCCTGCTCAACCCACCTTCGGCCTCCGTCGCCTCCGTCTCCAACACAGGTACTGATTGTCTCTCCACCAGCCCGGGTTGGATTGTGGACTCTGGTGTCACTCATCACATTACCTCGCACCGGCCAGCAAAGTACTCGGAGTCTCCTTATCTGAAGTCTATCATTGTGTCCAATGGGGCGCTGGTTCCCGTCTCCGGCTCGGCAGATCTTTCTCTCACCCCATCCATCCCTCTTCGCTCAGCTCTTCATGTTCCGAGTTCACCCTTTAATTTACTCTCTGTTGGGCGTCTTACTCGTGATCTGGATTGTTCTGTTATATTCACCTCTTCTTCCTTTGTTATACAGGATCGGCGGACGCGGACTACCATTGGTAGAGGACAGCTGAGGAACGGGCTCTACCTTCTCGATGACTCTCCCACCTTCTTGTCTATTGTCTCCTCCACTGCATGGCACCGCCGACTTGGTCATGCCCCTCTACCGGTTTTACAGCGGGCTCTTCCTGATATTCCTTTTACTTCTTTTCAGTGTGATTCATGTATCCTCGGCAAACAGCCGCGTTCTTCTTTTCCTTCGCATTGTACTCGGAGTACAGCTCCCTTTGATCTAGTTCATTCGGATATATGGGGACCCTTTAGGATTCCCAGTATAAATGGTTTTCGTTATTTTATTACCTTTATTGATGATCACTCTCGCACTACGTGGCTCTACTTAATCCGTGAACGCTCCGAGCTTCCCCGGGTTTTTTGTGCTTTTGTCCTCGAGACCCGGACGCAATTCCACACCACTCTCAAAACCCTCCGCACTGACAATGCTCGTGAGTACACCAGCCACGACTTTACCACTTTGTGTTCGGAATACGGGATTCTACATCAAACCTCTTGCGCTTACACACCCCAGCAAAATGGGGTTGCCGAACGAAAAAACTGTCATTTACTCGATGTCGCCCGCTCCCTCATGCTTCAAATGCATGGGCCCAAGGCATACTGGAACTTTGCGGTTTCCACTGTCTGCTTTCTCATCAACCGTCTCCCCTCTTCTGTCCTCAATTATGCTACTCCGTTTAGCATAATGTTTCCCTCCACTCCGGCTTTCTCTCTACCACCTCGTATCTTTGGCAGCACCTGCTTTGTCCACCGTCTCGGGCCCTCCTCGGATAAATTGGATCCCAGGGCGGTGAAACACATCTTTGTCGGCTACTCACGCACCCAAAAGGGTTATGTCTGTTACTCACCCGCTACTCGCAAGATCACTGTTTCTGCTGACGTTACCTTCCGGGAAGAACAACCGATTTTCCCTGCTCCGTTGCCTGCTACGCTCCCACCGCTTCCTCTCCCGCCACCTTTACCACGTCTCGTTATTCCTGCTACTACACCATCTTCACCCGTTTCCCCTGCCCCCGCTCATGCTACCACCAAACCACCTGTCATCCGTGTCTACACTTGTCGCCCTCCCGTTTTCGTTGCCCCTCTGCAGCCGACTTCCACCACGGATACTTCGCGTCCTTCTGATCAAGTAACGCCTTCCACTGCCCATCCTCTGGATGCCTGCGTCTCTCTTCATCGCCTCTCTCCCCCTCTGTACACTTTTGCTACTTCTCTCTCTTCGATTGTTGTTCCTAACTCTGTGCAGGAGGCGCTTCAACATCCGGGCTGGCGGGCAGCTATGGACGAGGAAATGTCTGCTCTCTGCGCTAACCGGACATGGACCATTGTACCCCTTCCTCCGGGTCAGAAACTGGTTGGGTGCAAATGGGTCTTTGTCATCAAACATGCTGCTGATGGGTCGATTGACCGACTGAAGGGTCGTCTTGTGGCTCGCGGCTTCACCCAGCAACAGGGGCTCGACTATGAGGAAACTTTCTCTCCGGTCGCCAAGCTCAATACCGTTCGCGTCCTCATCTTTGTTGTTGTTCATCGACAATGGCCCCTCTTTCAACTTGATATCAAGAATGCCTTCTTAAATGGGGATCTCCAGTAGACGGTCTACATGCAACAACCGCCCGGGTTTGAGACCACGGGGGAGTCTCAGGTCTGCCGCCTTTTTAAGGCTCTGTATGGTCTCAAACAATCTCCACGGGCCTGGTTCGATAAATTCAGTAAGGTTCTTCGTGATATCGGGTTCACTCGAAGCTCGGCCGACTTCTCGTTGTTCACTCGTCACCAACCAACAGGGACGGTCCTTCTGTTAGTTTATGTTGACGACATCATCATTACAGGAGATGATTCACAAGGGATAAATGCCGTCAAAGTGCATCTAAACTCGGTCTTCCAGACAAAGGACCTGGGAACTCTACGATACTTTCTGGGTCTTGAGGTTGTCAGGCGCCCAGACGGGCTTATTCTATCCCAACGAAAGTACTGTATTGATCTTCTTCATGATGCTGGTCTTTTAGGGTGTACGCCAAGTGATACCCCCATGGATGTAAACCACAAGTTATGTGCTCAGGCATCTGACTCGGATCTACTTCTCCAGAATCCTGAATATTATCGATGACTAGTTGGAAAATTGATCTACCTCACGGTTACCAGACCAGATATTTCATTTGCTACTGGTCTTGTCAGTCGATACATACACTCTCCTCGGAAATCTCATCTTCAGGTTGTTGAACGCATCCTCAGGTACCTAAAAACAGCCCCGGGTCAAGGACTTGTTTACCGGACTTCCTCGTTTGCTCCTACCTTAGTGGCATACTCTGATGCGGATTATGCTGGCTCTCTTGATGACCGGCGATCTACTAGTGGTTTCTGCACATACTTTGGGGACCACTTGGTTACATGGCGAAGCAAGAAACAAGTGGTCGTTGCTCGATCATCCGCTGAGGCAGAATACCGGGCAATGGCATCTGTTGTATCAGAACTGACGTGACTTGAAAGTCTCCTCACTGATCTGGGTGTCAAATTACCTTCTCCGGCTCTTCTTCTTTGTGATAGCCAGGCGGCTATACATATCGCAAAGAACTCAGTCTTCCACGAAAGAACGAAGCACATTGAAGTTGATTGTCACTTCGTTCGAGAGAAAGTTCAAATGAAGAAGCTCGATCTGAGGCATGTTCCAGGGACGGAACAAGTTGCGGATGTCCTCACAAAGGCTCTTCCCAAGGCATCCTTCTATCAATGTCTGTCCAAGCTTGGTGCATACGATTTGTACGCTCCAGCTTGCGGGGGAGTGTTAGAATAGCCCATGTATTGGGGCCCATGTTTTTAGGCTCATTTATGGTTTCTCTCCTTTAGTCCCACATCTTGTATAGGATGTGTTCTCTCTCTCTCTCCTATATAAATGTATTCTCTCCTTGTATTTATATACTCAATCAATACATACAAGCTTTGAGCTTTTTCTACAACTATTATGGAGAATTTTTTTGCAAAAGTTGTTCAACTGAGCCAAAAAACACAAAATATGGAAGTGGAAGTCATCTTCATCCTTAGGTAGTAATAGACGACTTAATTGTGTTGATAAATTTCTTTATGATCCTGGATTAAGGCGATCAATAACGAGTTTTGATGTAAATGATCAAGATAGAGTAAAAAGATATTCCGTACAAAAAGACTTTTGTTAATGGTACGATCCTGGGGATGAGATGTCTCCGGTCAGTCAGAGGGAGAACGGGAGAGGGGGGAGAGGTAGAGAGACAGAAAGAGAGAATTAGGGTTAGAGAGGAGGAGAGGGAAAACACAACTTTATTCCAGAAGAAAAAACAATACGATGCTTACGCAAGCTCTTATAGTGACGATGAGCGAACATAAAGGGAAATATTCTAAAATAGGAAGTACAGAAATACTTAAATTGACACACGCAAACAAAGCAACAAATTAACGTTATAAGCAAATACGGTAACAAATTAATTAATTATTCGCCGCGGGAATTGTGGGCTCATCCGTTATACGCGTCCGGCGCGTGTAAACTTTCCAATGTGACTCGTCGTCGTGCAACTCCGTAACAATGTCGGCATCTGGGAAATGTGTCTTATCCTCAAGGCAGAAATCGGGAAACTGGCGGCGGGAAACTGGCGGTGGAAATCATCCTGGGGCAACCACGTTGCGTCCGAGTGTAGCTGACCGGTCCAGGCCACAAGGACTTCCTCCGATGTGCGGTCTCCTGGGATGCGACATCTCTGATCGAGGACTGAGGCGGGGTAGTAGGGTGCCTCCCCTGTGAGGCCGACGTCGGCCAGAATGTAATATGTGGGAGTGTGGTCGCCCACAACGCGACGTAGCTGTGAGACATGGAAGATCGGATGAATGCAGCTCTCGCCTGGAAGGCGAAGACGGTAGGCGACCCCCCCTATGCAGGCGAGGACCTCGAAAGGCCCGAAGAAACGAGGAGTCAGTTTCGGGCAAGCCCGACGGGCCACCGAAAACTATCGGTATGGGTGGAGTTTGAGGAACACCCTCTCGCCAACCTCAAAAGAGAGGTCTCAGCGTTTCTTGTTGGCGAATGAGACCATATTCTGTTGGGTCCACCGTAAGTGGCGCTTCAAATGATCCAGGATGGTATCTCTGTCACAGAGAGCGGTGGCCAGGCTCACCACCTGGCACTCCCCTGGAAGGTGGCGGACGATCGACGGAGGTGGGCGAGACCGTAAACGGCCTCAAATGGGGTAGTGTCCACCGCCTGATGGTAGGTGGTATTGTACGTGTATTCAGCCCACCCGAGACACTTGGCCCAACTGCGAGGCTGCTCTCCCACGAAGCAGCAGAGGTACGTCTCCAAACACCGGTTGAGGACCTCTGATTGGTCGTCTGTCTGCGTGTGGTAGGTTGTGCTCATGCGGAGACAGGTGCCCTGTAATCGGAACAGCGTGGTCCAGAACGTACTAAGGAAGAGCGGATCGCGGTCGCTGACGATCGACCGAGGAAAACCATGGAGGCGTACGACCACCTAGACGAAACTGTCGGCGACTGTGGCCGTCGTGTATGGATGGCACAAAGGAAGAAAATGAGCATACTTCGAGAGTCGGTCCACTACCACCAGGATGTTGTCGTACTCTTGAGATCGGGGTAGCCGTATTATGAAATCTATGGCGACGTCGTCCCAAATGCGATCTGGAATCGGAAGGGGCTGAAGCAGGTCACCGGGAAACATGGCCTCGTACTTGGCTTTCTGGCAGGTGAGGCAGGAGGCCACAAAGGCCTTGACCTGTCGGAACATATGAGGCCAATAGAGGGAGGTGGCCAGCCGTCGGTACATCCGGTAAGCTTCGGCGTGTCCCCCCGTAGGTTCACCGCATGGAATTCGTTCAACAACAGAGGAATACTCGGGGAGGAGGAGGCGAGTACGAGGCGGCCCTTATAGAGTAAGCGGCTGTCAACCAAGGAGTATGGTGGGTGGCTTGTGGCATCTGCGAGAAGTGCTATCCGTATCTTGTTAAGCGCAGGGTCGGCTTCTACTTCCCGTTGGAGGGTATCCGCATCTTCCCACACCGTTCGGGAAATGGCTGCGAGGATGGGGTTGCGCGAGAGGGCATCAGCCGCGCAATTGGTCTTCCCTGGCCGGAACTCGATGTTGAAGTCATAGCCGAGGAGCTTGGACACCCATACTTGTTGAGCGGGTGTAGCGATCTTCTGTTGTAGGAGGTAGCGAAGGCTGTGGTGGTCGGTGCGGACCACGAACCGCCGGCCCAGGAGGTAAAGTCGCCAATGTTGCAAAGCGAGGACGAGGCCCATGAGCTCATTCTCATAAGCCGAACGGCTGCAGATTGTGTCTGAAAAAGCTCGGCTGAAATAGGCCACCGGGCGACCGGCCTGCATCAAAACGGCTCCAACACCGACGCCCGATGCGTCGCATTCTACGAGGAAGGGCTGTGAAAAATCCGGCATAGCCAACACTGGAGCTCGAACTAAGGCTTGTTGTAGCGCGGTAAAAGAGGCGGAAGTCGCGGCCGACCACTCGAAGGGCCCTTCGGCCGACTTTTTCAGAAGTTGGGTGAGGAGTCGGGCCAGCGTGTCGTACCCCTGAATGAACAGGTGGTAGTACCCTGTTAGTCCCAAGAATCCACGGACATCGTGGAGTGACGATGGTGTTGTCCCCTGGAGGACCGCCTCGATCTTGTCGCTATCCATGGCGACTCATGTTGCCGAGATGGTGTTTCCCAAGTAGCACACCTCGAAAACCCCAAAGGAACACTTTGTTGGGTGGAGCTTGAGGTGGTGACGTTGTAAAGTTGGCAATGTCTGTCGGACGTGCTGGAGATGCTCCTGCCAAGAAGAACTGTAGACCAATATGACATCAAAAAAACAAGAACGTGTTGACGAAGTACCGGGCGAAATATATCATTCATCGTGGCCTGAAAGGTGGCCGGTGCGTTGGTCAGGCTGAAAGGCATAACCAGGAACTCATAGTGGCTGTCATGGGTCCGGAAGGCCGTCTTGGCTACATCAGTCGGCCGGACGCGAATCTGGTGGTAGCCGGCACGGAGGTCCTGCTTGGTGAAGACGGTCACGCCATGGAGTTCATTCAAAAGCTCCTGAATCACCAGAATCGGGTACTTGTCTGGAACGGTGGCTTTATTGAGCTCCCGATAATCTACGCGGAAACGCCAATTGTTGTCTTTTTTGCGGACCAACAGGACCCGGCTGGAGAAGGGGCTGGCACTGGGGCGGATGAGGCCCCACATCAACATATCGCGGACCAGTCTTTCAATTTCGTCCTTTTGTACGTGCTTGTAGAAGTATGGACGGACCGAGACTGCCGTCACGCCAGGCTGAAGAGGTATGGCATAATCGTGCAGCCGAGCTGGTGGCAGCTCGGTTGGTGGAGAAAAGATGTCTGCAAACTCTGACAGGAGGGCCAGAAGGTCCGGAGGCGGTGTTGAGACTGGTGCAGCAGCGTCCGAGATGGGCCACAACAGGGCCGAAAAATCAATGTCCGCAGTCCGCTGAATGGCAAGGTCGGAGACCGGGGAGCGAAGAAGAGTGGCGTCTCCCACAAGGCAGCACTCCTGATAGTCCTGGAGGAACTGCATCGTCATAGAGCTCCAGTTGACTCGCACGTCGCCGAGCGTGCAGAGCCCCGCTACACCCAAAATGGCGTCGATCCCGCCAAGGCCGAAGACGTAGAAGTCCGTCGTCATCGAGTAGGGCCCCACTGAGAGCGAGATGGCCGGACAGCGGCCCAGGATCGAGCGGCGACGACCATCGCCCAGACAAACCGTGAAATCTGGAGAAGGTTTTGTCGGAAGACGTAGTTGCTGGACCAGATGAGATGAAAGAAAATTATGGCTCGCTCTGTTGTCCACCATGATGACTATGTGGAGGTAGCCTAACTTGCCTGCCAACTTCATGGCTTGGGGGCCCGAAATGCCACCTACGGAAAAACAAGGAAGCTCCAAGTGATAAAGGTCTGCGTCGGGGGTGTCCTCGGCAGTGATCTCGAGGCCTTCAAAATCTGCTAAAGTGATCTCTGCCTCGAAGTCGCCGATGATGGCAGGGAACTCCTTGACCGCGCAGACATGGGTCGGGGAGTAGGGCTAGCGGCAGCGGAAACAGAGCCCCTTGCGGCGGAGATCATCGAACTCGCGGTTGGAGATTCGTTGTGGTGGGGTCGAGCGGCCGGCGGGGGGCGAGGACCTTGGATTTCTGGAGTGGTGGTTTTCCAAGTCCGGCCGCCTGGCGGAAGCCCACCGGAATTCGGTGGTGTCCGAGGAGACAAATCCGCGTCCATAAGGCGGGCCAAGTTGAGGGCCTCGCAAACTGTCTGGGGCGAAGGCCAAGTTGAGGGCCAAGTTGGGTGCGGAGCCGGGACCGTATGTTTGAGCGAAGGCCCTGCATGAAGCCAAGATAGTGGTCCGGTGGTAGGCCCGGAACATGAGTGACGAGGGCCACGAACTCATCGATGTAGTCTTCCATCGTACCGGATTGCCGCACCCGGCATAATCTTTCGATGGCGGAGCCGGAATAACGGGTGTCGTAGCGGCGAATCATTTCCTGCTTGATTTTCGGCCATGAGATGCACGGATTGGTCTGGCGTAGCCAACGGGCCCAGTGGAGGGTGGAGCCGTCGAGTCCCACGACGGCGGTAGAGACCTTATCCTGTTCGGGGGTGTGGTGGAGATTGAAGTATTGTTCCGCCATGGCGATCCACCAAATCGGATCAACCCCGGCGAAGGTTGGGAGATCCAAGGTAAGGGTTGATCGGCCGGATAGACCACGGGGGAAAGCGTCCCCAATGTGCGTTGGAGGTGCCGCCCCTAGGATGGATGTGCTCGCGGCTGGTTGAGAGGAGCCACTGGCGGAGGGGGCAGCTGACGACTGTAATGCATCGAGCTTGGAGTGTATGGCGAGCAGGGAGGTCTGCAAGGAGGTCACGATGGACTCCTGTGTGCTGACACGGCGAAAGAGGGCCTCGTTGGCGTCCTCCGATGGAGCCTCGGCGGTGGAACGAGTGTTCGGGGCCATGGCAGCGGCGGCGCGGCAGGGCGGCCCTGGTTCTCTAGCGGCGGCAGAGGAAGGCTGGAGCCGCAGAGGGAGGGTCGGCGGTGCGGGATGCGGCCTGGAGCGCGGTGCGGCATGCGCTCGGGGCGAACGACGCGTGCGTCGGGCGGAAGACGGACGACGGCTGGAGCGGATGTAGCGGACGGTGGCTGGGGCGGAGGTTCTCCGGCGGCTGTTTGCGGGCTGAAGGGGCAGGTTGAACCAGTTTGGTACAATCCCGGGGAGGAGATGGCTCCGGTCGGTCAGAGGGAGAGCGTGAGGGGGGAGAGGTAGAGAGAGAGAGAGAGAATTAGGGTTAGAGAGGAGGAGAAGGAAAAAACAACTTTATTCCAGGATAAAAAACAATACAATGCATACGCGTCCTATTATAGTGACGAGGAGTGAACATAAAGGGAAATATTTAAAAATAGGAAGTACGGAAATACTTAAATTGACACACGCAAACAAAGCAATAAATTAACGTCATAAGCAAATACGGTAACAAATTAATTATTCGAGGCGGGAATTGTGGGTCCATCCGCTATATGCGTCTGGCGCGTGTAAACTTTCCAAGGTGGCTCGTCGTCGTGCAACTCCGTAACAGTTAACAACAATTAGAGAATTTCACAGAGAATGAATTCGAAACAAAAGTCTCGCGATTCAACAGAAATTGGCTCGATCAACCACTTGAAATTAAGAAGGCATGAGATACACGGTGCGGTTCGCTTATGGCATCATTTTGAATTTCATTTGTATGTTTTCATCTATTGTCAATATTCTTGAAATTATTACACATGACGGAATTGATGGAAATCAAAGAGGAACCATGGGCGGATCTAGAGGGGGGCCCGAGGGACACTGCCCCCCCCCCCCCCACCATTATTTTTTGGAATTTTGTAGAAGGACCGCTATTTCCGCCGATTTCCTCCGATCGATGATTTCCTCCCGAGTTTCGATCGGAGATTTCTTATCGACGATTTCCTTCAATCCTCCCGATCGACGATCGTTGATCACTCGTCCATTCCTCCCGATCGACAATTTCCTCAGTCCTCCCGATCGACGATTTGCTCACGATCGTCAATCCTCCCGATCGACGATCCTCGCCCAGTCGTCCACTCGCCCCGATTCTTCAAATACCCTAGTCAATCCTCCCGATCGACGATTTCCCGTCCGCCTCATTCTTCCCGTCTTCCTGATCGACTGCAGAAGTGCCCGCGCCCGCCGATTTCCCGTCCTACCCGCCGATTTCATCCAATTTGGTGGCTTTTTCTCTGTCCGGCAGGTGCAAACGGAGCAAACGCCGCCGACGCGCGCTCGTTTGTTTGCCACCGTCCGGCGGCGCTTGCTCCAAACGGAGGCGGCGAAATATCAAACCAAACGAAGTCGAAGTGTAGAAGATTACACTGATTTCCCGTCCTCAGGTTCTTCTTTAACCGCACATTGGTATTTTTTCACTTTTTTATGTGCCGAGAATTATGAATGATCTGCTTCTTCTTGACCTTTCATGAATTTTGTGTCAGGGAACACAAAGGAACGATCTGCTTCTTCTTGTCCTTTCATGAATTTTGTGTCAGGGAAAAAGGCTTAAAGAAAAAGGCTGGATAACAAACACTTTATTTGAGTTGAGCTCCTGAGCACCAGAGGTATACTTTTTATTTCTATGTATTCATCTTATTTCTGTTTATATGAATGTTTGTAGGGATGCTTTGAGGTATTAGTCAAATAGTGACTAAGCAAAGCATAATAGAATCTGTGATGAATGTTTGCAGGGGTGCTCCGTAGTATTGATCGGTAGAGGATGAAGCGGAGCAAACATTACTCTGCTATGAATTATTTTTTCAATTGTTATTTTTCAATTGATGTAGCATAAACTTAAATATGGACGGCCAGAAGAAAAAGCCAAGTTTTATCGCATCCATGTTTCAGAAAAAGTAAAATCTCAAGAGTCTTTTTCAACTTGTACAACTTCATTTCAAGAACGTGAGAATGAGCAAAATGAGAAGTTTTCCCCGTTCCCATCAACTGAGACTGAGAATGTATTTCCTTCAATATCACCACAAATTCAAGATATTGTAATAGGGTTTGCATTTGATGTGGAGTTGCTTCCACATGATCCGGGAAAGAGAAGAAGTATTTCCACATATCCCGTAAATGAACAAGAAGAAGTGAGGAAAGAATATATTCTAAGAGGTCCATGTCAGCCAAAATGTCATTCATTTTCGCCAAGAAAAATTGGAGAACGGTATCGTTGGTTTGTAGTCACATGGTTTGATATGTTTGAATGGCTTGAATATAGTGTAGAAAAAGATGTCGCATTTTGTTTCGTGTGTTATTTATTTAAGAATGATGCCGCGACTACTGCTGTTGGGGGAGATGCTTTTGTTACGGGCGGAGGATATATGTCTTGGAATAAACCTGAAGGGTTCACAAAACATGTCGGCAAATGTAATAGTGCTCATCAACTAGCGCTGCAAAAATTTGAAGCCCTAAAGCAGCCAAAAAAATTTATACAAGTTGCTCTTGAGAAACAGTCGGATAAGACTAAATTTGAAAATAAAGCACGCCTACAAGCATCTATGAAATGTTTGAGATATCTCTTGCGTCAAGTATTGACCTTACGTGGTCATCATGAAAGTCAAGACTCACTTAATAAGGGAAATTTTCTTGAACTTCTACAGTGGCTCGCAGATATTGATGAAGAGGTTGGTAGGTATGTTTTGAAAAACGCACCGGGAAACAATCATGATCCGAGTGCATATTACATTCATTGTTTTGCGCATCACCTTCAGTTAACACAAATTGCAGTCGCTAAGTTAAACGATGATTGTCAGTGATTTTTTGAAACAATTGCAACTTTATTAAATGTGATTGTTGTTTCCTGCAAACGAAATGAAATGCTTAAAAAAGCCAAGTTCAAAAGGTGGCTAAGGCACTAGAAGATGGTGAACTCAAAACTGGATCAGGTTTAAATCAAGAGCTTCGTTTGAGTCGACCTGGAGATACTCGTTGGGGATCACATCACAAAACACTAGTGCATATCATTTCATTATATCATGATATGGTTGCTACACTTGTGAAGATTGGGAAGAGTAAAGCAGATGATCGGGTGAAGGCTCAAGGTGTTTTGTTCGCATTAGAATCATTTGATTTTATTTTAATGGTTCATGTGATGACCACTATATTTGGATATACACACGAATTAAATCTCGTTTCGCAAAAAAGAATCAAGATATTGTAAATGCAATGTCTTTTGTTAGTTTGACAAAAAAAGAATTTCAAAGTTTGAGGGATGATGGATGGGACAATCTATTTTAAAAAAATTTGCTTTTTTGTGGCAAACTGGTATTCATATTTCTAATATGGATGATCGGTATATTTCCCGTGGAAGATCAAGAAGGTTTGTTGAAGACTACACAAATTTGCATCATTATAGAGTTGAAGTTTTCTTAAAAGTTGTCGATCAACAACTACAAGAGTTAAACAATCGGTTTGATGAGGTGAGTATAGAGTTGCTTCAATGTATGACTTCTTTGAATCCCGTTAACTCATTTGCTAGTTTTGAAAAAGAAAAAGTGATGTGTCTTGCAGAATTTTATCCTAATGATTTTTCAAGTTTAGAGTTATTTAATTTAGAATTTCAACTCGAGAACTACATTATTGATATGAGAAGTGATGAGAGATTTGCTAATTTGAAGGACATTAGTCATTTATTCTTGAATCTTGTTGAAACCGGTAAACATGTTGCTTATCAACAAATCTACAATTTTTAAAGTTTGTATTGATTCTTCCTTTGGCTACTGCAAGTGTGGAAAGAGTATTCTCATGCATGAATTATGTGAAGAACAAGTTGCGCAATAGTCTGGGCAATCAAATGTTGAATGACTGTCTGGTTACTTTTATTGAGCGAGAAGCATTTTTGAAAGTCATTGATGATGATGTTATCGACCGTTTTCAAAAAATGAGGGCTCGTCGTGGACAAATATAAAATTTTACTTGTGTATTTTGTATTTTGCAGTGTTATGTAAATTTGTATGACTTTCTATTATCATGGATTTAATATTGACTTGTTATTTTATTTTTTTAAAAAATTTGTGCCCCCCCCCCATTTCCAAATTCCTAGATCCGCCACTGAGAGGAACTATCAGTAGTCTTTTGAAAACTATTATGACTTTTGATTTTATCTTTCTTTTGCATCTAATGAAGAACATTTTATCGAAGACACGTGAATAATCAAGAGTGCTACAAAAAAAGATCAAGGCATCATCAATGTAATAAATTTGGTAAAAATGGCAAAATAGTTATTATTCAATATGAGAAATGTCGATCTTCAGTGGGAGGCTTTCATCATTAAAGTATCATCCTTTTGTGGAAAAAAATATTGATGTTTCAAACATAGATGACAAATTTTATCGAATGGGGAGATCAAGACTTAATTCACAAGACATTACAAATTATCATCATTTTTGAGTGGAGATTTTTAACACTGTCATTGATTGGATATTGAATGAGTTAAACACTGATTTAATGAAGTATTACCTCTTTGTGTTTCATGTCTTGATCGTAGTGACCTGTTCATTTCTTTTGATAAAAAAAAGTTGATTCAGCTCGCAAAATTTTATCCAAGTGATTTTACTTCACTAGATTTGCAATTACTTGATAAGCAGCTAGATATACAAATATTTGATGTTGGTTTGTCTTCTATTGGTTACAACTGCTAGCGTGGAAAAAAAATTTTATGTTATGACGATTATAAAGAGTACTTTAAGAAACAGAATAGAGGATGAATAGAAGAATGTCTAATAAAACATATTGAGAAAGATATTGCGGACAAAATTACTAATGAATAAACTATTACACATTTTCATAATGTGTCAGCGAAAAGTTGTTTGTTGACATGTAAGTTTTTTTGAAAACCACACTATGACAAGTTCTCATAATTGTGCAATGTTTAATAACACTATATACTATATATTACTTTTCTCAACTTTAACGAGTGTTTAAAATTATTGTTGAACCATAAAATGCTTTGATAAGAGTTTATGTTATCTGAATTTATCTATTTTGCCATTTTAATGAAAAAAGTTTATCATTTATACTTGATTTTTATTTGGTTCCCAGATTAGTCGAAAATCTCAATTCTGCCACTGGCTAAGAATAGATGGAACCAAAAAAAAATTCAGCCAAATTAAACGCTAGAAATCGAGTGGCTCTGATATCATATAGAAGATGTGAACACAAAGCTCATAGAGTTTTATTACTCATTTATTTACAATACAAGTATTTGTATGCAAAGAGAGGTGAAATCTCAACTCCAAACTAAAATGTGAGATTAATCTATAAATGAGAAAATAAAGATAATGGAACAAGAAAGAGGGCCTTTACATGGGCTTATTCATAAGTCTACATATGCACACGCACATAGAGAGAGAGAGAGAATGCTCAAAGTAAGAAAAATATTAGGTGGTTTAAATTATACGAGTTGTTCATGGAATCATCATTAAAAAAAGAATGAATTCAAATCAAATCCAAAATATTATTTATATTTCAATTTTGGTTCATTTATGGGCACTGCAAATCCTCAGAGTATGCTCTTCAATATTGCTTAAACATAAATCTGAGAAAGTAGCATGAAAATGTTGACAGGGATAAATCATGCTTGCCTGAAAAAGGTGCCTGAATTACAGGCCATGATGAAGCCGTTACGCCAGTCATGTTGGGCCCGCCATGTTGCATAAAATGATGACTAGGAATAGTATAGCCAGTGGGAATTTGCTGTCCCAACTGCCCATAAGAGTAAACGGCTGTATTTAGTGGTCCAGGAACACCATACACTTGAACATATTGCTGTGCTCCATATGGATTATGGACATTCTGGAGAACAATAATGTATAAAACTGGTCTCTTTCAAGTTCAATAAACAAGTAAAAAAAGAAAATGATAATGGAGCTTGAACCTGTGGATAGAAGTATTCTGGTCCATATGTTGCGTACCTGAATGAGAAATCAAGACATCCTTGAGACAATTTTAAGCAAAAGTAGGTGCAAAATGTAAGAGTTGAAAGTTTTTGATAAAGAAATGTTATAATAAATATTATTATAGTATGATAAAGCAATATAATTACTGAATAATACCAATTTAACTATTTGATAAATAGAACAAGTTAAAATGCACAGAAGTGCTTTTCTGCCAAGGCATATATAAACTGCCGCTCTAAGAAAGGTTTTTTTTCTTTCATACAATTGTTAAGATGCAAGCTAACCAAAACTCACTGGGTGGTGACCATACCCCAAAGTGTGGTTGATCGGCTTAATATATTGGTTCGGCCCGTCTGTGATCGCCAAGAGAGAAAGAAACCATAAAGGTACGCCGTTCTCACTCGTCATGGTATCAGAGCAGTGTTCCTCAGCATCGACCTGAAGGCTCACTCGTGTTCTTTGGCACGCCGTTGTTTTGTCGGTGTCGCGCTCGTTTGTCCGTTGTCACTGTTTTTGCATTTGGCTCCTTCGTCGTTTCTTGTGGGTAGCAGCACGGCAGAAGCTGTAGGGTCTCTTGATGTGGCTGGAGCCGACTGGGCTTCTTCCCCCAGATATTCTTGTTGCTGCTCCGGTTGTTGGCCGTTGTTGGTGCGGCTGAAGTCGTCGCCTCTTCCGGTCTCTGTTATCGTTCAATTTTCCAACAAGTTCTGGCTGCTCTTCCGAGATCTTCAACTCTCCCAGTATCTAGTTCTGCCATTTGGCCAGCTCTCATGAAATCCTTGGTCTTCCATATCTTTAGGGTTACAGTTGTTGCAGTTGTTGGAGAGGTTGTTGCCTGATGTCGGTGTTGGTTCTCCATTTCTACCTTTTTCCCGCTCCTCCTTGGTGATTATTCTTATGGAGGACAAATTGAAGAGTGTGAATGCCTTTGAAGGGGTGGATGATCAACCTAAACATTATAGTGGAGGTAGTTCTAACATGGACTTCAATCAGGGGGTGACACACATCAAGTTGAATGGGAGAAATTACCTCCTATGGGCTCAATCCATGCAGATATTCATTGGAAGTCGTCGAAGACTTGAGTTTATCACTGGATCCAAGCTAGCCCCAAGCAAGGTTGATCCTCTATATGAGGAATGGGAAGGTGAAAATCTTATTGTGATTAATTGCATTATCAACTCTATGTAACCCATGATTGCAAGTCACTTTCTATTTTGTCAAACTGTGAAAAAAATATGAGAGATGATTGAACGGAATTATTCAAAGAAGGACTTGACAAGGATATATCAACAGATTGAACATATCCACATGACAGGGATGAGTGATTTTGAATAATATTATAGCAAATTAACCCATAAGTGGACAGAAATTGATCAATACTCTGCTATCCAGACTGTTGAAGACAACAAGATGAAACTTATGCAACAAAGGGTGTTTGAAATGCTTTCTGGTCTTCCCTCTAAACTTGAATTTCAGAGGGTTCAGATATTGGGAAGAGATTATGTGCCTGATCTGGAGACAGTGGCTCATTATATTCGAGAGGAGACAGGTCGTATAAACTCCCTTCATACGGATGTTCATATTGGTCATGAATTCATGATAAATCTGCCCTCATTGCCGAACAGAAGTGACATCCAAGAAATATGAGACAGAAGATAGGAGCAAAATGAAGGGCCCTCACTGTGGAAAGAAAGGACATAAGAAAGAGAAATGTTGGGATCTTCATCCTCACTTGGTTCCTTCAGGTTGGATCAGTGGCTCTGATGGGAAATATGTGAGATCCCAAACTGTTATGTATGGTAATTTAGAGAACACGGGATATCTTTTGGCGGGAAACGAGAGTTTGACTAGAGAACTCAAGGCCCTGAAAGTCGGTGTTACTAGAAGACCCCCTGCTATAGACTTGGCGGGTACGACTGTTCTTGTTCGCACTACCTCTGTGTCCACTAAACTACTAAAGGACCATCCTCTCCTTGGATCATTGACTTAGGAGGATCTGACAATATGACAGGGTTATTTTTTTTGCATCTGGCAGTGTGAGACTTGTTGATGGATCTCCGACTTCAGTAACTGGTAAAGGGGTTATTCAAATTTCTCATGTTGTTTCTCTCAAATATGTGGTTATTATTCCCTCATTCCACACAAATTTGTTGTCTGTGAGCAGTGTAACAGCTTAACTATTATATCACTTTTTCACTTCATATTGTGTTTACCAGAATTTGGTGAGTGGGAAGAAGATTGGTGGTGGACATGAGCCTAGTGGTGTGTATGTCATGGACAACAGTCATGCTTTTGGTGCTCAGAAGTCTACCAATCATGATCAGTTGATACTATGACATAAAAGATTTGGGCATGCTAGCTTGGAGACTTTGAAGGCAATCTTTTTGCAGTTTCTTGATGTTGCAAAATCTACTTTTAATTATCATTCTTGTGAATTTGTTAAGCATTGTAGAACCAACTATGCTCCTAGCAGTAATCGAAGTGTGAAATGTTTTGATTTGATACATTCTAATGTCAGGGCAACTCCTATTTGCTTTGTGAATGGATATCAATAGTTTGTTTCTTTTATTGAAGATTACTCACATTTTTCTTGGGTGTACCTTATGAAAAGGAAAAATGAGGTTTTCGAAATATTCTGGCTATTTTTTCATCATGTGCAAACTCAGTTTGAAGCTAAAATTAAAATTCTCAAGAGAGACAATGGACGTGAATATACCAGTAGTGATCTTCAGAAGTTCTTGGGAGACTGGCATAATTTTCCAAACTTCCTGTCCTAGAACCCCTCAGCAGAATGAGGTAGTCGAAGGGAAGAACCGTCATATCATTGAGATTATTCGTTGCCTGTTGCAAGAGATACGTCCCAAAGTGACTGTGAGATGAAGGTGTTCTCACATCCATCTACCTAATTAATTGGATGGTCACTGATACTTTGAAGGAAAAGTACCCCCTAAAACTTTTTTTCCCAAATATGTCTTTATTCAATGTCCCTCCTAAGATATTTGGATGTGTTGCATTTGTTCATATTGTGGGGGCTCATAAGGATAAATTAGGCCCACAAGCGATAAAATGTATATTTGTGGGATATGTTGTCAACCAAAAGGGGTATAAGTGTTATTCTTCTGCTCTCCAGAGAAGGTTTATATCAAAAAAATATTACCTTTTTAAAACCCTATTACTCTGATGAGGGCAAAACTGTTACATTTCAGGAGTTCAAAAATGAGAGTGATACGATGACACCCATACCTGTGTTGGTTGATGTGCTTCCTTCGGGCAATGTGAATATTCCAGTTAGAAAGGTAGCTCCCACCAATGACCTACGTGTGTACGAAAGAAGGAAGGACCTTCAAGTCTACTAGAGAAGGCAAAACAGAAATATTGGACAAGAATGTCACACTCATGCTCCACCACCACTCCGCCAGATCTAAGCATCAACATCACTCAGGAGACCACATCCGCTCTCCAAGTTCATAGTGGTCATACTAGATATCATATTAATAAGTATGTTGGGTATCACTATATCTCTCACTCCTTGAAAGCATATCTTGCATCTGTTTTTTTGTCTCTATTTCTAACTACTTTTCAGAAGCTAGCTTGAATCCCCACAAGATGAAGGCTATGGAGGAAGAGATGGATGTTCTCCAACATCAAAAGACATGGGAAATTGCCCCTATCCCGCATGGGCGTCACCCTGTTGGATGCAAATAGATATATACTACTAAATTCCTTCAAGATGGAACTCGTGATAGGTATAAAGCTAGATTGGTTGCTAAATGATCCACTCGGGTCGATGGAGTTGACTTTCATGAGACATTTGATGTCGTTGCTAAACTAAACTCAGTAAGAATTTTGTTGTCGATTGCGGTTCATAAGTCTTGGACTTTGCACCAGCTTGATGTAAAAAATGTCTTACTACGGTGAACTGGAGGAAGAAGTCTATATGACTCCTTCACCAGGTATGGACATTCCTAAAGGACATGGGTGTCACCTTAAAAAAGCCTTATATGGTCTCAAAAAGTCACTCTGTGCCTGGTTTGCCAAGCTAAGTCACAAACTCCTGAATCTAAATTTCACTTGTTATACTTCTAACCACTCAGTTTTTGTCTACAAAAATGAGAAATGTACCACTATCCTCGTAGTTTATGTGGATGATATCATTATTACAGGAACTGATGACCATCACATTACTTTGGTAAAAGGGAAATTGACATCTGCCTTTGAAATCAAGGATTTTGGCTTTCTTTGATACTTCCTTGGAATTGAGATCACTCGATCTGCCGGGAAGATTATGATCTCTCAACGCAAATACGTCTTACACATTCTCAGTGACATTGGATATTTAGGAGTCAAACCTGTGGATAGTCTTATGTACCCTAATTATGATATTCACAAGGAGACTTCTCCAGATCTTGAGAGGAAGTTAGAATTTCAACGTACCGTGGGAAAGTTGATTTATCTGACTATCACCATACTTGATATCTCATTTGTTGTTGGTTTAGTTAGTCAATTCATGCACTGTCCTAAAGTGCATCACTATCAAGCGGTTCTTCGAATTCTTAAATACTTAAAAAGGACCCCGAAAAAGGAATTATCTATCGGGATCATGGCCACCTTAAGTTCCACAAGTACAGCGATGTTAATTGGGCATGTTCTTCACTGGACAAAAGATCTACGAGTGGATATTCTATCTTTGTTGGTGGCAATCTTATTTTTTGAAAAAGTAAGAAACAAAATGTGGTTGCTCGTTTCTCCACTGAAGTAGAGTATCGTGTCGTTGTTCTCACTACATGTGAACTCATTTGGGTCAAATCTATCTTAGGAGAAAAAGACTTCCCTATTCTTGAGGCAATGCACATTCACTGTGATAATCAAGTTGCGATTCATATCATAAACAACTACATTTTTTCATGAGAGGACAAAACACATTGAAATCGATTGTCACTTTGTGCAAAACAAAATTCAAGATCAAACTATTACTATGGTGTTTGTGTCATTTGAAGAACAACTTGTTGATATACTCACCAAAGCTGTCTGGTAAATCTCTTCATTACTCCCTCAGGCTTGGGATGTTGGATGCTTGTGGTGTTAGCTTGAGGGGGGATTAAGATGCAAGCTAACCAAAACTCACCTGGTGGTGACCATACCCCAAAGTGTGGCTGATCGACTTAATATTGGTTCGGCTCGTCTGTGATCGCCAGGATAGAGAAACCCTAAAGGTACGTTGTTCTCTCATGACAAAAGTAACACTTTCTCTCAGAGCAAAAAATCAAAAGCCTTGAAAGTTTTGATGTTCAAAAAAGTACAAGCAGGTAGCACAAAGAATAGCCAAATGGACCCAACAAAATAATGCTTAAACATTTTCAAGGTATCCCTCCAAAACACAAAACTAGCCAATCTATGCCTAATTCTTTTTTTAAGTTATTTTTCCTTGCCTCTATATACAAACAATTAGAGGCTTTCAGTTTATGCATGATACCTTAAGAGCTATAATTCATCAAAAGTGCTTTCGTTTGGATATAATTGGAGTCTTGAAATTAGAATTGGAGGTCATTTTCATTAGAATTAAACCTCCATTTCCAATACTGGATCCTCAATTCAATTTGTAGAAAGAGCTGGAAAACTTGTATGTATTTCTTATGTCTATAAATATAAGGAGAGAATACAAATATATAGGCGAGAAAAGGAGAGAGGAAATCTTATACAAGATGTGAGACTACTAAGAGAAGAGGGAAAAGAATAAAACATGGGCCCTTTACATGGGCTTTTCTAACACTCCCCCGCAAGCTGGAGCGTACAAATCGTATGCGCCAAGCTTGTACAAGCACTGATAGAAGAGGGTACTGGAAAGAGCCTTTGTGAGCACATCCGCAACTTGTTCTGTCCCTGGAACATGCTTCAGGTTGAGTTTCTTCATTTGAACCTTTTCCCGGATGAAGTGGCAGTCGACTTCAATATGTTTTGTTCTCTCATGGAATACCGGGTTCTTGGCTATATGTATGGCAGTCTGGCTGTCACAGAGGAGGAGAGCTGGGGAAGGGAGCTTTACACCCAGATCGGTAAGAAGACCTTCAAGCCAAGTTAGTTCAGAAACCACCGACGTCATTGCCCGGTATTCTGCCTCAGCTGATGATCAAGCAACGACCGCTTGTTTCTTGCTTCTCCAGGTAATCAAATGTCCTCTAAGATATGTGCAAAATTCACTGGTTGACCGTCGATCATTAAGGGAACCAGCATAATCGGCATCAGAATAAGCCACCAAAGTTGAAGCTGAAGATGAGGTTTTGTAAACCAGACCTTGACCAGAAGCCGTTTTGAGGTATCTGAGAATGCGTTCAACAGCCTGAAGATGAGATCTTCGAGGGGTATGCATGTACCGACTGACAATACCAACAACGAAAGAAATATTTGGTCTGGTTACCGTGAGATAGATCAATTTTCCAACGAGACGACGATAGTATTCTGGATTCTGGAGTAGGAGATCTGAGTCAGATGCCTGAGCGCACAACTTGTGATTTGCATCCATTGGGGTGTCAATCGGCTTACAACCTGAATAGTCAGCATCCCGAAGGAGGACGAGGCAATACTTCCGCTGAGAGAGTACGAGACCGTCTGGCCGTCTGGCAACCTCAAGACCCAAGAAGTACCGAAGGGGCCCCAAATCTTTTGTTTGAAAAACTGTGGCCAGGTGTAGTTTGATCTCATGTATTCCTTTTGAGTCGTCTCCTGTAATTATGATACCGTCAACATAAACTAACAGAAGAACCGTTCTCGTTGTTCGGTGACGAGTGAATAGCGAGAAGTCTGCTGAGCTGCGAGTAAAACCAACCTCCCGAAGGGTCTTACTGAATTTGTCAAACCACGACCGTGGGGATTGTTTGAGACCATACAGAGCCTTCATAAGACGACAGATCTGAGACTCCCTCGAGGTCTCAAACCCGGGAGATTGTTGCATATACACCGTTTCTTGGAGATCGTCATTCAGAAAGGCATTCTTAATATCGAGTTGGAGTAAGGGCCACCGACGATGGACAGCCACAGAGATGAGGACTCGAACGGTGTTGAGTTTGGCAACCGGAGAAAAGGTTTCCTTATAGTCAAGCCCCTGTTGTTGGGTGAAGCCACGGGCCACCAGACGAGCTTTCAGGCGGTCAATCATTCTGTCAGCAGCATGTTTGATAACATAGACCCATTTACACCCAACTAGTGTCCGACCCGGAAGAAGGGGTACAAAAGTCCATGTCTGGTTGGCCCAGAGAGCAGTCATTTCCTCTTCCATGGCGGCCCGCCATCCAGGATGTTGTAGCGCCTCCTGCACAGAGTTATGAATCGAAATCGAGGAAAGAGAAGTAGCAAATGTGTGGAGGTAAGGGGAGAGGCGATGCAAGGAGACACGGTTTGCCAGAGTATGAGCAGTGGAGGCAGGTACCTGATCAGCAGGGCGCGGAGTAGCTGAGGTCGAGGCTGACTGCAGAAGGGCAACAGAGTCGGACGGGCGGCGAGAGTAGACACGGATAACAGGTGGCCTAGAGGGGGCAGGAGTCGGAGCAGGTGCTACCAGTGGCAGAGGTGTAGTAACGAGGATAACAGGTCGTGGGATAAGTGGTGGTAGAGGTTTCGGCGTGAAAGGAATGGGTAAAGGAGCAGAGAAGAATGGTTGATCTTCCCGGAAGGTAACATCGGCAGAAACAGAGACCTTGCGGGTAGCGGGAAAGTAACATACATAGCCTTTATGTGTACGCGAATAACCGACGAAAACATGTTTAGCTGCCCGAGGTTCCAACTTGTCCGAGAACGGACCCAGACGGTGGACGTAGCAGGTGGAGCCAAAAACCTGAGGCAGAAAAGGGAAAGCCGGAGTAGAGGGAAATAGTAGGCCAAACGGTGTAGCATATTGGAGGACGGAGGAAGGGAGACGGTTGATCAGGAAGCACGCAGTAGAGACCGCAAAGCTCCAGTAACTTTTGGGAACATTCATTTGAAGCATGAGAGCGGGCAACATCAAGCAAGTGCCGGTTCTTTCGTTCGGCAACGCCGTTTTGCTGGGGTGTGTAAGCACATGATGTTTGATGAAGAATCCCGAATTCAGAGCACAAGGCCGCAAAGTCGTGGCTAGTGTATTCGCGAGCATTATCGGTGCGTAATGTTTTGAGGGTAGTGTGGAATTGCGTACGGGTTTTAAGGACAAAGGCCCGAAAAACACGGGGAAGCTCGGTACGATCACGTAGTAAGTAAAGACACGTTGTGTGAGAGTAGTTATCAATAAACATGATAAAATAGCGATAACCAGAAATACTAGTAACTTTATAAGGTCCTCAAATGTCAGAATGCACTAAATCAAAAGGAGCAGTGCTCCGGGTACAATGTACAGGAAAAGAAGAACGCGGTTGTTTGCCGAAGATACAAGACTCGCATTGAAAAGGATGAATGGATACATCAGGAAGAGCCCGCTGGAGCACCGGTAGAGGAGCATGACCAATACGTCGATGTCACTCACTGGAGGAGACAGAAGATAGGACAATGGGATAGTCATCAAGAAGGTAGAGTCCGTTCTGCAGTATGTCTTTACCAATGGTAGTCCGCGTCTGCTGATCCTGTATGAGAAAGGAAGAAGGGGTGAATATGACAGAGCAATTTAAATCATTAGTAAGGCTACCAACAGAAAGTAAATTGAACGGGGAGCTCGGAACATGAAGAGTCGAGCGAAGGGAGATCGATGGGTTGAGTAAAAGGTCAGTCGAGCTGGAGACTGGAACCGTCTCCCCATTTGCCACGGTGATACACTTTGGATGAGGAGAATCTGTATACTTGGGTGACCGTTGCGAGGTAATATGATGAGTGGCACCCGAGTACATGATCCATCGCGGACTGGTGGATAAACAAGCAGTACTTGCGTTGGAGGTGGTAGCGATAGAGGCAGAGGGCAGGTTGAGTAGCCCTTGGAGTTGCTGGAGCTGGAGACGAACAGCCTCAAGGTCAGAAGGAGCGGCAAAGGATGTGTCCGCAGCAACCGAGGCTGTCGGACGAGGAGGATAACCAATCTTCATGTAGCAGGTAACCGCATAGTGGTCGTCCTTTCCGCAGTAGGAACAAGTCGGTCGACCTCGACCACCGCGCCTGCGGCCCCGAGATCACGAACGTCCACCACGAACAAAGATAGGTGGGGGCAGTAAGGGCGGAATGGTCTACTGAAGAAGGGCCGAGGGAGGAGCCGCAGTAGTGTCCGGAGGAGGTGAAACACGAAGGAGCATGGATCATACATCAGATAAGGAGGGTATAGTGGAGGAAGCCAGAATCTGGGTGCGAATATCTGAAGGTGAGGGGGGAGACGAGCCATCATGATGGAAATGCAGACCGCCTCCTTCTGAGCACGCTGAGTAGCATGGTCATTGGTAGATGGTTGATGTTGTATCCAGGCCTCAGCGAGAGTCTTTGCACGGGGGACAAAAGAGGTCATGTTCGAAGCTCCCCCCTGTGTCGAGAGCGAGAAGATCGGTGAGGATGTCATGAGATGCTGGAGACTGTCTTTACCCGAGTACAGGAAATGCAGTTCACCCCACATAGCTTTGGCCGTTTCGTGATACATGGCCATCTGATAAGGTTCGTCATCGAGGGAATTGAGGAGCCATGTTTGAACACGGCCATCATTGCGGGTCAGTCGTCGGTAGAAGGAGAAGGATGAGCCTGAGTGAGGTGAGGCAAAAAGCCCTTGGCCTGAAGAACCCGGCGAACAGAATGAACCCAAGGGATAGAATTCTTCTTCCCGGAGAGGAAAATTGTTGTAATCCGCAGCTCGTTACGGATTTCAGGAACAGGTGTCGGGCGGTTTGTAGAGGTGCTCGCCGCAGTTGAGTCGCTGGAAGCCATTGCGGGGAGAGGAAGCAGAACAGGAGGCCAGCAGCAGCAGATTGAAGCAGGAGCCCGCTGGGAAGAGGGCGAGCAAGAACCACGAAGGGCAGGTCGCAGCGACTAGAGCAAAATGCGAGGAGCAGTTCGCGGTAATTAGAAAGGGCAGACCGCGGCAGAATGGCAGGCCACGAAGAAGCAAGGCGCGATTGTAAAGGGCAGGCCACAAGGCGCGATTTAAGATAGGCCGCGGCGGACTGGAGCAGCCCGCAAGAAGGGAAATTGGTAGAGGCCGCAAGGCGCGATTTGAGATAGGTTGCGGCGGACTGGAGCAGTCCGCGAGAAGGGAAATCGCAGCTCGCGAGAAGAGAGCACGCGACGGTTAGGAGCAGTCCGCGGCGGGATATACCAAGAGACCACGAGCAAGAAGAGAGCTCGGTTTGAACTGGGGTAGAAGCTCGCAAGGTAGGAGAGAAGCAGAGCAGGGGAAGAAAGCCCGCAGCGGACTGGAGGAGCTCGCAGCAGACTGAATTAGAACAGCAAGGAGACGTGGACCCCACGGGTCAGAGAGAGGAGGCTATAAGAAGCCCGAGGAGGAGGGTGGAACCATGGAGATGAAGAGGAAGCGGATGCAGAAATAGAGGCCGCAGAAGACTGCAGGCCGCGGTTAGCTAAGCGGTTAAGGGAGAAGAACGGAAAGAGAGGTCGCAGTTAGCTAATCGGAGAAGAGCGGATAGGCAGGCCGCAGGAGATCGCAGGCCGCAGGAGATCAGAGAAAGACGGATAGAGGTTGGAGTCCACGGGAGGCAACGAGTCCCTCTGATACCATGTAGAAAGAGCCGGAAAACTTGTACGTATTTCTTATGTGTATAAATACAAAGAGAGAATACAAATATATAGGAGAGAAAAGGAGAGAGGAAATCCTATAAAAGATGTGGGACTAATAAGAGAAGAGGGAAAAGAATAAAACATGGGCCCAATAATGGGCCCTTTACATGGGCTTTTCTAACACAATTCAACTGAACGGAACCTAAAATAACTTTTTCAACAAAATCTAATAATGAAATCTTAGGATGCCAATTATCATTATAATTTTATAAAGAAAATGAGGAGTGGACTCCTAAACAAAGGAAAACTAATGCTTGACATACCCATATGGAGAATATGCAATAGCTTGCTGGTAGTTGTAAGGAAGAGACTGGGGGTATGTAGAGCCTCCAGAATAACTCCCTCTTGGAATAGAAACGCCTATGTAAGGACCAGAAGGTCTTGTGTGCACTGCAAAGAAAAAATCAAATTGAATGAAATAACAATCACATTAAGAGGCGGTGCCTGCCAATATAAACCACCAACACTCTAGAAAATTTTGTTGATTAGTATTAGAACAAAAATTTGTCATTCAGATAGAGTTGTATATAGTCATCCTCATCAACTGTGTTAGCCTTAACACAATTATTTAAGGCTGGCTAAATGAATCTTCGTTTTTCATTCTTTCCTGATGACTAATACCTAAGATGTCAAAAATAGTCCCAAATCATTTTGAAAAACTTTTATAGATGTTATTGACGCCAACCCCTTTGCCAACCTAATTCTCCAACTCTAATTGTATGAACCCAAATGTTTAAACTACCTAAGTTAACTTGAAAATCATTTTATACTCTTCCACTGGGCACCGGTAGCCAATCCTAGCAGTTAGCATTCTCTCTTTCATCGAGCTTACTTATAGCTGTCAAAGGCTCTGTTTGGCTGCGGATTGAAAAGCTGCTGTCAAGAGCTGTTTTAATAGAAAGTTTTGAAAAGCAGATGTTTGACCGTATTCTGTGCAGAAGTGCGCTGGACCAATTACAGTTAGAATCAACTGTGAGAGAGAAAGCTATTTTGCAAGAGCAGAAGCTAAGAGATTTCTGAAAAGCTCAAAACAGCTTTTTTGAAAAGCTTTCACAGGGAGCTGTCCCAAACACATATAAAGCAGCTCTGGCGGCTGGATAGAGATAGCCGCCATGCGCCAAACAGTAATATAAAACAATTAAGCTGGATTACAGTTATCAACTTCATATAACTCTCTTGTTTTATATTGCATTAGATGCAGTAAATTTAAATATGATATTCAAATATTTCATGCATATTCTAAAATAAAGGAAATTGAGACTTCTGGTATTGATTGAAAAATCAGGACCAACGAGAACCTACATTCAATATTTCCATTGAAACATCTTCATTTTTGTTTTTTACATTACGAGTGACAGTGCACGGGGAACCTCTGTGCCGTCACAACAATGCCCCATTCACGACAATGTCGCGGCACGACGATGATCCCACCACTCACTCCCCTAGAGCACATTAGAAGATTGACCGCCAGCCGATGTACAGAACTCTGGGGGTGCGAGCGAAGCCTCCCTGCGTCACCGTCGTGGTTGGTATACTGTCGCGGTGACATGATGTTCCCCCGTATAGTGTCACTCGTAATATTATGAAATTATATTAATTATAATTTAAAATTTTAGTATATATACATATTTGTATACCTATATATATCATAAAGTTGAGTTTATTACGTAAAAGCTGTTTGGTTCTGTTGGTTAAGGGTATTGTATTAATGTTGTAGGTTGGGGATTCAAATCTCAGCGTCATTCTTTTTTTTTAACTATACTCAATGCGATGAACGGCTAAGATTGCTTTGATGGTCCGTCAGGGTTACACGGTATGGCAAAAGAATTTCTTTGTATATAGCATAGATAATTTTTTAAAGTTGTCATAGTAACTGAACTGGATGTAAATGTCAAATCTGCGTAGAGAGATGGAGAGACTATTCTGTTAAAGTTAGAGCTTTTATCCACACGCATCTTATTAATAGACAATTCATTCACCACTTTGAATGAGTGTATTTCATTTTTTTTCTATTATGATGCTGGAATTGAAAATGGAAGATGCACTACTTTAAATCTCAGCCATTCAAATTGGGGGATGAAAAGTATTAAGATGAATGAGGATAAAAGCTCCTATCCTTCCTTTAGAAGGATAGTAGTTTGACAATATTATATATATAGATATTAATAAAGGACTTCAGATCCAAGAATCCAATGTCTACCTTAGCAATAATCATGCTTTTCTAGTGAATGGTCACTTGGATAAATTTTTGAAGAAAGACAAGGAAATATGATTGATGTCAGAAGTTCTGAATATAAGTATTATGGGCAGAAGAAGATGCACCAATAAGTTAGAAAATTAAGACCAGCAAGAATTGAATTAACAAATAGGTTAGGCTGCAATTACTAAATTCAGCTAAAATAGATTTATACTGTAACAACGTAATTTTGACTCATCTTGTACATTTAAATTCCAGGATAGTGTACATTTAAATTTGAAGAATCGTGTAC
Source organism: Platanthera guangdongensis (assembly GCA_039583875.1). Classification (NCBI taxonomy): domain Eukaryota; kingdom Viridiplantae; phylum Streptophyta; class Magnoliopsida; order Asparagales; family Orchidaceae; genus Platanthera; species Platanthera guangdongensis. Next base: position 157,449,047 of record CM077154.1, read on the forward strand.
ATTTAAATTACAGGGTCCAATCCGAAAGATTTTGTAATGCCATTATGCTTGTTATATAAGTAGAGACTAAGGCTTCGTTTGGGAGGACTTATTTTCACCGGTCAAGCGGTTACGACCGCATGAATCGGACCATAATTATGGTCCGATTCATGCGGTCGTAACCGCTTGACCGGTGAAAATAAGTCCTCCCAAACGGAGCCTAAAAGTTTCCCTTCAGGGATTAATTAGGTCCGCCACCTCCTATTCCTTGTCATTTAGTCGAGGGTTGCGTGCATAACCGACGAGCAGACATTGGAGTAAAATTATAATCAAGAGTTCAACGCCTTTTTTTCTTTCAATAGGAGTGTCAAGGCTTCTCGGTCGACGACCCTACCATCCATTGTAGTTGTCGTCGATTCCATTCAAGGATTCCAACAATGCCGAACTCCTCTTGCCCACAGACAATCCTAATCGACCACTTCTGCGCATTGTCATCATTGTCTCCCCGATTTCAACATCTATTCGACTTTTCTCTGTCGATTACTATAAGTCTTTGACACCCCCTCAGCCCCTCTTAAATTCCAGCATATTTGTCCACAACTCTGGATTTTTTACTCATTTTCCTCCAGCTGTGAAAATCCAGATCTTTCTCCTTCAATGAATGCCAAATCCATGTATTCAAAATCTTCTTTGCAGTGTTTGTTCTTGCATCCCTTTTAGTCGATCTAGGTTAACTGAGTTTGGTAGAGTAAATATCAGTCTTCCTCTTCACCTTGTATAAGTTATTTTTCGTGTTTCGTTCACTTATAATTTTGTCATTGGGATTTTAGAATAACCCTACAAGTGAGAAAGAAATTTTGTAGAGTAGATTGGAAAAGGCCTTGCAGAGTTTCTAATTCACCTAAAAAGCAATGACGTGGTGTTGGAACATCAATGTAAGAATTTTTTTTGTTTCCGCAAAACACATTTAAATTTTTTTTCTCGCAAAACACGTCACTAAATCCTAGTATTGATTTTAAATACTTGTGACTGCATATGTAGATACGAACTTCAAGCAAAATTTGCATTGTTTGATGCATTGCTTTTAAAGCATGGAGATGTGAAGCAGAGACGAGGACTTGTAGTGGAGGACGAGTTTTGGGACAATTCATGGCTGATTTGGCGACTTACCATATATGGCGTGCTCGGATCGATGATCTGACTTCGTGGATGCGTGCGGATTCGCGTTGCGAATCAATTTCATATATAGCTTTGTATTTTTGGTGTTTTATTTTGTGTAGTTTTGGCCCCGAAACAAACGGTCAATCTTAGTCGTTGATTCCGAGTGCCCTAATTTCAGATTATTATATATACGTTGTAAGGGAAGCCGTCATCTTCATTGCTGAATGTTTGGAGAAGAAATCTCTTCATTCCGGTGATCTTCTCCGCAGTGTCGACTCCGTGGAACCCCTCGGTAATGACTACTTGGGTAAAGTCTTGTAACTTTGTATTTTTCCCCCTCCCCCACCCTCCAACTTTCTTTTTTTGCTGTCCAGCTGCCACTCTCCCTGCAGGAATTTTCACCCTGTTGTACACCCTTGCCAGCCCACCAAAAACCCCCTCCAGCCACCCTAACTGCAGGAAATTTCTCCCAGCTATCCATCCTTGCCAGCCCACCGAAAACCCCCTCCAGCCACCCTATCTACAGGAATTTTCTCCCTGCTTTCCACCCTTGCAAACCCACCGAACACCCCCTCCAGTCACCCTAACTGCAAGAATTTTCTCCCTGTTGTCCACCCTTGCCAGCCCACCGAACACGTCCTCCAACTACATGAATTTCTCTTCTGCTGTCCACCCTAGCCAGCCCACCAAACACCCCCCTCCAGCCCCTCCCACCCCTCATTATTTGCTGCCACCGCCCCTCTCGTGGAGCCACCCTCCCCCCTGCTCATCCCCACCCGGAGCCATCCAAATCTGGGCATACCAGCCCAGATCTGCTCCTTCTCCACCCTTCTACTTGCTGCACCAACACCACAACTCGTGGATCCACTTCCCACAGCCGGCCCTTAACAAATCTACCCAGATCTGAGCTTTCCGGCCCAAATCCACCCACTCCGACCCCCGATCCGGCCCTCCCCCTCCTCCACCGACCTTTCCCTTACCCAATCTAGTCCACCCACCACCGGAATCCCTCTTTGAGCCCTCCAATATTCATATTTATTTTATTTACAGCAGCCCAATTATTTGTATTGTGTTTTGCATCAGTATTCATTTAAAACATTGTTACAGTTGTTTATTACATGTTTGCTTGGGTGTTTAGTTTATTATAGTTATTTGTCTGGATTAATCTCTAACTGCGAAAAGGGTTCATTCGTTGCGCGCTCTTGCTTTGGCCCTCCACGCGAAGGAAAGCCTAAGCTTGTTTCGCCTTAATTAATTAATTTGTTTTGTTGTGAATTTATTCAGCGTGGTATCTATAAATTTATTATCTAATTTGGATTCACGTTGTCGGATTTGCATACCATGTAGGGTTAGGCCACAGATTTTCCGCCGCCTATAAATTCGTCTTGCGTCAATTGGTGTAAAAGCCAAGTTACACGCTCTTTTGATACGCGGTCGTAAAGTCTATTGGTTTTTCATTATGTTCAGGGGTCACAATTATTCCTCGCCTCACTTTGGAGGTCTCGAGTCCACTTGCACCCGCCCTCATAGATCCCCTTCAGGGAGACCCTCACGACACTATGATGATTATTCGCGATCGCAGCACACCAATTTAAGAGATCGTGTTGACCCACCGACACGACCCCACTATGCTAGAGACGATCAGTATGATGATTGTCGTTGTTCTTATCTGTACACGCGAGCAAATCGTGTTGATCTTTCGGCACGACTCGATTACCTTGGGCATGATATAAGGATCGTCGCTTTGAGAGAGATCTTGAGAGTCAGTTTCGTACTATTGTCCCTCCCTTTGACGGCTCATCGAGTCCTGAGTCTTTCAATTATTGGCTCGTGAAAATGGAGTATTATCTCGATCATTTTGATTTAATCGGTGAGCGTCGCGTCAAGTTTGTGAAACTTGAACTTTTGGATCATGTGAGGGTCTATTGGTCTAGCATTGAGTGGACCCGCGAACGAGACCGTCTACATCGCATCACCAGTTGGGTGGACATGAAGCGTACATTGTGTTAGAGGTATCTGTCTTCGTCGTATCGGAGTCACTTGTTAGACCAATTATTTTCCCTTCAGCAAGAATCCATGTATGTCGTTGAGTACCGAGACCGTTTTGATGAGTTAGTAGTGAGGAGTGATATCCATGAGGACCCCGCCATGACCATCTCCCGATTTCGATCTGGATTTTGATTTGACATACGTACTAAGGCAGTTTATCATAGCTCGAAGTCTCCCGAGCAGACATATCAGCTCGCGCTTCGTTATGAACAGTCTTTAAAATCCGCAAGAGCGGGTCGATGAGATTCTCACCTTGACCTCCGCAGTACGAGTACCTCCCATACTGAGGTCACCACGATGCCTACCAATGTCCTGCCAGCCACGACAGAAGTGATACTTGATGCAGATCTCTCTCACCCCAATAAGGTGCTTACCCCAGTGAGTGGCATATATCTTGTTGCTGACCCATCTCTTGTGACCCGACTGAGAGCGAGCCTGGGCGGCCTATTGAGTCTGTAATATTGTGTCCCTCACCAACACCTCTCCCTCTGCCAAACATCGGATTAGTTAGCACCCCAACCACAAACTCATTTCCTGACACCGCACCGACGGATCCATTCTTGAGTGTAGGCCTGTGTCGCTCTCTCATGGTCATTGCCCTGAGTCATCACGACTGAGAGCCCAGAGCCTGCTGTTGATCTCGTAGTGGCTATATCACTCATTCACGGGGACACTACCCCTTACGATGGTACCCATATGGAGGATCATGGCCCTGGTGACGAGTATTATGACGACCCCCCCTTTTCATCCACTTGATGAGCCCCCACTCCTGGTGAGGATGCGATTCAGGTGAGTTGTTCGTTTATGAGTTTCGAGTTATTGGCATCTATTTCAATATCATCTCTGGCCTTGCCCCGAAAAATAGGTATTAAGTGGAGCATGGCGTATATAGCGCCTTCCTTGAGTAGGCTTGAGCATACCCATTTCTTGAGGACCTACCTTATGACACATCACACTCTTGATGAGTTTTGGGATACACCACCTGCTGACCCACCAGACGAGTTCTTTACTTTTGAGGATACTCACCACACTATAAAGTCACGCCTTCTAGTCTGTGAACACGATTTTCACCCAGTTGATCGTCTCATTCGCGATGACTTTTCGTACACACCTCCTAGTGAGTCCCCTGATGTGCTACATTTCCCGAGAGATATTTGGCTCTTTACGAGCTCGTATTTGAGTATAGTTGTCTCTCACGATCATCCGAGCGCTCCACTCACACGGGATGAGTTTTTCTATACTCCATCGAGGGAGCTTCCTGATAGACCACCTCCCTTGATAGATTTTCAGGTTATTATTAGATTTTTCTCATAGAGAGCATGTTGTGACGGTCATTTTTCTTTTGCATAATTTGCATCATTTGCATGAGTCTGTTGAGTCGTTTTTTTATCATTTGCATGTGTTTGTTGAGTTGTTTGTTCGGCGTTTGCATATGTGGCATGAGTCGGTCCGACGAATAATCCATAATGGTAATAAATTATGTAAGTCACATGCGGATGCTCACTGGCAAGAGCAGGTACTTCATGAAGGCGAGCAGGGGATGGTGATAATCTACGTTGTGAGGCTCTGTGCGAGGCTTGCTAAAAGCTTGAGCGTTAGGCGAATGGGCTCCTACTCAGTCCTAAGATGCATTGGGGTAAATGCTTATGAGCTGGACATCTCCGCGAGCATGGTACCCATACTATGTTCAATGTCGAGGACCTGGCACCATATTTTGCACCTCACGAGTACTCGGGCCCGCATCTTAGCGGCCCTTCCGAGCATTTACCAACCATTGTTACCACCCACCACTCGGTCCAACCTCGAGCCCTTACCACCACATTCTTTGCCCTGTGCCTAGCCCACCTCTGACTCCCACTTACACGTGATTCTGTCTCCATCGGCTTCACCATTGGCACCTCAAATTCCACCAGATCTTTCTACTAGTGTGATGAGAGATGAGCTTATCACTGAGATCATTACGCACGAGACCGTCCCCACTGCAGACGGTCTTGTGTGTCGCTACCTGGTTTGTTGACGAGGACTACTCTTCACTGACTACACCTGGATGCTACCAGCGGATCTTGATCGACTCGCCTCTGAACTTTGAGGACTTTGATGACTCTTGTAGCATCGTATCTAACAGATGAATGCCCGAAGAAGGAAGGTGGAGCGAGAGGGATGAACTAGAACATGGGAAGAAGAAAATAAAATAAAAGAAGCGTAATTTTATTAATATTTTCATAAGACGTTTGTACAATCATTTCAGATATTTATACAGGTGTTTACAAATAAAGAGCCATTGTAGCTCTATCTATTGGGATGTTTTAATATTACAATTATAGCTTTGTCCCTAACTGTTCAGGTGGCAAGATCTGATCCCTTGAGGTGTTAACAAATATTCTTCATCATCCCATGTCCAGTTACTTCAAAGATTGCAACATCAATAAAAGGAAATTGAAAAAAACACCTTTGGAGCACATGCATGTGCTAATGACCCTCAATCGACAATCCTCATCGCCTAAAGATGTTATCCTTGCTTCAACATTGACTAAGACAAATGCTCACTAGCACTATGTAAGCCTCATCATAATTATAGTATTAATCATCGCATATTATGTTTTATTTCCTATAATCTATTAAAAGTCATCGTGTCCCCAAATCTTCTGTTGTTATTCCTATCACATTATTAAATGATGTCTTATCTTGAATGGGTAGGTTTGAGATTATTGAAGAAATGAAAATGATAGATTCAATTGACATATCGAATTTGGTTCGCCTGCCTATTGGGCATCCCTGTGTTGGTTGTTGGATCTACTCAATCAAATTCTCCCCAGATGATTCCGTTGATACTTGATAGGTTCAAGGTTCTTCTATTGGTTATGGGGTACACCAAGGTGTTTGACATCGACTACTTTAACACTCTCTCTTGCAATCAAGATTGCCACCGTTTCAAAGATTCTTCATCTTCATTGTTATTCACAATTGGTCTCTCCATGAATTTGATAACAAGAATGTTTCCTTTCATGGTGACTTGTATGAGAAAGTTTACATGTAACCACCTCTTATTTTTAAGAGTTTGGGTTGGTCTACAACTTATAGAAGTCTCTATGATCTAAAGCAATCACCGTGAGCTTGGTTCAGTAGATTTTGATCGGCACTTCTAGAATACAACATGATGAGTCGTAGCTCTTTCCACCTTCAGTTTCATCACAAATCTAAGTCAGGGAAGTGCATTATGTTGACTGTAAACATTGATGACAACACTATTACCGATAATGATGAGAGTAGTATCGATCAACATGAGTGAGATCTACACAAATGAAATGAAACAAAAGATATGGAAACTTTGAAATATTTCCTAGGTCAAAAAGTGGTTATACAAAGCATATATCTTCATCTCTTAAAGTATGTCATGATACCTTGTAGTAAGGTGGCATTCTTGGTTCAAATTCACTTGACAAACTCATAGATCTAGCATTCAAGTTTATACCTAGACATGGGAGCCTTATGTTGATCAAGGGCAGTTATGACGTCTTGTAGTGCACTTGAACTATCTTATACACACAAATTCAGATATGGCAGTTGTTGTAACTATAATTAGTTAATATCACTCATCATCGTATGAAAATCATTGGGCAGCTATAATTCAGATTCTACGTTATCTAAAGGTGCTCCAATTTGAGGATTATTGTCTCAAAATCAAGGTCACTCAATAAATATTCAGATACAAAAGGGCAAGTTGTACAAATCTTCCTCAAACGGGTAATCTACCTCAGGGAATGGTATCTTGCTTTGAGGGAATTTAATTTCCTAAAACGGTAAGAAGCAAAAAATTTATGATAAAGACGGTGGTTGTGGGTGAATATATAGTTCTCATTTTGATTATATGTAAGTTAATATGGTTAAAGCAACTCCATCAAGAATACTCCATGGAGTTATTATGTGATTGTAAGGTTGTCATGAATATTAAAACAAATCAAGTCTATCATGAGAGGACAAAACATATTGAGATCGATTGTCATTGACAAAATATTGAGTTAAAGGAGATTTTCAGATCTTTTATTAGTTCAAATAATCATTTAGTTGATCTTATAATAAAATGATTAAGATGTCTCAAGATTAGCTATGTACATAACAGATTGGGCTTATACACACACACACACACACACTCACTAGTACGAGGTAACAAGGGAGAGTATTGAATGTAGGTAGAATACTTTATTCATTTGTACATCTCTAAGAAAGCAACCATATACATGCATACAGCATACTGAATGAACAGTGATTAAAATGCTTTTATTCTTTTCACTCCATCAATATGTATGTGGAGTGTTCACTCTTTTGACCTTCCATCCTGGTGAGATCCTTCCTTTTGCCTAAACAAAACCTTTACTTAGTACTCGATAGGAGTTGTGACCACAATCTTAGGGACTTGATTTTTTTTACACTGTTGAGTGTGGCTCCATTAGAATAACTCAATCATTGTTAATTTACCACCTTTTACATTGATTGACTAATGTGCTAGTCAGATGTTTAGTAGTAAATTTCTGGTATTTAATCATTTGTTGATGATGCCATTTAGGATCACATGGATCATGCATATGAGTGCATTAATTTGATTTTGGGGAATTTTAGATTGCGTCAATTCACTTTAGATGCATCAAACAAAATATATGAAACTAAATTTTATACAAAAGTGGGTCAAGTACAAAAGTGCATTTCCTGATCATCCGGAATCAAATAAAAATCTTGAGCAGAGAAGAATTGTCTATCCGACAAAACTTTAGATCACACAGGCACATGATAGAGTAATACTATATTTTAAAAGTGATAGAAGTAGTGCCCATTAAAGAAGTGGTCGAAAATAAAGTTGTGAATTCGGCATGAGCAACATAGAGCAAAGGTTACACAAAAAAGACTGGCATATACAACTAATGAGGACTGATTGAAATAAAATGGAAGGATTATGAGGAAAATGGCTTGACAAAAAATAACATGACAATAAGTTGTGATAAATACTTGAGTGTGAAATAGAGCAAACAACTCATGCAGAATTCAACAAGAATGAATGGGAGAATAGGAATTAGAAAATATGGATTCAAATAGTTGGGATAAGGCTAACGATAGTGATGTGGAATGCTTCGTTTATGATCTTCAAAATTACAGGATAAATTTTGTGCTAGTATTATAACTAGGAAAGAAGCGTTTGAACTACAATATCTTATTGATAAATGCAATGCAATTTTCAAAAAAAAAAACAGGTAAGATAAACCATTACCAAATTATCAAGCATACCCAAAAAAACGTTTGAAAGAAAATGATATTTTAAGAAAAACTCGGAATTTTAAAAAAAAAAACGTTTACCATGAGGTGGAGGAAGCTGAGGCCGACCCAACGAGGCCAAATTACAGTTAGCCCGTCTTCCATCTATGATAGGATTAGGATTGGCGCAAGCCCTGGAGGCTGATTCTGGATAGCGAAATGTCACCTAAATCCTCAAAAGAAATCAATCATAAAACCAATTTAACTCACCCGAAACTACAACAGTAACCCCAGAATAAATGTTTCCCCTTTCTAGTAGCACTATTTCACTCCGGAACATACAAAGGCAATGAAGTCGAGACAAAGAACACTTACGAAACCGTAGCCTTTCGACCTCCCGGTATACTTATCAGAGATCACGACGGCCTCGAGAATCTCCCCGAACTGCTCGAAATAGCGGCGCAGTGTGCCGCTCTGCGTCTCCCACGCCAGTCCACCGACGAAGACCTTGGTGTAGAACGTATCGCCGAAGGGAGAATTGAAGAATTGAAGCCCAGGGCTTGTGCTCGATCCCGATCCCGATGCCGATGCCGAACCAGGCACCGGCGGGTAGTAAGCCATAGACTGGAGAACCCGCGGAATGAAACGTATCGAAGAGAACACGGAGAAAAGAGTTGAATAATTTAGTGGATCGCGCGACTTGGTGAACGAATTAGGAAACCCTAAAAATCATCATCATAAAGTAAAGTCCGCAGATTTGTGTCGTCGAGGAAGATGCCGGGGACAGAAATTATGGTCTGCGGGCTCGAGAACATAACACCGTTTCCCTGCGGCGGTTATCGTTAAGGAGTGAGATTGGGAATTTCTGAAGAGAGAGAATAAATAGTATATCTTTAGAATATCTATCTATATTATATAGTATATTAGTATATTAAAAGTCAATACTTCATTGCTACAGTAAATTAATGAAAAAGCACTACAAGACTTTTGGGAAAAAATAAATAGTATTTCATTGCTACACAGATTGGCTTTTAATATACTCTGCTGTTTGAAAAGGCTATTGGCAGGCAAATGGGTATATAGAATCCTGTGAAAAATTTCCCTGAAACATGTCAATAAGAACCTTAGCCTCCGAGGGCGGTGAGTGCCCAATGGAGCTGGCACTCGCCTCTTGGGGAGAACGAGGACCTGATGAAGTTGCACTTGCTCCTCTCTAGAGTGGTGAATGCCCGATGGAGCTGACACCCGCTCCTCCTGACTTGTCCCCCCCCCCCCCCAGAGTGTCGAGTGCCTGATGAAGCTGGCATTCGCCCACCTCCTCGTTGTGGCTTGGAGCTAGTGCGGCCTTACTACTCGGCTTGCCCCGCCTATCATACTCACCTATTTGGCTCGCCTGAGTCTAAGGCCCTTCTTTCCTTCTTTAGGTTCTTTTGGGTCGCTCACTTGACGAATACGGGGTTGTACACAATCCCCTCTCTTTGCAAGATTGTCTCAAGCTCGAAAAGAAACGTTCAACCTCCGTGTTCGGTAAGTGCTTACTGGCCTGGAGGGAATCTTTCTGTTGAGCCCCTCCTTTGAACTATAAATACTAACAAACAAGGAGGGTGGTGGGCTTTGAAATTTCTTCCATTTTCCCATGATCCTCTATTTTGGTTGCACGATGTCGCTCCCAAAATAAATCCAGGCTCGCATCGACATTGCGAGAGAGGAGAGCAAGTCCTTTATAGTGGAGTTCGCGCACTGGCTTGCCCGGCGGACCTCGTGCTCGCCCTTTAAGCTAACGAAGGCCAAGATGGTCAGGCGCGACCAGGAGGAGGGCAGATCCACCCTTCTGACCCCTCCACTTGCCACTGAACTTGTTCCCTAGTACGCTTAACGCCTAGCCCGCCTTCCGCCAAGACGTATGGATTGAAACCGCTTTGGCCATTCACATGGCACGTTTTTCGAAGAGCAAGTCGCGAAAGAAGACCCGAGGAACGTCCATCTGCCCTCACACGAAGGAGGGAGCGAGACGATGGCCATGGAGACTGACCTCCAGGTTGTCCAATGTGATCCTCCACCCGTGCCTAGTAAGTCACCTGTCACCTTCTCGTCATCCTTATCCCTTGTCCTCTGGTTTTTATCTCACTTCACTCCCGCCATCTGTCACTTTCGGGACCAAAGGCCTGCTAGTCCCGCCGTCGAAATCACCGGTTCACTCGGCCATCCAGGTCGTCATCCCAGGTTTAGGGCCCCCGGACGAGGGAGCTCCAGGCCACCTAACTCTTGCCTCCCTCTGGATTGTAGACCTCGCGTCGCCCTACCTGGCACTTGGAAAATTGTTCATGCTGCCTTGCGACGAACCCTTCCAATGGCGACCCAGAATGTCTCACCAATTCCCTGACAATGGGTTTGTACCCTCTCCAGGTTAGCAGGAGCGTTCACCTTTCTCCTCGCTGAGTCTTTTCGTTTGGCTAACCCCCTCCCCTTCAGGCTACCAAGAGGTCTATTCCACTATTCTTGAAATAGACGGGGAGGAGTTCTCACCACGCCATCCCCTAATGTGATCCCTGACTTTTTGGGCGATCCGAAGGATGTTGTGGTGCCGAAGAGGCGAATGATATAGCTATTTAGGGAACATAGCTTCATGCTGCACGAGATCTACAACCAGGTCCAAGAGAACAGAGACGCCACAAAGTAGTGGTTGGGCAGTCTCGAAAGGGACTACGCGCTGCTCCTGGACGAGATGCGACGGGGAGCTGGTGGCGAGGAGACCTCCCCTGGGGTCCACAGTTTGCGAGCTAAAGATCAGTTGTGCTCGGTGCAACATTAACTTAGCGTTGTCCGCGAGTATTACTATCCTCGCTAACCACCAAGGTCGGGAGCGAGAGGTCAATGAAGATGGAAATGACTCCAATATTGAGCCTACCGGCACTCGCTCTCCCCTCCTGTACCTTACATTGTTTCTAAATTTGTGATTCTGTAATAATTAACTCGGGACTTGTATGAGACATTCGCGGCTAGAACTGTAGGGCTTTCGCTCAACGCAAATTCATGTTCTGCTTGTGCCTTGTGACGTTTTGTTTCCTTCTGGTTCTTTCCTTGAGATTTGTGGTGCAATGTGTCTAGAACCGCTGACGAGTGGAAGGGAGCGCGGGGTCGGCCTTATTTTTTAGGCGCGGGATTATTATTTGTTATCCAGACACCTCCAACCTCGAATTCCTCATGCACAATTCATTTTTTATAAATACCCCAACCCCCCCCCCCCCCCCCCACCCACCCACCCCTTCTTCCTTCACCTACCGCATTTATTATCGCCCATTCTTAAGTCATCATCTTCCCCGAGCACTTGCCCTCCGACTCTCGTGCAAGCACTCACACTATGGGTGTTAACGGTGGTGACACTAATGGTAGATCGAAGTGTGCATGGGCTTTCGTAGACTATCCCTTTCTCCACTGTAACCTGACGGAGGACGAGTACCTCCCGATTGCGGCGGAATACATCTCTCCCGGGTTTGCCGCTCGCCGACCTAGAGAGTTTGACTCGATCAACGACTTCTTCCTCGATGAACAAGTGATTCACATCCCACACTTCGAGGTGTGGGTTGTGAATGTCGCTCTGGCTAGAGGTGTGTCAGGTTCTCATGTACCTAGGCGTGGTCTTGGGCCAGCTGAACCTAAACTCCATCGACATGCTTGTGGCATTCGAGTGCTACATGCGTGAGGAGCGGATCGAGTTCAACATTGCTTCCTTTCACAAGATCTTCTCCTTTAGGGCCAACAATGATGGAACCGCATTCTCTCAGATCTAGCGTACAAAAGTTTGTGAGACGGCCAACAAGAACCACCACTGGCTTCAGAAGTCCGTGTTTATCAAGGGCAATTTCGACAATATCCCCTTCTCACTAGTTCAGCAGGACGAGGCGACTTACCGGCCCCCTTAGTAGGAGGCCATGAGGCCAACCTCTTCAAATTCTTCATCGACAATAGCTTCGAGGTCACATATCTGAGGAGGAACGTCGACTCGCTCCTCCCCGACCTCCTCGGAACAGGTACATTGGGCTCGTCTTCGCCTTAGACTTCACTTCCCTCTTTAATTATTTTTTGCGTCTAACACTGAATCAATCGCAGGGGAGGGAAATCTTCCAATGCATCCGCCGTACGTGAGTACTAGGGTCGCCTCCACCAACCTCGCTCACATTGAGACCGATGTAGCTGCATGCAAATATGAACTGGGCACCTCCTCTGGGCCCATGAGCGAGATGAAGCGGGTCGGTCCCACTGAACGCGATACGCACCCTTCCCAACCGGCTCTCAAGAAACCAAAAACTAGGATCCTTGCTAAAGGAAACAATTTGTCGGAACCCTGCCGGAGATGCCCCCGGTCATGAGCAAGACCGTGGGCGAGATTTCCACCAAACTCGCGGGAACCTCGGTTGCGCCGAAGGAGTTCAGCGAGAAGGCAGTGCTGAAGGGGCACCAGAAATTCATTCACTGCGAGAAGCAGCAGGACGAAGCCAATGAGCCTTTGTTGTTCTAGGACCGGGAGTCCAACAAGGTTACCAACTCCACCCTTCTCCCGTCCTAGCAAGAGTAAGAGACTACCAGCAGCAAGGCATATGCCCTTGCCCTCGGGCTCTATGGGTGGGAGGATGCCACGTTCTTTGATGACGCAAATACATGAATAATCACGCATGAGAGTATGTGAGCCCAATTGCGTGCTCTTGAGCTCGCTCACATGATGGCGCGTCGCGGCAACTACCTCAGTCGGACCCTGGTCGAGGTCAACGACTCATGGGAACTCGCGTCGGAGGAGATTGCGGGTCTCAAGAAGAAACTAGAGACCCCCGAAAGACTCTTCGTCAGCCACTCTGGCGGAGTGGTAAGTATTGGTTCTCCCTTTCTCTTTTGATCCAACCTTCAACTCGCATTAACCCTCATCTTCTTATACTTCTTGCAGTATGTTGCGACTGCTGAGCGGCTTTATGCCAGGACCGCCGCTCTGGAGAAGGAGAATAAGGGGTTGTGAGCCCAAAATAATCAGCTGCTCGAGACCGTCGGCCCCCAGTGGGAACAAATTCAAGTAGTACTCCAACCGCGAGATCGAGGAAATGATGCAATTGAGCGCGACTAAGACGGCGGAGCACACACTTCGGGTGATGCAGCGGTTGGGCCTCATGATGAGTGAAGGCATGAGGGTCACCGTGAAAGATGTAGTCCCAGAGCTATTCCTCCTCATCGAGGAATCCGAGGCCGGCGCCGACCTGGCCCTATGCGAGAGCGAGAAGCTAAGGAGTTTGGGATGAAGTGTTATAACTATCTAACTTTTATGTTTGCTCTCGTCGTTGTATTTTCCGAGGCGAGACCTATTTTGTCATTTTTCGCTCTTTTGTACTCATTTTATATTTACGGGAGAGACCCTTTATATATATATAACTTTGTTTCCTTATGGGCGAGTCTCTTTTGGTAACATTTTTTTCTTTTTTGTTCTTTGCTTTCGCATAATCTCTTCCATTGATCCGTATTTGCACCCGCGCCACGTGCTTATGTCATGGGTCTTTAATGCTTAGTAGGGACGATTACTCAACTCCATATAGGTCATTTTGCGAGTAGCGAACTGCGTATATGTTGCTATGATCCCCCGCTAAGACTTAGGGAAATTTTGTTTGTTTCAACTATCTACGCACTCGCACTTGCGAGGTCCCAAGTTCGGGTACCCAGCCTGTTGTCGAGTCGCGAGTGCTAAATGTATGTGAGCGGAGTCTGGGATCTCATACCCACTTCTTGCTTTGCCCCCATGTCACTGGGATGCCTCGTTTACTTTCTCGGCTCGCGAGTACTTGGTGAAAAAATCACTCATCGGTCCCTCGCCTCTTGCCCGAGGCGAGTGCAGTCCTGTGCTCACCGACCCTTTTGCCTCAATATTCTTTCACAATCACTCACTATCTGAACGACCTGTCTACCCTACTGGCTAGCGAGAGTCCGGTTAGCGGGGTCCAATCGAGGCTAATATTTCAATTTACCACCAAGTGACTTCCGGCACTGTCAGCTAATGAGAGCCTGGTCAGCAAGATCTTATCGGGGTTAATATCTCAATTTGACATTGAGTGACTTCAGGCCCTGCCAGCTAATGGGAGCTTGGTCAGCAAGATCTTCTCGGGGCTAACCTTTCAATCTTCCATCGAGTGACTTCCGGCACTTCCAGCTAATGAGAGTCTGGTCAGCGGGATCTTCTCAGGGTTAACACCTCAATTTACCACTTAGTGACTTCCGGCTCTGCCAGTTAATGGGAGCTTGTTCAACGAGATATTCTCGAGGCTAATATTCCAATCTACCACCGGGTGACATCCGACTCTGCCAGCTAATGGGAGACTGGTTAGCGGGATTTTCTCAGGGCTAATATTTTCAATCTTCCATTGAGTGACTTCTGGCCCTGCCAGCTAATGAGAGTCTAGTCAGTGAGATCTTCTTGGGGTTAACACCTCAATTTACCACTGAGTGACTTCCGGCCATGCCAGCTAATGGGAGTCTAGTTAGCAGGATCTTCTCGGGGTTAACATCTCAATTTACCACCGAGTGACTTTCGTCCCTGCTAGCTAATGGAAGTCTGGTCAGCGGGATATTCTCGGGGCTAATATTTCAATCTTTCACTGAGTGACTTCCGGCCCTGCCAACTAATGGGAGCCTGATCAGCAGGATCTCCTCAGGGTTAACATCTCAATTTACCACCGAGTGACATTCGGCCCTGCCAACTAATGAGAGCCTAGTCAGCGAGATCTTCTCAGGGCTAATATTCCAATCTACCACCGAGTGACGTCCGACCCTACCAGCTAATGAGAGCATGTTCAGCGGGATCTTCTCAGGGCTAACATTTTAAACATACTTTATAAGACTATGATAATAATAATGAGACACTATGATTAAGAGGCATTAATATAAAAAAAGATATTTTCCTTTCATTACAAAAGACTAAGGGAAAAAACGTTTTTGATCATCATAACTCCAAGTGCAACTTATGGATACACCTTTCACATTCTGGAGGTGGCACCCTCCCAACTTCAACGCTTTTTTGATTAAGTAAGGGCCTCTCAGTTAGGATTGAGCTTCTCCACAACTGTTGATCTTCCTGTCACGTCTACTTTTTTGGGATTAGATCCTCTTCCACGAACTGCTTGACCCTGATATGCTTTTCGAAGTACCTGACCATCCGCCGCTCAACTTCCTTCTACCTAACGATGTCCAAGTCGCGGAGCTCCTCCACTAGGTCTAGTGAGAGTCGTAGCTCACCTTCATTCTCTATTCTCCATTCTTCATATCCTTCTCTGACAGCTACCACCCATAGTGACTTGACCTCGAACTCCACCGGAAGAACGACCTTGCAACTGTGGAAAAGTTTGAAAGGGGTCTACCCAGTGGCTGTATTGGGGGCAGTCCTCAGGGCCCATGGCCTGAGGAAAGCTGTTCTACCCAGTTCCCGTTCAAGTTCTCTACCTTATTCAATAAATTCATGATGATCTTATTTGCCGCATCTACCTGCCCATTGCTCCTTGGGTGGTGGATAGACGCAAACCTAAGGTTTATTCCCAACTGGGTACAGAAGCTGACAAACTCCTTGCTGGCAAACTGCGGTCCATTGTCTGTGATAATGCCTTAAGGAGGGCCAATCCGGCAGATGATCTCCCCCCCATACAAAGTTGTGGATCACCTAAGAGGTCACCTTGTTCAATGCCCTCACCTCTAACTACTTCGAGAAGTAGCCGATCATGATCAGGAGGAACCTCCTTTTCCCGCTTGTTTGGGGGAAAGGTCCTACCAAGTCCATCCCCCAAATGGCCAAGGGTCAGGGTGCCGCGATGATTTTAAGCCATTGGGCTGGTAAGAGTTGGAGTGGAGAGAACAACTGACACTTCTGACATCTCCTCGTGAACTCTGTCACACTCTTGCTCAGAGTCGGCAAGAAAATATCCTTGTCGGACCACCCTCGACTCCAATGTCCTGCTTCCCGAATGACTGTCGCACTCGCCAGAATGAATTTCCTCCGTGATCTTTAGGACTTCCTCCTCCAACACACACCGAGACAGGAGCCCTCAAAGGGTCTTCCGGTACAATCCCCCTTCATGTATCAAATACTATGAAGACTTATGTTTGAAGTGCTTTGGTCTGGGACCTTCTCCGGAAGTTTACCCGTAATCAAGAAAATATAAAGGGATCCACCCATGAAGGGTGCCGGTCTATCTCCATCAACTCATACTCCTCGATGGATGGGCGAAACAAGTACGTCAGGGTCCCTCCGGCCCGGGGTCCAAACTTGGCTAACCGATTAGTTGTGGCGTTTTCCTCCCGCAGTATGTGTTGAATGGAAAACGTTGATACGTCCGAAATAGGTATACATAAATTACGCAATTGCACGCGCCAGATCAAGTAATAAAATGAGGGTAGAGATCATTCCTGTTGAAACCGAGAACTCGGTCTCTTGTGGAGTTCACCCTTGGAGAAGGGGTGATCGCGCGCCTACTTCTCTCCTGCAAGCAAAACAACAAAGGAAGCAAAGAAGAACTGACCCAAGGGCTCGGTGTGGAGGACCCACCACACACCCGGAAGATCTTAGAGTGCTTCTCCTTCTTAGCCAAATGTCAAGCTAAGGTAACCTCAGAAAGCGCTTAAAAGACCAGGAAACAAGTGGGCATAAGAAACATGCTTTCTGAGGTACCCATTGGGTCCTATTTATAAATTTCTGAAATCGACCTGCAAATAGCCAACCTCCGCTGTCCTGAACGGCTATGTGCAGTCCAAGTTGGCCTGCCAATAGCGTAACTCCGCTGTTCTGAGAGGCTATGGGTAGGCCAGCTAGGGCAAAATGGTAAAAATACCTCACAGGCCAATGAGCGAATAGCCCTCGGCAGTCTCTACTCGGCAAGGGCGGCGAGCACGTGCACGGACTGCCCTGCTCGCGAGCCGCGAGCCCGCTAAGTTGTCTGGACTCGGCGAGCCATCTGGAGGTCGGCAAAAAGGTCAAGAGAGCGACGAACGTCGAGCTTCGTTCGACGAACGCCGAGCTCAGTTCGTCGAACGCCGAGCTCGCGAGATTGGCCGAACTCGCGTGGCATGCGCCGGGCTCGCTTGGGCGAGCCGGAGGTTGCCGAGCCCCATCCCCCCTTGGTGTTCGCCCGTCTCAGAAAAAGGGGGGCCGGCTGGTCTGGTTTCTGGCGGGCCCACTCGCTGGATACGGGGTTGTACAATTCCCACGAGGATCTGACTAATCTAACGCTTGCAAGTACTAACTAAACCTTTTCTTTAAATCCAAACAAATTTAATTAATTAGGAATTATGTTGAATTGATTTAAAAATACTAAAATAAAATGATATTATTTTACGAAAATAACTTTTAATCAATATGGAGAAATATTCTTGTATTTTGATTTCTTATGTTTATTGCGATGAATGATTTATAATAATGGCTTATGAAAATATTTGATTGTTTATCGTGCAACAATTTTAAAGCAGAAGTTCGTATCTCTCGATATCGAAAATCACTGTATTCTTCCTTTTCCCTTATCATCTCTGACTAAGGTGAAATGAAGAATAATAAAAATAATAATAATCAACGTTGTTAGCATGAAAGTGACATTTCGTTCTCCCTTTGCTTGCTATG
Organism: Platanthera guangdongensis; assembly: GCA_039583875.1. Lineage (NCBI taxonomy): Eukaryota > Viridiplantae > Streptophyta > Magnoliopsida > Asparagales > Orchidaceae > Platanthera > Platanthera guangdongensis. The sequence goes on from CM077154.1 coordinate 157,467,111, forward strand.
TTGAATTTATGATGAACTTACGTCTCTCCTCTCTCGAATCTTGAAATGCAGTAAAATACGAAAACTTGGTTTAAGAAAACCTACGACACTCCTCTCTAAAATCTCGCAATGGAGGAAGAAAATCTTCACCAAAATACTAACGTATCTCCTCTCTTGAATCTTGAAGCGCAACTGTTGAAACTGAGAATTCGGTCTCTGTGGAGTTCACCCTTGAGGAAGGGGTGATCGCACACGTACTTCTCTCTCGCGAGCCAAACAACTAAATAAAAGAACAAAGAACTGACTCAAGGGCTCGGCATGGTGGTCCCACCGTACACTCGGAAGATCTTAGAGCGCTTCTCCTCCTTAGCCAAATGTCGAGCTAAGAATACCTCAGAAAGTACGAGAAGTCTAGGGCCCAAGTAAGCATGTCTTCTGAGGTACGCCCTTGGGTCTATTTATAGATTTCTGAAAACGGTCTGCAAATAGCCAACCTCCAATGTTTTGAACAGCTATGTGTAGCACAACTAGGTCTGCCAACAGCGTAACTCCGCTGTTCTGACAGGCTATAGGCAGACCAGCGTGGGCAAAATGGTAGAAAACATCATAAATTGTTATGCAAGTGGCCCCATGAAGACTTTACTCGCCTGGGGCGGCGAGTGCTCGATGGAGCTGGCACTCGCTGCCTCCTCCCTGGACCCTAGCGAGTACGGGCCCGACTGGCCTTACTCGCCTACCGCTTGCCGAGTTCTCCTGAGGTGAGTGTGAGTCCTCCAGCTCTACTCGCCCCCGATGATTCCACCCCGCCCGGGCGAGTTGGGGGCTGCCGAGCTCTGGCCCCTTGGATGCTCGCCCGGGACTTGGACTGCCCGATCTGGCCGTTCTGGCTCCTGCCGAGCCCACTCACTGGATACGGGGTTGTACACAATCCCCGCTCTTTGCGAGGTTGGAACAAGCTCGGAAAGAATCATCCAACTCCTCTGGATTCGGCGAGTGCGGTAGGGGCCAGAGGGAATCCTCGGGTGGGGTCTACCTGCGGCTATATATATACACCAGCGTACCTGGGCGACCTTGTCATTCCCCTTGCTCTAACCTTGTCGAGATGCTTATCCCCAAAGAGATCCAAGAGAGGCTTGCCCGAGCTCGCGAGGCTGCCTCCGCCCGCGTCACCGGCTTGACCGACGTTTCCCTCAAAGTTCCGCCAAGCGGTCTGACAGAACACAATCCTGCCAAGAGGGCAAAACCATTCCCCCAACCGGCTGAACCCGTATTTAATGACTTGAAATCCACCTTGGAGCACGGGGTCGGCTCCTCTACTCTGCCTGCCCCTGAGAAGAAGGAGAAAAACCTTGTCGACTTTTGCGCCGACCCGGACAGCCAACGGGATGACGACGAGGCCTCCACGTTGGGAGTCAAGACAGCCCTCAGCGAGTTGCGGCTTAAAACTCTGGAGACTCGCCCGCGAGATACGTCACCCCCCTTTGGGACCCTGGGGCTGGACTCGCCGAGGCCAAATTTGCCAGCTCGTTCCCCTTCCCAACAACAACTTCCTGCTGGAACTGCGAGGGGGAGGCGTTAAGGCCATCCCCGTGCCGGGCTTCAATCTCCTCCCACCAAAAACACATCGTCTGGGCCGCGACAAGCCTTCCCCCACCCTGCACTTTTCAGGGGGCGCCGAGCTCGCCATGAAAGTTTTTTACTTCCACTGACTTTTCTCGTGATTTTCCTGGTACTCGCCTTTCATGCTGATACTTAACTGAATGCCCATGCAGCTCTTCCCAGTCAGTCTGAGGCCGATGAATCTTCGGATCCAACCCACTGCTCGCCCCTCCCTTCTCCAAGCTCTCTAGACTCCTTCCTGGGATCTGAGGTGGAGAACATCGAGCTGACGAGGAGAGGGATCAGGCTCTTCAAGAAGCTGGTGCGCGGGCTGTGCAAGGTGCAGGAGGACAATGAGGCGTTGCAGCGCAACTACGTGCGGCTCACTGACGAGGTGAGGGGCAACCCGGCGGGCGAGGTGATGTCACCTTCTCCACTCTTGGACGAGATTGAGGAGAACCTCCAGATCGTCCATAGGAACTTGAGGTGGATCCGCGAGCTCCACAACTCGCAGCGACCTGCGGGGAAGTAGACGTGAGGCCGGGATAGATAGAAACGACTCCATTACTGAGCCTACCGGCGCTCGCCTCTGCCCCCGCCTGTAACGACTCGGCACCGGCTAGGCCAAGCTACCAAGCAACCAAGCGTCGCTATAGGGCTGCAACCCGTACACCCCAATGCCATCACTGTGACTTTTTTAAATCCGCACAGTAGGTTGTTGGCGCAAGGTTTCGAACCCACAACCCTTTAATGAGACTCTCTTCAAAGAGCTCATCACCAACTGAACTGAGTTCAGTTCAGTTGGTGATGAGCTCTTTGAAGAGAGTCTCATTAAAGGGTTGCGGGTTCAGGGGTGTGCAGGTTCAGGGTTGTACGGGTTGCAGCCCTGTAGTGGCGCTTGGTAGCTTGGTAGCTTGTCCTAGTCGGTGTCGGTGTCGGTGTCGGGTTGTTACATAAAAGTATAACAGTGCACTTTTATGTAACGACCCGGTCCGGCTAGGCCAAGTACCAAGTGTCGCTACAGAGCTGCAGCTCAGTTGGTGATGAGCTCTTTGAAGAGAGTCTCATTAAAGGGTTGCAGGTTTGAAATCATGCGCCAACAACCTACTGTGCCGATTTAAAAAGGCACAGTGATGGCGTTGGGGTGTACGGGCTGCAGCCCTGTAGCGATGCTTGGTAATTGGCCAAGCCGATGTCGGTGTCAGGTCGTTACACCCACCCACCCAGCTCGCGCACATTGAACTTTTTCCTTTTTTTCTTCTGCATTTGATTTCCTTGGACAATATTTGCCACCTTGTTTGTAATAACTTGGAATATTTTTTAAATTTCAACGTTTGCTATTTGAATAACACATCGCCCTTTAGGTTCAGCTCGGCATGCGATGAGACAAGTCTCAGAAGTCGGCGAGCTGGGGTTGGCGAGCTGGGGTTGGCGAGCTGGGTCAGGCGACCTAGGCTGATTGGTCGGCTCGGCCTTGAATTTCTTTTTCTATAAATAGGCCCCATCACCAATCCTGGTCCACCGACTTTATTGTTTTCGTACTTCTTCTTGCTACCCCTTCTCCTTTGCTTCTCGAGCTTTATCCCTCCTGCGAGCATGGGCAAGACAAAACCCTGATGTCGACGGTCGCTCCAAGTGTGCTAGGCATTTTGCCAAGTACTGTTTTTTCGAAGGGAATACAACTGAGGGGGAATTCACGGAGTTCCTTACCGACTACGTGTCCCATAGCTTTGAGGCACGCCGACCCAGAACAGGCGAGTCCATCAATACCTTCTACCCAGTCGTGTTCATAAAGCCCCCGAGCCCGGGCCTAAACCGGGCCGCCCGGGCCCGGGCTTTCCCGAACCGGGCCCGGGCCCTGATTACAGCTGGGCCAGGCCGGGCATCTGGCTCCAGGAGGGGGCCTGCTAAGCCCCCCAGGGTCGGGCCCGGGCTTAGACGAGGCCGATTTTTTTAAAAAAATAATTTTTTTATAAAAAAATTAAACATAATTTATAAATACAATGAAAAAAATACGATTAATTTCATATTTTAAAAGAAAAAATAATAATTTTATTAATGTTGAACGGAAGCATATAAAATTATAAATACACTGAAAAAAAATAGTTGTGATTGAAAAATCCAAAATTACAAATACAATAAAATTACATGTTCGTCATCTTTAAAAAATTACAAAATTTCAAAAATCCGCCTCGCCATCTTTAAGATTTAATTTAAGTTGATCGCGCTCATCTCATCTTCCATGTCCTAGAAACCAGGCTTTGCCCGGCCCGGCCCAGGCCGGGCACCGGGCCGGGCAAATGCTTATATATGGGGCCTTGTTAGGCTCCATGGCCCGGCCGGGGCCCGGGGCGGGCATAGCCCGGGCCCGGGCCTAGTCGGGATTTTACCGGGCCGGGGCCGGGCCCGGGCAGGCCCCCCGGGCCTGTTTTTTATGGGCACCCCTACTTCTACCCCGACGAGCTTGCCTTCCCCATCTCGCATTTCGAGGTGGCGTTGCGCCTACCTCTATGGCCGGAGGTCCGCCAGATCCTTAAATATTATGGTGTGGTGCCAACACAACTGAACTCGAACGTCATCGCCATGATAGTCGCGTTCGCGTGCTTCCTCCGCAGGGAGCGGATAGAGTTCAACCTGACTGTTTTCAGGAAACTCTTCACCTACAAGGCGACTCCATATGGCGTCGCCTACTTTGGGGGCTCCATCAAAGTTCGCAAGATCGTGAACAAGCACCCCAACTGGATGACCGAGATCGTCTTCGTCAAGGGCGATCTCGGCAACGTCCCCTACTCGCCCTACAGAAGGGCAAGGAGGTGTATCGTCTCCCCGCCGTGTCCGACAATGACGCCAAGCTCCACAAATTTTTCCTCCACAAAGATTTTGGGGTCGCCTTCCTCCGAAAGGGCATCGACTTGCTCCTACCCGTCCTTCCCGGTGAAGGTATTCCTCTCACTTTTTCGTTTTACCCAGCTCGCTGAATCAATAGAATTTTTTGACTAAGTTTTTCCATGCAGGGGAGCGACTGATTTCCGAGAACCCGCCCTTCGCGGACTCAAGACTATTCCCTGTCCCGCTCGCGCACAATAGGGCGGCTGTAGCTGCTTGCCGGGATGAGTTGGCATCATCCAAGCCCTCATCCAGCATCTCTCAGTCCTGAGGTATAAGTGCAGAAGATCCGGATCATCCTTCTGGTGCAACCTGGTAAGTGAAATCCAAGACGGCTCTGCCACTGCCAAACTGCTCTGCATGTCACAGCATCCCATAGAGATATCATCCTTCCACTAAACGATCGGCAGAGAGATTAAAGATCTTCCCCATCTTTCGGCTCAGGGCGTCAACCACCATATTGGCCTTGCCCGGATGATACTGGATCTCCACATCGTAATTGGTCACATACTCTAGCCACCGCCGCTGGCGCAGATTCAACTCCTTCTGTGTGGACACGTACTTTAGACTTTTATGATCTGTGAAGATCTTGCACTGGGCACCATAAAGTAGATGCCTCCACAGCTTTAGCGCATAAATCACCGCTGCAAATTCAAGGTCATGCGTAGGGTAATTTCTTTCATGAGTCTTTAATTGCCTTGACCCATACGCAATCACTTTTCCAGCCTGCATCAACACGCAACCCAGACCAACATGCAAAGCATCCACGTACACATCATACTCCACACCCTCAGTAGGTAGGGTCAGAACGGGAGCAGTGCACAATCCGTTCTTTAGTTCCAGGAAGGCTTCTTCGCACTTCTCGCTCCAAACAAAGGTCGTGTTCTTCTGAGTCAACCTGGTCAAAGGTGCATCCAGGGTGGAGAAACCCTCCACGAACCTCCGGTAGTAGCCGGCCAACCCTAGGAAGCTTCTAATCTCCTTGGGCGTGCCCGACCTGCCCCAATCCATCACTGCTGTGATCTTTTCCGGGTCAACCGAGATACCATCCTTATTCACCACGTGGCCCAGAAACGAGACCTGAGACAACCAAAATTCGCACTTGCTCAGCTTGGCGAATAACTTGTAGTCCCTCAACACCGATAGAACCAAGCGCAGATGCTGCTCATGCTCCTCAGTACTGCGAGAGTAGATCAACACATCATCGATGAATACCACAACGAACTTGTCTAGAAAATCCTTGAACACCCGGTTCATCATATCCATGAAAGCTGATGGTGTGTTGGTCAAACCAAATGACATCACTAGAAACTCGAAATGTCCATGCCTCGATCTAAACACAGTCCGTGGAATATCTGCCTCACGGATCCTGAGCTGATGATAGCCAGAACGAAGATCGATCTTGGAAAACACTGTGCTACCACGCAACTGATCAAATAAGTCATCGATCCTCGACAGAGGGTACCTGTTCTTAATGGTGACTTTGTTCAGCTCCATATAATTGATGCACAGCCTCATCGACTCATCCTTCTTCTTCACAAATAAAACAGGAGCACCCCAAGGCGACGAACTCTGCCTGGTAAAGCCTTTTTCCAACAACTCGTCCAACTGGACTCGCAACTCCTCCAACTTACGAGGGGCCATCCGATACGGCGCCTTAGCAATAGGACACATTCCCGGTTCCAAATCAATCACAAACTCAACATCCCGATCGGGAGGAAGACCAGGAAGGTCATCAGGAAAAACATCAGAGAAATCACGTACAACAGGAATCTCCTCCAAGCGCGGTACACTAACAACAGTCCCAACCACCGAGACTAAACAAGCAAAATAATCAGAATGAAATAGCTTCTAAGCACATACCGCAGAAATGACAGGAGAATTCTGGCACGGATCAGCATACACACTTTCAGGCTGACTGTTGTCCTTGATGAAGTCCAAGCGCTTCCCTTTGCACTGAATAACTACATCATACTTAGACAACCAGTTCATGCCCAGAATAACATCGAAGTCCTCTAGATCAATCATCTTCAAGTCTGCCTTCGCAAGAAAGTCCCCCAACAAAACAGGGCAATCCAGAATGCCCAAATCTGATAACACAGATTCACTAGAAGGGAACTTGACGCAGAAGGTATCACGAACTTGATCTAGAATCAACCGATATCGCTCCACAAAAGCTCTAGCCACAAACGAGTGGGTAGCGCCGGAGTCGAACAGAACACGCGCCCAGCGGTTCTTCACCTTAAATTTCCCTATAGGAGTATATAAGCAACTAAGGAACTACCAAAACAAAAACTATAACCATTCTAGTAAATAAAACTTTCAGGCTAGGAAAACAACTAACCTGAGATGACCTGAGTCGAAGTTTGAGCCTCCTCCGAAGAGATTACGTTCAGCTTTCCTTTGCCCTTGACCACACGCTGAGGCGGAGGTAATGCCTGAAGTGGAACTGCTTGAAGAACAGGCTGGACCCGAGGACATCTTGTCTTGATATGGTCTTTCTGCCCACACTGATAGCAGACCTTATCCCTAAACCATCACTAGGCAGCATCATGCCCGGGTCGCTTGCAAGCTGAACAGAACAAGTCCTTCCTAGGAGCGCCCTGAATAGCAAGAACCTGCTCCTTCTTCTGAGCTCCTACCTTCTTGAAACACCTCTCAACTGAGTGGCCTGACCGGCCACAGAAGCTACACACTACCTTGCTCTTCTTTCCTGAAGTAGCACCGGGTACCTGGGGGTTCTTCTCTTCAGCAGACTTCCTCTTGTCCTTCCTCATTTGTTGGCCTCTATTCTTTGCGGTCTCAATTGCCTCCACTTTCAGAGCAGCCTCCATTACCCCTGCATAAGTCTCTGATCCATATGCACTGGTCAACTGCTGAACCTCGCTCCTCAAGCCACCAAGGAACCGCTTGACTCGATAAGCCTCAATATTGACCAACCCAGGAGCAAACCGGCTCAACTTGCTGAACTCTATCTCGTACTCACTGACCTTGAGTTATCTCTGCTTCAGGTGGAGGAAGTCGTTTATAAGATGGTCACGCTCGACCGAAGGCAAGAACTTCCTCAGGAGCATTTCCTTGAATAATCCCCAAGAGCAACCAGCTACCAAGCTCTCCTTTTCTATAAGCCACCAACTCTTAGCCAAACCCTTAAGCTGATAGGCGGCTGTCATCACTCTCTAACCATCTGCAATACCGGAGTACGTGAACATCTCCTCCATGGAGATCAGCCAATCATCTATGACCATGAAATCTGCCTTCCCATCATATGAAGGAGTGCTAAGTCTCTGAAACTGTGAGATAAAGGCCATCTAAGGTGGCACCACAACTGGAGGTACCAGGGGAGTAGGGGGGACAGGAACAACTACATCCCCAACGGGATCCTGAGCTCTCGGAGTCTGACCTGCTACCACTGCTACCAGAGACTGAATCTGGGCCTGCATGCCCACCATCTGCCTTGATAAGACATCATTGCTCTGCCGCAGGCTTTCCATCAGTGCCTCGCTCTGCGCTCCAGAAGACTCACCCTCAGACAGGGGAGTCGACCTAGTCGAAGGACGTCTCGTCATCCTAAAACCATAAAAACTGAGGTCAAAACCTAGTACAACAGTTAGAACAAACTACCAGTACAGACAATACATACATAAATATGAAATTTTAACTGCTATACTTGCTCTGAGATTTTATTTTATTTTTACAAAAGTGATGTTATGCTTAACCTAGGATGGTTTACCACCATCATCTAACTCTTGTGCCTAGATCGGGAATGCATGAATTTATATTATTTTTTGATTTAAAACCATGTGTGTACATATGTCATCCTGCAAATCTTTAGTTTGGCACGTTGTGCTCATGCAATGTTATGTTATGCATGATTGTGTTATGCATTCTAAAAAAGTCCTAATGCATGTTATGAGTGACGTACACATGAAAATGTTATGCATCCCATTCTACATAACATTCTCATGCAACGAAAAAAAAACGTGCTAGTCGCATTCATGTGGTGAGGTTATGCATCTCATACTACATAACCCTCACATGTTGCCCCTATGGTGGATCCATATACAGACACATATTATGCATTTCATATGACATAATATGCCCGTATACTTCATGTTATGCTATGGGTGTAGTGTTCGTGCTTCATCCAAGACGTGATGATGACATATCGGTGTGTGTATGATATGATCCTAGACATCTAATTCCTACAAGGGAAGGTTGCCCGACAAATTATCAAGCAACCTCACCTCTGATACCAACTGTCACAACCCGCATTTTCTCCGAAATTAAGAAGTATCAGAGTAGGAGAAAACACGCGTTGTGATGCCACGTCGAGCAGGGGATAACTGCCGACGCTTAGGCAACCACCAACTACTAAGACTATGAAAAATTATAAGCTATAATGATTTGAAAATTAATTATATTTTAGAGGTTGTATCCCTCGGCTCAGTGGATCAGCTAGTCCACAATTAAAAACTATACTTATACGCAGCGGAAAAATACTTTAGTTACATTACTTTGACATCCTAAGAGAGTGCATAAGTGTCCCCAAGGGGCAACTTATACTATGCAAGACACGAGATATATTTTATATCATATATCAGAAAACAATCTTTTTACGTTATTTGGAAAGTAGTGTATGAGTTTTATAAAACATGCTGATCATGAGATATAAATATAATAGTGTTTCTAGATTTAAAAGTAACTAGCAACCTAGCATAAATTTTCCCAAGAGCAAATAGACTATCTTCAGAAAGATAGCAGTAAAAGAAACATATCTAATATCATAAGTAAAAACCACCAGCGGGCGTCAACAACCTGACACGAACCCACTGACGAGCATGTGTGTCTGTAAGAAAAACAAAAAACTACCTCACAAAATCAAGGAGGAATATCCCAGCAACCCAAGGGATCAACAACAATCACCAAGGAAAACCAGCCGCTCAACCGGCTACTGCTCTAAACCTGAGGCATCCAAAGAAAGAACACATCAGCAAGTAAAAACAACAGGAAAAACTGAAGTAGAGCAAAAATATCCAGAAGGAACTAGTGAAACCACGAAACATGACAGTAAAAAAAACAAACACTGTCTAAAGGTAACCAAAAGTACACCAGGTACAAAGGAACAAGAACAAGCTCTGCTCAAATCCTGCAGAGGCTACAAGGCAAAAGAAAAAAAAACCTGTCACAATATGTTGCATTATACAAGGAAAAAACACCTAACAATCCTAATTTGTGAGTTAATGCAGTAGTAAAATCCACATGGATCTAGGTTGGAGGCAAACCCGGTCCCCCAAACAACCATCACCAAAACAAAATAAGCTCAAGGGTCGCACAGAGAGAGCACTAGAGACCTACAAACCACACACACCCAGCCTGTACCTGGGAAAAACAGTGGCGTCCACGACTCAACACGTAACCCCACCCCTATTAAGAGTTAAAAACCACCCCTACTAGCCATCACCCACGATTCGACGTTCAGAAAATAGCCGACAAATAACCCCATACCCAACGGGATTCACTCGGGAAAACAAGGGGAGCCAGAGGGAAAATCGTTGAGATCACTCAACGAGGCGTTGAGTGGCTTCAACGCCCTCAACGCCAGATCCTATTGCTCGACGGCGTTGAGTGCACTCAGCTACTCAACGCTGTCGAGACAGCGACCTGCTCGACGACGTTGAGTGCACTCAGCTACTCAACGCTGTAGAGACAGCGGACTGCTCGACGGCGTAGAGTGGTCTCGGCTACTCAACGTTGTCGAGACAGCGGACTGCTCAGAAAAAAACAAAGCGCACGATCAGCGGCGCACGACCAGCGGGCGTGCGTGCTCACCTGCACACACACAAAAATCCGAAACAGCGCACGATCAGTGACGCACGACCAGAGGTCGTGCGCACTTTATACACTAATCGTGCGATAAGCCAGGCAGAACTACAAAAAATAGACCTGACAACGCGCACGGACAGTGGCACACGACCGGTGGTCGTGCGCACAGTGAACCGTGCTCGTGCGCAGCAATCCTGTACATCTTATTTCATTTCCGACCATTCCTCTTAGCCTAATTCGATCCTATCACTCTTAATAAAAGTATGAAAACCCACTGCTACTAGTTATAGGGCTGATAGTCTAAATACTACCAAATACGAGATTAATAAGGAACAATATGATAAAAGACAAAACTACAGCAGCCCGGCCGAAAACTTGGAGTTTTTTTTTTTTTTAACTTGGAGTTGTAGAACTTGGAAAGTGGAAAAAAACATAAAGGAGCATTCATGGTTCAAGATCCGATGTTCAGTAAGCTTGGAATAGGCCTAAGGGTTCAAGATCCACAAGATTTTGACGGGAAAACAAAGCAAAATAAACGATCTCGGGAAAATGAATGATAACAGCAAATATGAACATGAAAAGGAGAAAAGCTTGGCAAGGGTAGGAGCACCACTTGCCTCAAATTCCAGCGAAGCTTGGTCGGCCCCTTCCTCTCACTCGGCACCAGCATCACAGCACAAGACGAAAACTTCGGGACATAGCCGGCGGAAAACAAGTCAAAAATCTGAAATTTGAAACCACAAGCAAGGCTACGATTCTAGAAAAACTCACCGTAGGAGTGAAGGTCTAGGCGAGAGCAATCCAAATCCGCCTTCGAAATCGAATTCCGTCCACATACAATCCCGGAATCGCCGTCCGAAGCCAGCGAGATTGGCGGTTTCCTCTGCTTTTCGCGAACAGGCGCAGGCGGGGAAGATGAACAACGGTTTCTTAAGTCTAAACTATCCTATTTATAGGATCCGATTCCTAAATACTAATAAATAAATAATATAATTATGATACCTAAATTCATAACCGCCCACCACCTTCTAAAATATTAAATAATAAAATACTTAGTAAATACTAAATAGTATTATTTTACATAAAATACAAAACGACGCGAAAACCGAACATCCTCGGAATTCGACGAAATTCACACCGTAGCTAAATATCCACGCTACGAACACAACGACGAAGTCGAAATCAACTTTTGACGAACAAATCTCGGGTTATACCCACCTGAATCCAGAACACAAGCATCCCCCGAGAGGCCACACCGGGTCACCCAAAACGACCCGGCTTGCTAGGGGATCTTGCCAATAGGCTACAAAATAGGTCGCTCAGTCCTAAGGAGCTAAGACCACTCTCCAACAAATGGCACAAGTCAAAACGCGTCAATGTAACGCCAAATAAATCGCAGAAAAACCGGGGGCGTTACACAGGCGTCGTGGTCAACCGACATTTCAACTCCTCAAAAGCTCGCGCGCACTCCGGCATCCAAACGAACTTCTGCTCCTTCCTCGTCAAAGTAGTGAGAGATAACGCTATCCGCGAGAAGTTCTTCATGAAGCGTCTATAATAGCCGGCAAGCCCCAGAAAGCTCCGGACTTCCGTTACCGTAGAAAGCTCAGGTCACTCTCGTATCACAATAATCTTCGCCGGATCCACTGCAATACCTTTCCCACTCACTATATGACCGAGGAACGTCACTGAGGACAACCAAAACTCGCACTTCGAGAACTTGACGTACAATTGATTCCTCCTTAGCGTCTCCAAAACCAAATGAAGATGCCTGAAGTGATCTTCCTCACTCTGCGAGTACACCAAAATATCGTCGATGAAGACGATCACAAAATGGTCCAAGTACTCCCCGAAGGTCCTGTTCATCAAATCCATGAACACTGATGGCGCATTCGTCAGCCCAAACGGCATGACCGTAAACTTGTAATGTCCGTATCTTGTACTGAACGCTGTCTTAGGGATATCACTCTCCCTTATCCTCAGCTGATAGTAACCAGACTTGAGATCCAACTTAGAGTACACCGTCGACCCGACCAACTTATCAAAAAGATCATCGATCCTTGGGATTGGGTACTTGTTCTTTTCCGTTAGCTTGTTTAACTCCCGATAATCAATACAAAGTCTCAAGCTCCCGTCCTTCTTCTTTACAAAGAGGACCGGTGCGCTCCAAGGCGACGAACTTGGACGCACAAACCCTTGCTCCAACAACTCTTGAAGTTGCACCTTCAGCTCCGTCATTTCCTTAGGCGCTAGCCGATACGGAGATCGTGACACAGGCTTCACACCTGGCACTAGCTCAATCGTGAAATCTATCTCCCGTTGAGGCAGGGCTCCTGGAAGATCTGCGGGGAACACATCACGGTACTCAGCTACCACTGAAATACTCTCCAACGTAGGCTTTGGCTTTGCAACCTCCACTAGTGTAAAGAACAGCTCTGCACCAGCACGAATCGCCTTCACTACATGAAGAGCAGACATCAACGTCTTGCTCGAGCCTTTCATGCCCGTAAAAGTCGTCTCACGACTTGCTCCCAACTTGACTTCCTTGCGACCGCAATCAATATAGGCTTGCTGCTCTGAGAGCCAGTACATGCCAAATATAACGTCGAACTCCACCAACGGTAGTAACGACGCTTGCAGATCGAACTCTTGATTCCCAATGCGAATCTTAACATCGCAGATTTTATCCGTGCGCATCGAACACCCATTCGGTAACAAAACATCCAACTTGTCCTTCGCCATCGAAGAAGGTACTCCGATGCGCGATATGAATTCTTCGGACAAGAAGGAGTGTGAAGCTCCCGTATCAAAGAGTGCTTTCGCCGGAAACTCACAAATTAAAACAAATTCTAAACAAGCAGTGGTAAGGTAACATACACATAACAAGTATTTAAAGAAACTTAACTTGCTACAAATTAAACCGTACTTGTCACCACATCCGCTTGTTTGATGGCCTCCTGTTGACCAAGATTATAAACCCTTGGTTGAGCCGGAGCATAATGGGACGCGGTTGACTCCACCGTCTTGCCCTTCTCTTCATAAGTTGCTCCCGGCTTCCTCTCGGACTTGGGACGTCCGCTCCAACAGTCACGGGCAAAGTGCCCCGGCTTCCCACAAGTAAAACATGCACCCGGGGTCCGACCCGTAGTCGCCCCAAAAGCACCGGAAGAAGGAGCTCGACCCGAAGTCCTAGCCTTCTTAAAGAACTTACGGTGCCTAGACTTTGAGTTAGCCGACACCTTGAACTCAGTCCTCTTATCACCCAAGCTTTTCTTCGCGTGAACATTCTTCATGTCCTTCTCCAAGGACCGGGCCGTGTTGACCAAGGTCAAGAAACCCTACGTCATAGGCCTCGAGAATAGTAGCCTCAAGTCATCTCTCAAACCTTCATAGAATCGATTCGTCTTGCGCTCCTCATCCGCGATGATGGAGCTGGCGTACCGACCCAATCGGGTAAACTCGTGGAGATACTCATCCATGCTACTCTCTCCATGTACCAACCTCTTGAACTCATTCTCCAAAGCTATTCTTTGAGTCGAAGGGAGGTACCTAGCCAAGAACAGTCTCGAGAGCTCCTCCATCGAGACGTCTGTAAGTTGCCTTCCTCTCAATAGATGCAGCTCCAAACCCTCCCACCACAGCCTAGCGTCTCCATCCAATATGAACGTAGCTATAGTGGTCATCTGCCACTCCTCCGTCTCCGTCGCAGTCAAGACTCTCATCATACGGGAGAGCCAATCTTCAGCTTGAGATGGGGTTCCCAACCCCGAGAATATCGGAGGATTAAAGCTCATGACATGTTTGAGCTGTCTCTCGGTTGCCCTCCTTGGCACCAACGGCTCCACTACTACCTGCTCCACTCTTCTCGGCTCAACCTCTGGAAGAGGTACCTGCTCCATCGCAGGAGCGGACTGCTGCATTTGCCTTGCAGGCTGCGCATTGATCATGACAAACACTGCTTCGGCCACCAATCGTATGGTCTCAGCCGATGGAGGTGTTGTAGGAGCATCATTTGGTGCACTACTAGCCTCAGAAACTCGACGTTCCGACGGCCCAGCACCGCTTTTGGTCACCTATAGTGGTACAAAACACTGTTAAGCGACCAAACCAAATTGCAAAACGCAATTATAGGAACGCGCAGGTTCCTCAAACACGTGTATTTTTCATTCCTAAGTGAACATTCATGAGTTCTTTTGCTGTTATAACGATGACGCACACACATGTGCTCACCACCCCTTAAAAGAATTCACCCATGAATTCATTTTAAGCCTGACCGAACCCCCCCCCCCCCTTCTAGGTTGTTAGCTATCTTGAAAATAAAAACTTTCATATCATACTTGTCTATTCGGCTCGCCTGAGTCCATGGTCCTTTTTTTCTTCTTTGGGTTTTTCTGGTCTCCCACTCGACGAACACAGGGTTGTATTACTCCAATTCAAAATAAAGGTGTACACAAATCCAAGGGCGATCTGGGACCCACCACCACCCCTTCCTGAATGTTGCAAAATATATGGTGAATTTAAATTCATCTCATCAAGGCAATGCTTTTCGACTATTTACATGTCAAAACGGTGGGTAGATGATCTCGATCACACATCTCTCTTACCCTGACACTGTTAGATATTATATATAGTAAGTATAGCGTAGTAAGTATAGTGTAGTCTTACCTAAGGAGTTGTGATCACTCTCTCATACATATATATATGTTCGTATATCCTATTATTATGGAATATATGAGAAATTACAAAATTCTATCATAGTATCACAGTTATAGGACTCCGCCTCGTTTGATTTTGCATGCCGTCGCTATTTTCCGGTCATCGGGATCCCCTTTTTCCCGCTATCACAGAACATCTTGATCCCGTCACAAAGCATCCCGTCGTTGTTTTTCCGCATCCCTACATCTCGACCGCATCTCATCGTTGCAAATCGATTGTGAAATCTCGTTGCTGCTTCCAATCTCATCGCCGCATCCCCTATCCCATCACAGCATCCCGTCGTTGAATCTGGTCCCGTCGATAGTTTCTTATTTTTTGTTCTCACCCGTTGCTCAAGCAGGTTCGCTGATCCCCCGCAAAGCCGTATATTTCCACAATTTCAGCTAGTTTTCCCAGCCGCAGTCGGCAAATTTCATAGTTTTTGCAGTCGGCCCTCCTCTGCCGGTCTTCTCTACTGCCTTTTGTAGTCGCTGGCCTCCCTCTACTGCCTTTTGCAGCCGTCGGCCTCCTCCACTATCATCTACAGCCGTCGAACCTTGTGTGTCTCCTCTGTCCACTGTCAGGTACTCTCTTTACCTGGGATACTTCTCCATCCTCGATTGGTTTGATGGCTTCATCACATATCTCTCAGCTACTCAGTCTGGCACTCCCCCTCATCTGCTTGTTCGTTGGCACTACTGTCAGTGTCTTGGTCATGACAAAACTGAGTGTCACAAGCTTTAGATGGCTCAGTAGTCTGGTCAGCAATGTACTTTTGGTGCACATTCAACTCATTTTTCTGTTCCGTCGCAGTCACTCCCCGTACTTGAGCTTCCTCGACTGATTGCCCAGCAGTTCTCCTTGCAGGTTTCATTGTCTCGCTCCTCTGTCTCCATACTTCCGCTGAATGCTTTTGACGCCTCTATCTTTCAACTGGTTGCCTCCACCCGTGTCAGAATCTCTCTCTCTGAATGGTTGCTTGACTCAGGGGCCTTCTTTCACATGACATATGATGACAACCACATCTTGTTATGTCATCTCGTCTCCTTTACACTTAGCATCATGGTTGTAGATAACACAAATCACCCATCACTAACTGTAGCCTCCTTCATACCTGTCATTTCCATGTTCCCAATGTTATCTACATACCCAAGATATTCATGATCCTTATATCCGCCAACCAACTTACATTTCATGATTGTTTTGTTATTTTTGATGAGTTTGTATACAATACGCAGGATCGTCTAGCCGAGACACTCTTTGGAGCTGGTCGTTATCGTAGTGGGGTGCATGTCCTTGATCGTCTCAACCTTTTATCCACTTCGTCGTCACCAACAATTTCCACCCTTTATCTTCCTCGGTGGGTTTCTCTCAGTGACATCAATGTCTTGGTCATCTCATTGGTTTACGTCTAGTTTATCTCATTAGTTATGATTTTTTTGGTCATGTTTATATTGACCAGTCTCACTCTTGTTTGGGATGTAAAGCTTGCAAAACAGTAATAACTCCGGCCATATCCGTCTATTGATTGCGGGTCTTGACGTCCTTTTGATTTAATTCATTTTGATGTATGGGGTCCCGCACCGTTTGTATCTAAGGGTGGCGACTTATATTATGTTCTTTTAGTTGATGATCGTCCTCGTTATTGTTGGGTCTACTTTATGCATTTTTTATTTGAATATTTTTATATTTATGTTAATTTATATGTTATAGTTCGCACACAGTTTTCTGCTTCCATACGCATTTTTCATTCTGACTCAAAGGGAAAGTATCTCTCTCATGCTTTTTGAGATCTGCTAGTTGTGACACCGCTAACAATACAACTGGTATTAGAGTATTTAACATTATATTTATACATTTATAATTAGAGAAGTTAAAATTAACTATAAAATAATAACATATTAATTCATTTGGTCAAAAGAAGACTTGAACCAATCAGTTCAATAGCGAATCACGTCACATGGAAGCGTGCGTGTCGTTCTTGGGAGAAGAGGTGCCCGATAAGAAGGAAACAAAAACAACGCTCACAATCACTCGTTCTCTTCCAGTTTACGCGAGAAGTTCTAGGCGACGGACAACAGCCGATCGGCGCCTCTGCCTCCTGAGAGCCCAAATCTCCTTCATTTCTTGTGATTTCTTCTTTGAGAGAGAGGTGATCCCTTACTCTCCACTCCTCTTTCTTCTATATGGAGTTTGTGCATGGATTGATTAGAGCATAAATCCTATGGTTTGAGTTCTTGGGTTTCTTTCTCTACCTTTTTATTAAAACTTTCTGAAATTAATTTTCATGTCTTAATACATTATTTTAAGGAAGTTCAATGAAACCCTAAGTGTCATAATGTTGATTTCGAAATTTTGAAGCGAGTATAAGGATGGAAAAGGACCCATAGCATGTATACCTCTCAAATTGAAGTAAAATTTCATCCTCATGGCTTTAGGGTGGCAAATATTTCTAAGGATATGTTATCCTTTTGCTCCAAATCACAAATTTGAGATTAAGGATTTCCTGCTCCCTCACTAATTTAGTGAAAGTCCCTCGTTTAAAACTAGGACAACAAACTTGTAGTTCATTTATGTGACAACCCAAAATTCAAAAACAAAATATTTATTTTTGCCCCGATGATGAGATAAGGCAGTGCAAATTTTTCATGATTTTTTCGCGCATTTTATTTTCTGATGTTACTCTTGCTTTTATTTCTTGTGTGCAAATAGTAATTTTAAGTGGACTTGTGTAAATTTATGGGCTGCCTTTAGTGGTGGGCTGACTGAATTTGAGTTAGCATGTTGGTTGGTTTGTGTGTTGCCAGGTTTTGACACTTGGCTAGCCAAGTGTTGGCTATTATGTGCTTTGGGGCTGATTTGGGGACACCTCTAAGAGGTACAATAACTCTCTTAATTGGCTTGTTTGTCTTGTGACCTCTTATCTCTTGTTATAAAGAGCTGAACCTCTTTCATTTCTTCATTCCCTCCTCTCTTCCTCTCTTGCCTTTGTGTGGTTGTGTTGTCCCCAAATTGCTGCTCCCTGCTGCCTTAAACTGCTGCTCCCTGTTGCCCCGAGCTACTGCTCCCTGCTGCCCCAGTACCGCTCATGTCCTAAGTTGCTTCTTTGTCGTTGCCTTGCTGCACCTCCACCGCTGGACTACTATTTCTTCCTCTGTTTTCTACTCTTCAGTACATCCGTTAGAGGTCTAGGAAGGATCTCGCCACCCTCCAGCGATCCTTGAAAGATCGGTTGCGTAGCACCTCCTTCCTCTTCTGCTGTAAGGATGTTCTCCTCCCTCTCTACTTTCTGAATGTCAGATAATAAGGTTGTTTTTAACTGGTTTTTCTTACTGTTTTTCTGCTGTTTTAGGGCTGAAATGTGGTTGTTTTCTTACTGTTTTTTGGGCTTCATTTTCACTAGTTTTTCGACGATATTTTGCTGCATTGTTGGGCTGTTTTGCTAGCTGTTTAGTGGTTTCCAAAGCTCAGAACCTCGAGGATGGCGTCCCGTGATAACCATGACATTCATGCGGAAAAGAATACAGATAAAGGCAAGGAAAAAGTGAGTATTTTATTTCTTGAAATTATGAGTATCTAATTATTTTGCAGTATCTAATTTATTGTCTTTTAACAAAAGTGTCTGTGCATATGAGTTTCGACTTAATGATATATCGCTAAATAAATAAAAGTGGGCGAGAGGACAATTAAGCGATATAGATTTCTGAGGGATCAGTTTTATTCAAAATTCATGTTTATACGACACGATAAAATTTATTTAAAACTCTGCATAGGAAAATGTGATGACTTCGAATCCTATGATGTAGCGACATCTACTGATGGATTCACCAGTATGGGTGAGCCTACAATTATGCTATTCGTGGGCGGGGCCCAATTTAAGTTTGCATCAACAGAGCATTTCTCATTTTATGCAACTAAAATTAAGGGGTAAGTTAAGGATGAATGTTGAGAATAATCAAGTGATTGATTTATTGTCATGTATGCATATTATTATTATCCCCCTTGTATGCATGTATAACTGTTTCACGAAATACTGTTCTCACATAGTCATAATTTTTATGAATAACTCAGAGTGGACATATTTTTTAGGCAACAGTACCAATCCCAAGCAGAACACACAAGACCTTGACAGCTAAACTGGTAACGACAATAATTAAAGCTCGGAATTGGCACAGAGCTCGTTGTACTGGACCTACGTGTATTTATTGTAAAAATTCTATCTAGTATGTGTTAATTTGTCTGTAATGATCGTGTAACAAATAAAGTAACAAATGAAACAAAAAGATTGGTGGTTATCCTTTGTACTTTACATTTCTGGTGAACTGTGACACTTTTTATTCAAAACTGTTGTCTGATCCTTGAATCAGTTGAAGAGCCCAGGATTTGAGTCTCTACAAATTGGTATCAGAGGGAGGTTTCGATCTCCCTCCCTAAAAGAGTTTTCGTCCTCGAAAACTAACCTGATAACTTGAAAGTTGATAACGTTGTCTATTAGTTTTTTCTCGGATCTAGATCCTTACTGAACTTCACGTTCTTTCTGCATCCTTTGACGACGTCGACTGGAATAAACTTAGAGGTTTTTATACGTAAGTTTTTTTTAATTATGTTGCATTTTTAGTTTGCAATGACTTCGTATTGTTTATGATACGACACAATTTATTGAAAAAATCTCCCTCTAATACCAAGTTGTGAAGACACAAATTACGGGCTTTCCAAATAATTCGAGAATCGAACATTTCAATAAAACAGTCGCAGCATATAAAACACAGTACAAAGAACATAAACACTAGCATTTTATTCATTCATTATGTATTTACATATGATGATCAAAAAAGTTACAAGATCACCCAAACTATCCGGGAGCCATTTTTCCTGCATTTCTTCAATCCCTTAAAGTCTTCAATCATCCTTCCCTTTTTGAATACTGGGAGTAGTTCCTGTTGCTAAAAAAATGGATCCACAGAGTGTTAGTCATAAAAATTATGACTAAGTGAGAAAAGTATTTCGTGAATAGTCATACATGCAATCAAAGGGAAGATAACAATATGCATGCATTACAATTAAGCTCTTCGGGGGCGGGGCCCAATTTAAGTTTGCATCACCGGAGCATTTCTCATTTTATGTAACTAAAATTAAAAGGTAATTTAAGGATCAGGATTGAGAATATTCAAATAGTTATTTTATTGTAATGTATGCATATTGTTATCTTCCTTTTGATTGCATGTATGACTATTCACGAAATACTTATCTCACTTAGTCATAATTTTTATGACTAACCCTTTGTGTACCCATTTTTTTAGCAACATGAACTACTCTCAGTATTCAAAAAGGGAAGGGATGATTGAAAACTTTAAGAGATTGAAGAAATGAAGGAAAAATGGCTCCCGAGTAGTTTAGATGATCTTGTAACTTTTTTTATCATCAGATGTAAACTTTGTTTACATCTACTAGGTTCCCTAGCTCTACTAGGTTCTCTAGCTCTGACAGCACTACCGATTCCACTACTAGCACCAACTGTTGTCCCGTCACCTAGGCTACCTATAGAATATTTTGTATGTTGTGGAGTTCTCC
Source organism: Platanthera guangdongensis (assembly GCA_039583875.1). NCBI lineage: Eukaryota > Viridiplantae > Streptophyta > Magnoliopsida > Asparagales > Orchidaceae > Platanthera > Platanthera guangdongensis. The sequence goes on from CM077154.1 coordinate 157,487,667, forward strand.
ATTCGGATCCATTGAATTACCTGTGTGAGAGGATTAAGAAGTTTTTCTCATTTCTCTTTGCAACGGTAAGCATGCATGTTCTGCTCATCAATTGTCAACTTTGTTTTTTTTTTCATTGCTTGGCTCCCCTCTTCATAGATATGTTTGTTCTCTCTATGCAGTCATTACCCCTTCCTCCATTCGTGAGGTGGCGGCGAGTTGCAATGGATGAGGAGATGCATACTTTATGAGCTAATAGTATGTAGGAATGGTTCCTTTGCTTTTAAAATGCTCTTATTTTGATTGTCGATGGTCTTCATGGTGAAATACAAGTCAGACGGTTCTGAAGAGCGCTTGAAGGCACGGTTTGTGGCACATGAATTTACTAACCACAAGGCACTGGCTATGAAACAATTTCCCCAGTTATGAAGCTGAGTATTTTCTGATTCTTCATATCTCGTATCATTTATTATAGTTGGAAGTTGCATCAACTAGAAATTAAAAATGTCTTCCTCAACAACGGTCTGACTGATTGTAGACATTGTTTTATGTATTTCTCTATTTTCTTTTGGGCTAAATGGTATGTTCCAGCTTGCGATTGATTGTAGAGATTGTTTCATCTATTTCTTTATGTTTCAGTTTATCCACATAGTTTGTATAAATTAAGCGTGGGACTCCTATTTGTATAATAAAGTCTATTCTGGCCACATTACTTTAATGATGACACTTCAATTTCTGCACAGTTTGAAACAATCTAAGAGAGTGTATTTTGAAAAGTTCACTCGAGCTGTCTCTTACCAATGCTGAAGTTTCTAGGGTTCCGGAGAAAAGTGTAGTGACATTACTCAATAATGGCATTACATTACACGTTGAATACAAATAAAATACCATCGGGAGATAAGCTCCTTTAACTCTCGAAGGCCGGGTCCTCCAAAAACCTAAAAGAAACATTGATATTTTAATGAATTTAATCAGTATTAATTAATACTAACTACTTAATTGATACTAATTAAGTATTAAAATACATATTATCATATTAATATTCAAGGGATTTTCCAAATGCGCTCTTGTTACTCCGCTTGAATGTCGTTAGGCATAACACGACACTCTGCGTGTGTCCAGTCGTAAATGCAAGGAAGTCCGCTCAGGTGTGTGCATAACACTGTCATAGCCCATACTCCATGGGTGTAATTATGCACAGATTGATCAAACTTTGTTTGTTAAAGGGCTTACTTAAACTAGAAATAACACATGTAGGCACTTAACTATAATGAGTGGGGGATGAGTCTTATAGCCAGACCTGAGCATGGATGAGGAAGAGAAGTTTAGAAATCATAGCCATCATTGATAACTAGTGCACATGTGGATTAATGGTTTTAGAAGCTGGCAAGCTGCCCATTGGCTTTATCAGTTGCGTTCAGTTTTGTTGGTTAGTGGTGATAAATTGATAATAGTGTGCTTGAGAGACATGAAGATCTTACATCTTTTAAGTATGATCATGTGAACATTTTGTCTGTGACAATTGTTATTTTCTTTTTCATCTCAGCATCTCAACCTCTTGGGAATAATACTATTATATTTACCATAACAACAACAACACTCAAGCTTTTATCCCACTATAGCGGGGTCGGCTATATGGATCCTTTGTTGTCATTGTGCCCTATCTTTTGTCATAATCTCACTAATGCCTAAGTACATCATGTCTTTCCTTATAGTTTCATTCCAAGTCTTTATTGGTCTACCCCTCCCTCGTTTAACATACCTAGGACTATACTCTCACAATGCCTAACAGGTGCCTCTAATGGTCTCCTTTGTACGTGTCTGACTTGAGAGTTATTGTACAAGTCGTATATTCCGGGTTTTATTATTATTGTGCGTAAGTGGGTTTAGTCTCATACTGTGAGTTATGTTGTTATGTATCATTGTAGTCCATATATATTCCCCCATTGTGAAAGAATAAAGCAAGCTTTTTTTTCCATTCAACTTGGTATCAGAGGGAGAACAAAAAAAAACCTAATTCACGGTCTGATTCCGCCCCTCCCCCATCCCGCTCTTCCCAACCCTGTGCGCGCCACTCCCATGTCGTCCCAACTCCGCCCTACCCCGCTCCGCCCCTGGTCCGTTCTGCTCGGCTCGGCGCCGCCCCGCTCGGCGCCAACCCAGATGTCAGGCGACTCCATGCCCCCGCTGGTTGCTGAGAGGGGTGTCGTCGTCGTCCCTCCATGATGCAGCCCACTGCCGTCTCCTTTCCTTGATGTAGCCCGTCGCCATCTCCTCTGCTTGATGCAGTCCGCCTAGCCTCTCCGACGACCCTCCTCTCGGCTTCAGTGGTCCTCTCTTCGGTGCCGAGCAACTGTGTTGTCCGCAGTCTCGTCCGACCGCATCTCCGGCCGCTCTTCTGCAGTTTGGCTCCTGTTTATTGTGTTTTTCCCTTCATGGTTGCTCCTTCTCTCGATGAAGGTGACTCTTCGGTGTCTTCGCCATGTGTGATTCCGCCTCAGATGAGCGATCCTCAGCGGTCTCATGGTCACTCTGGTTCCCTGAAGATCACCACCGTCTCATTAGATGACACAAACTATCTTGAATGGTCCTGGGCAGTGCCACATGTCATCCGCAACCACCGGATGTATGGCTACATCGATGGGACTGTCGAGGAGCCCCAACTGACTGATCCCTCTTGGAAGCGATGAGACTCAAAAAACTCTCTGGTTGTGTCCTGACACCTTCACTTTGTCTCTGAAGGTTTACCGGAGTTACATGTTGATGGATTCTGCTTTTGATATCTGGACCCATGCCTGGGAGACATATTCCCATATTAGCAGCTCTACGCATGTTTATGAACTTACTCGCCGCATTTTGGCACTACGACAAGGATCTATGACGACGTCATCCTTTTTCTCCGAGATCGAGCAGCTATACCAGGAGTTGGACTACTTCTCCCACTTCACTCCAGCATGTACTGCGGATGTTGTTCAGCTACAACAACGAGAGGATCGCTTTCGCCTCCATGTTTTCTTGATGGGACTGAACGTGGAGTTTGACATGGTACGAACGCATATCCTTCACCGCACTCCGCTTATGTCCCTTCGGGAGGCCTTCAACATGATCCTGGGTGATGAAGACCGTCAGAGGTCTCTCAGTGCTAGTGCCCCTCCTGATCGCTCTGCTCTCACTAGCGTTGTTCCATGGCCAAGTTCTTAGCCCTAGCCCGTCTGCTCCTATGTGTGATTATTGTGGCCGCAGAGGCCATACTCGGGAGGTATGCTACAAGCTCCACCTCGTCTTGCCCATCGTGGTCGTGGCCCTGGGAAAGGGCCTGGACGAGGGGGCCATCGCTTGGGTGGTTCCAGATCTCATAATGCTGCTTACTCTACAGATGTCTACGACGAGACCACCATTGTTGTTCACGGGCAACTTACTGCTCCTGAGTTGGATGCATTCCGTCGTCTGCTGCACTCTTAGTCCGATCAGCCTCCAGGTGCTTCCGCTTCCATTGCTACTATTGCTAGGCTGCATGCTCATGCTGCCACTGCCTCCCCGTCTGAGTGGGTGATTGATTCTGTGCCACTGACCGGCTCTTTCTCAGGTTTCTTCTCTTACACCCCTTTGTCAGGTAAGGACAAAATATTTCTGTTGATGGCTTGTTGTCTCCCATTGCTGGGAAAGGCCAGATTTCTTGTTCTCCTTTTATCTTCATACCATCTGTTCTTCATGTCCATTCCTTTCGTCGCAATCTTCTTTCTATCAGTGACATTACTTGCTCTCTTAATTGCTCTGTAACCTTTTTTTTCTGATTCCTGTGTTTTTCAGGAACTGAGTACGAAGCGGAACATTGACAGTGGTAGGAACCTCGGTGGACTGTATTACTTGGATCAACCTCCCTCTCAGGCCCTCTCTTGTACTCCTGTTATAGCTGATGATGTTCGCCGCTGGCACCTGCGGCTTGGACATCCCTCTCCTCTCTATAATTCAGAAATTGTTTCCTGTTTTTCCCCTTTTTTACAATCTTTTGTTTGTGATATCTGTGATGAGTCTAAGCATGTGAGGCATAGTTCATCACATTTAGCTTCTCCTTGTAGCACTCCGTTTGATATTGTTTATTTTGATGTTTGGGGCCGTCCCCAGTTTTATCTACCTTTGGGTTTCGTTGGTTTGTCACATTTATTAACCGTTTTTCTCGTACAACTTAGATGTATTTGCTCAAAAAGAAAAGTGAAGTCTTCCCTTGTTTTCAGTTTTTTCACAAAATGGTTCAAACCCAATTTAAGGGTGTGGTTCGTATCTTACGGAGTGACAATGGGGGGGGGGGGAGTACGACGATCGAGGAGTTTTTGCCTCGTACCTCGCTAGTCATGGTATCATACACCAGACCACTTGTGTTCACACCTCTACCCAAAATGGCGTTGCTGGACAAAAAAACCAGCACCTGTTGGACGTCGCCCGTTGTCTTCTGAGTGCTATGCACCTTCCTAAGTCTTATTGGGGCGATGCAGTTCTTATTGCTGCACACCTTATGAATCGGCTTCCCTCGCGTGTGCTTAGCTATGCTACTCCCCTTGCTCGGCTGTTTGCTATGACTGTGGTCTATACTTCCCACCTTCCTCCTCGTGTCTTCGGATGTGTATGTTTCGTCCACATCCATTTGCCTCATCGTGACAAATTGGACCCTCGGGCCCTCCGGTGCGTGCTCCTCGGGCACTCTTCCACTACGAAAGGGTATCGGTGTTACCACCCTCCCTCTGGGCGTATCTATTGCACTATGGATGTTACCTTTCGGGAAGGGGAATCTTTTTTCTCGCCATCGACTCATGCTCCTCGTCAGGGGGAGAATAACGGCGATATGGATGCCCCTCTTCCTCTTCTTCCTTCTCTACCACCACAACTCCCTGTGTCTGAGGAACAGGGGCCCCCTATTCCTGTTCCTCTGTCTGATACTCTGATATCTTCTTTCCCTCACGTATATCACCGCCGCTCCTCCCGTATACAAACTACTAAGGCTCCGCCTCTACCAGTGCCCGCTACTGTCTCAGATTCTGATGATGCAGATTTGCACATCCCGTTTGCTCTGTTGAAAGGTAAGGTCGCATGTACTAAACATCTTATTTCTAACCACGTGGCTTACCATCACCTTACCCCGGCCCGCCAGGCCTTTGTTGTTTCTCTCTCGACGGTCGTTGTTCCCAGGACATGGCAGGAAGCATTGTGTATTTCGTCCTGGACTCAGGTTATGGAAGTGGAGATGTTAGCCGTGGACAAGAACCATACTTGGGATGTCTCGCCCCTCCCTCCTGACAAGAACTGTTGTCTTGCGTAGCTTGCATGGACTGGGATCTTCATCAACTGGATGTAAGAACACGTTTCTCCATGGTGAGCTCGATGAAGAGGTATATATGAAATTCCCTCCGGAGTTCGTAAAAAAGGAGCTAAAGACCTTGTCTGTCGGCTAAGGAGGTCCTTATATGGCCTGAAATAGTCACCTAGAGCGTGGTTTGACAGATTCCTCACTGCTATGCTCAAATTTGGGCACAAACATGCGCAGTCTGATCACACTATGTTTATTCAGAGGCGTGTTCAGGGTGTTGTGGTCCTTATTGTCTATGTGGATGACATTGTAATCACTAGTAACGATTTGGAAGAGATTACAAATCTCAAGTCCCTCTTAGCTGCCGAAATTGAGGTGAAAGGCTTGGGAAGATTGCGATACTTTCTGGGAATTGAGGTGACTAGATCAGATCAGAGTATCTTTATATCACATCGGAAATATGTCCTAAATTTGCTGCAGTACACCGGTATGTTTGGTTGTGTGCCTGCAAACTCTCCGATGGAAGAAAATCATGGAATCTGTGAAGACGGTGACAGTGACCAGACCGATGTCACTCGCTACCAGAGATTAGTTGAGAAACTAATATATTTGTCTCATACTCGTCTAGACATTACTTATGCAGTTGGCATTCTGAGTAGATATATGGATTCTCCCCGGGTCAGACATCAAGAGACAGCATACCGTGTGTTACGGTATTTGAAGAAATCCTCGGGTCGAGGTCTTTTGTTCTCCAAGAACGACCACCTGAGGATTGAAGTTTTCACGGATGCTGATTGGGCCGGTTGTCCTGACGATCGGAAATCTACAACAGGTTATTGTTATTTTGTTGGAGGAAACCTGATAACATGACGTAGTAAGAAGCAAAATGTAGTGGCCAGATCGAGCGTTGAGGCCGAATACCGTGCTATGTCTCAAGGCATGTGTGAGAGTCTATGGTTGTGTAACCATTCTACATGACTTGGGTTTCCCGTGACGTCTTCCTTCTCCTTGTTTTGCGACAACAAGACAGCCATCAACATAGCGCACAATCCAGTTCAACATGACAGAACAAAGCACGTGGAGGTAGATCGACATTTCATCAAAGATCACTTGGATAAAAAGACAGTAGTCACATCGTTTGTCCACTCTAAAGATCAACTAGCATATGTGTTCACTAAGAGCTTGAGAAGTGACTCGTTCATGGATAACATCAAGAGACTTGGAATGACTGACATCTTCCATCCGGCTTGAGGGGGAGAGTTGAGAGTTATTGTACAAGTTGTATATTCCGGGTTTTATTATTATTGTGCGTAAGTGGGTTTAGTCTCATACCGCGAGTCATGTTGTTATGTATCGTTGTAGTCCCTATATATTCTCCTATTGTGGAAGAATAAAACAGGCTTTCTTTTCCATTCAACTGTCTGAACTATTTTAGTCGAGCTTCTCGCATCTTCTCTGCAAATGGTGCTATTCATGTCTTATCCCCTGATACTATTATATTTACCATATGGGGGATTTTTTTTCTTTTTGTATTATGCAGTTCATAAAAATAGTAAGTTTTGTTAATTTTTGAATGAGTAATGTAATGTATCCATGTCTGTCTGGCCCTGTTCAGGTGTCATATTATTCTGTTTCATATTGTTATTCAGGTCTCTGACCAATGGTGGTTTGAACCTGGACATGGGGACTGGTGCACATGCTTGGAGAAATACACTCTGTGCCGAGATGGGATGTTTCATAAGGTTCATTCTATACATGGCATCTTCTCAGAAATTTTGTTGAATAGAATCATGAAATATGCACTGCCAATGCTTGTCAACACCTGCTTTTCTAATACAACTCACCAAACTAAACTAAGTACATACCATGCATCTTTCTGTAAGATACATATGATGACTGTCATCTGAAGAACATTTTGAATAGCAACGTTAAACAGATTGACTGCTAATTTCTTAATCATATCGGACATGAATCACATAGGGATCGCTGAACTTCACGAATGATTTTGGATACTTCTTTCCTGAAGAAATCCCATGAGGACTCTTTATTGTAGTATGCTAATAATTTCAGTATATAATGTAAGGACATATCATGTTTGCATTTTTTTTACTTCAATATTTTTCAATTTGTAATCATAGATATTTTTGTTTTGAGAATGTTGGTAAATGTATCTTTCAGGATGACCATAGAGATGTTTTCCATCTAGTGGAGAAATTTGAGTAAATCACCAACATTCACCTGAAGATGTTAATAGAAGAGAAGAATCATTGTATCATATTAATTAGGCTGATTAGTACAATTGTAATACAAGAGAAGATGTTTTTACCAAGTGTTCTCTTAATAATAAGAAATGTAATAACAACAGAGTACAAGTAATTAGGAAAATAATTGGCTTCAGACAAGGGAAGCTGGTGAATATAAAATTTGAATATTAGGCTCCATTTGGCGCCGCGTTTTGGATCGGGTGAGTTTGGAAAAAAATGTCACCATCATAGAATGTATGTTTGACATGACAACAGGTATGACCGCCACCCAAAAAAACAAAACTACTTTTGAACCTAAAAGCGGATGAAGTTTCTTAGGTGATACCGGGCAGTTCAAAACTACCGCGTTCACGGCTGCCACCGCTGTGCCAAACGGAGCCTTAATTTAAGAATTTCCACTTTTTTACACTATTTGCATTTTTGGGTGAATGTTGAATGCTTCTAGCATTACACCCTGCAGAGGTTAGAATAAGTTGATTAATATAAAGACTTGCTGTAAAGTAATCGCTTCTTCAATCTTCATCCATTAGCCTTTTGGATTTGGGATATTCTTGTTATAAACTGAGTACTTTTTTTATCTTTCACTGAAACAAAATTTATTAAATAAAAAGAACTCAATATTTAGCAGCTTTAAGGTAAAATAGATATCGCTCATTTTGATGATTCTGATGTTTTAACACGACATAGAAAACCTTGTTTACAAGTTTGATACTGTTTATGAAGTTTATTTGAAACCTAGTAAGAGTTTTTATTCAGAAGTTATAGAAGTAGTGGTTTGGTAACTAATTGGTTCCTTTTGGTATCGTAAGAATCGGTTTAAGGTAAGCACCAATCTCATGCCTTCGCAATTCTCCTCTTCTGCAGGAGGACCAATTTCGCCGTTTATTGCCCACCTTCATACAGGTTATAGATATGTCGGAGAATGAGGAAGCCGAATATTGGAATGTGGTGTCGGCTGTGTTCGAAGGGAAACAAGTAGTTCATGTTCCGTCTACTTCAACCTCCACCGAAAGATCGGGTCGTGAATCTCTTGCAGATAACGGCATCAATAACAAGGTCGGTTTCGCTCCATCTTGCGCATATATAGACTCCAAAAGATTATGTAATCACGGGCCAATGCTAGGTTTGGCAGGTGAATTTGTTGAGGACAATGCTTAGATGGGAGGAGCAGGTTCGGCACAGAGATCGGAGTTGTGGAGGCGGAGTCGCTCTCGGAGAAGTGACGATAATAAGATGGTCGAACGGAGAAATTGTGAGGTTGAGATCAGGCAGCACCGCGAAGTACGCCGCCATAAGATTAGGGGAAGAAGGAAATCTGGTGTTCTTAAACGGGCAGCTTGTTGTGCCCCAGACGGAGCTCAAGGATGGAGACATACTAGAGGTGAGAATGTGATGAGCTCTTCACCATTCCTTTTATACAAAGCTATTTTGCATGTACAGAAATGGGTGGCGGCATTCAATTCATGTCTCAATTTGTATATTTGTAATTATAAATATCTTCATAAATTAATGTATCAAGTACTCTGCATTTAAATTCCCTGGAAAAATTAAAACCGCAAGTAGCATATAAAATGATCATAATCTCCCAATTATCTCTCTCTTTCTTAATTTTCTTCTCTCTTTATCGTTGGACTGGTATTAGTTTTTAAAAATAAAAAGATTTTATTATCGTTTATTTCATTTAATTCTTTTTTCCTGTCATGTCATATTTAATTTGCTGAAAATTACTGTACATATTGACTGTTGTATGGGAGCGTGAGGTTTTCTTCAATGTTTCTTGAGGTATTGTTGTTATTATCAATCCAATTTTACGCTAATTTGGATCAAAAGAATATTGAGGGGGATGGAATACAATTTTTGTGTTTGTTCCACTCATTCTCAAACACCAACTCAATTACTGTTTTTTTTAATTCATGGTTAACGCTTCAGCCAACTCCATTATAGTGGGATAAATACTTGAGTATTGTTGTTTGGTTAACGCTTCAAATGCCCAAACTTCTCCTTTGTGAGATATCATTGGATCTCACAGTGGTGCGACCACCCGCAATGCTATGATCTCGCATGGCAGGATGAGTGGACCCACTCTAGACCAATGGGATGAGCCTAAAGCTTGTGTTCATCAACAGGGTCAGTTGAACATGGCGGGATCTATGCGTGTAGCGTTTAATTGAATTTAAGTTAAAGATCATAGTTTGTAATTAAAAAAAATCTGAGAGTTTAATAAAATGTAATATAATAGCTCTCAGACAGATCCAACAATTGATATTTGATTTGAACATCAGAAACAAACTAGTGCTTCAAACCCTTAGGAACTTAACAACCATGCAGGGCTAAATTAAGGCCCTGCTTGTTTTAATTGTTGCTAATCTAAAAGTAGCCGTCATAAATAGAGTTTGAAAAAATAGTTCTTTTTGAAAAATAAAGTTTGTGGAATTATTTGAAAAACAATGCAGATAAACTGTTTGTTCCCAGAACGACTACTTATATAAATTTATGCAAGTAAATCTTTTGAAAGCTTTTATTTTTTTATACTAAACATCCAAATATAATATTTCTTCAAATAATGTTTTTCATGTATTTATGAGAAAAACATTTCTTCAACAATACACTTCAAAAAAAAAATGATACTTCAAGTTTAAAATTCTAAACCCTAAATCAGAAAATAGAAGGCATACAACAACAATACAAACAAGAAAATATTGAGATGCAGAGAATAAAAGCACGTGGGGGAAAAATGGGGCATGGAATCTATAATCACGAGAGGTGAAAAGAGGGAAGCCCCATTCATTATCTGAGAGTGGTGAGATGAAAATTTCGCAATGGATTCTCTTTCAGCAATTCAGTTTCCCTGCTCAATTGCAAAATATAAATGTAGTCAGCCCCCATTTAATCAAGCTTACAATACATCTACACTATTTGTGGTAGGATGAATATTTCTGAAGGCATTTCACATTAACTAAAAGGCAGACCGGTGCACAAAGCATCCCCGGGCAGTGAGGATCCGGGAAGGGTCCCGCCACAAGGGTGAAATGTACGCAAATCTTACCCGGTATTTTTGCAAGAGACTACATTTCAACGCAGGAAAAAAACTAGAAAAAATTGTTTTTATGTATAGCTTAGTGGGGGGCAAAAACTTGCATCACATGCAAATCTTTTCATGTCTCCAAGTGTATTGCTTCTTCACATGCAAATCTTGGTTGTGAAAATAGTACGAAATTTCAGATATTGCTTACTTCTTAAGGTTCGTGTTATTTGCTTCAAGGAGTCGTGGGGCCTCCATCGCGTCGGTTTTTGCTACATTTGGAGGTTTCATTCTGCGGAAGAACATGAATCCACACAGAGATATGAATGCATCAACTATACTGACGAGGATAGAAGAATAACATCTAAAGGTGGAGGGCATGCAATCATGGAGGATACAATCAATATGTGTTAAAAAAATGTTAAAAATGTGACAATATAAACAAAACAGGAACAAAAGAGAAACAGGGGAAGAATGAAAACAAAATAATATCCAACATAGCTACAATGTCTTTTGTTGCATGTGGGAGTAATAAACCTATGAAAGTACGGATGCGAAAGAGATTGAATTGATGCGATCACGCTTCAATAATTTCATAACATGCACAAATGTTGGGGGGAAAATAAAGTTTTTTAAAAGGCTTTTGTCTTTAGTTATGTTGTATCTTTATATTCCTCAAACTTTGGAATACTAAGGCTCTGTTTGGGAGGACTTATTGTCAGCCTAAATCTACTCAATTTTATACCATTTTGAATACCATATTGGAGTTAATCATACAATTTACCACTCGAATACGACATTAGTCCAAGAGACATTCATCTCAAAAACATTCAATACAAATTTGGTAGCATAATAGCCGGAAATGAAAAATTATATTGCATATTCGCTTTGTTTGTGCTGAAATTGCAAAGAGATGGAAAGTTTAACATACTTGGAATCTTCATCGACAAACACCTCAATAGGAGCACTCGATGTTGCTAACTCGGCCCTAATTCCCATCTTTTGTGGAACCTGATACGAAAAACCATCACAATTTGATGGTAAAAAATCTTATGCACAATATGAAATTAGTTATAACATTGAAGCTCTGTAAAGCGAACAACAAACCTTGTATGCTGTCCACTTCATTGGGACTGAAATATTTTCCTTGTTCCGACTCGATCTACTTTCAAGGGTTCTCCAAGATGGATCATTTCCGGATGATTTTGTGGTTAGAACACTCGCTCCAGTATTTTTCTCAGTGTAGATTGATATAGGCTTACTATTATCAATTCTGCAAAATTACAAGACCAAGCATGTCAAAATAATATTTTAGGGCAACCAAATGAGAATGTTTATGTTTAAAAACAGCTAATTGAAACTGTAAAAGTTGAAAGGTTGAATTATGATTTCAAATGGATACATTTTGGCAAAGCTTGAGGTAGGTATGAGTTCTTTTAAATCTTGCATTTTGATACAAGATTTATTCGCGAAGGTCCTTTTGTTTACGGAAATGGCAATTGAGCAAAAAATGATATGTATTTTCTGCCCATTTCCTCTTGTAAAAATTAGAGGCACATGTTAGGCGTTGTGAGAGTCTAGTCACTAGGCATGTTAAACGAGGGAGGTGTAGAACAATAAAGACTTGGAATGAAACTATAAGGAAAGGCATGATGTACTCAGGCATTAGTGAGATTATGACAAAAGATAGGGCACAATGGCGACAAAGGATCCATATAGTTGACCCCACTATAGTGAGATAAAGGCTTGAGTGCTCTTGTTGTTGTTCCTCTTGTGAAAATTATTGTAAATTGTGGTGTAATGTTGTCACCAACTTCTGATGTAAATTTAAGTGTAATGTTTTCACTCGTTTTTCAATATATAGGAGAAACAATCATGGATTGCAGGTTCCCGAGACTTGAAAAAATACAAAAGAATACAATGTACATGGACAAAATACATACAGTACAATTTATGGACTATAAATAAATAGTTCAATACCATCATCAAAAAGGTTTCAGCTTGTTCTGAAGAGTAAATATCAAGTTTACTAGAAAGAACCTGCTGGGGTCAGCCGACATGGTAAAAAGATGAGCAAATTTAGTAGTAGAAGAGAAAAGGTATTATGAGAGAGGCATAAACCTCTCAAACAAAGTCAATATTCACCTCTACATGTTTTGTCCTCTCATGAAAAACATCATTGGACATCTAAATCCGTGATGAGGAGTCTAAGACAATCTCACATGAACCCTAAGCAAGAAATTTATATCCTGCTTTTACACTGGAGCGCACTATTAATTATTTATTACTCCTCTCGAAGAGACAATGTTGCCTCAAACAAAGGCACAATATTAATATATTGATTTCCTATCACAAGTTTACCCACCCCAATCACAAACCTCCAAGTATATATGAGCATTGTGGCTCTTTCTTTGGTTGTACCATAATATACCTAAAGATCCCTGAATAGTGGCAAAGTGACTAGAATAGGGGCTCACAAAAAGGGGAGAATAAATTGAAAAAATCTATTATTTAGGGGATTACATTAAATTTTTTTTAGAATGCATCTATGTAGGAGGAGCATCCATATAGGGGGAGAATGCATGTTTATCACGCTAACCATATACTATAAACGCCACTCTAGTCGTAGTTGATTTCTTCATAGAGGATTTGTTATTATCAAAATGGAGAGATTGTTGGAGCATGTGTTCCGCATCTCTTAATTTGAGAAAAAAAATCTAACAATGTATTTGGTCATGTTTCCATGTGTTTATAGTGTGCAGGAATTGAAGGTTTTATACCATATGAGTGCAATGCAGAATAAAAGATGAAGCTCTGAATTTAGGGCTACCGCGGGGCGGTAACACATACCGCTGGCGGTAGAGGTGAAGACTACGCGACAGTTGGGAGACAGTTTCGACGGCATGTAGTGGCGAGTGCTAGCGCGGCGTGTTAATGACTTACCACGGCGCGATAGAGCCACATTTGGACACGATCGCACGTTCTCAGCCACGATCCACACGATATCGGCCATGATTCTAAACGATAGGCTGAGCACGGCAGTAGCCTACCGTTTGCGGTAACTTCCACAGTCTATTATGAAGATGAATGGCTTAGGTAACATTATTTTATCAGCACAATTCCCATTCATCATTCATGATGTTTTAGCTGTGAGGTTGCAACAAAATTCTCATAGATTCTCATAGATGAACGCTGCATCATTTACCTTTGGAGTGGCTTCCTAATCTTCCTGTTAATTTCAGCATTCTCAGCAGGTACTCTGCCTACAGTATTAGAAATGTCATAAGTAGGCAATAACAAAATGGAGAGGAGCTGGCAGATACCTGAAATTTATCTGAAAACATACCAGATCCAGCATCAGTTAAAACAGTTCCAAAAGATCGAATATGCAAGTGATTATCCAACACTTCATCCTAAAATTGTAACGTACATAATATCAAATCAGCAACCAAGTGCAAGATTAATAAGCAAAATAAGAAAAACAGTAACAAAATAAGTAGCATACTTCTGTTGTCCTCTTCCTCATCATCAACCGTCCAAGAAACTTCCTATATTGAGCTTCTAACTTCTCTAGTGGTTTTGCCTTCCTACAATGTGAACGTCAAATATAAGTACCAGCCAAAGTAAATAATTACCAAAAAGAAATTCAAAGGCCAATATAAAAACTTACATGCGGTTCTAGCAGCATTAGATAGCACAAGTTATTTTTTATAAATTGGATTCATATTATATGAAAGCAAATAACATATTTAACTATTGTTGATGAAATGGGTGTGACATGGAGGTTATGAGAAGAATGATTTTCAGAATAACGGAGGTCAATTCGACGAATAAGTTGATCAATGCTGCAGTTGTGAAGAAGATTCGTACAAAAAAGGAAATGATGATTGATGAGGTCTTTATGAGATCATAATAAGTTAATCTATGTCGTAGTACTGAAGGCATGAAGTATTTGTGGTCGGCCTGTACGTTAGTGCATGCTTAAAGAAAGAGGTGGATTATAAATGGACAATATAAGAACGCAACCGAAAAATTCTGATCCTTGAAAATACCAAGGGAGATTAACGACAACACTTAATGAAATAAATGTACCGTGAAGAGAGCGGATTTGGTGAACGAATTCTCTACGAAAGAAGGCGCGGAAGCTATCATGTGAACTCATCTGGTGAGTGGCTCTAGCAACTGGTGAATAAGTTGTGCCTTTGGTTAGTAAGTTGTGCCATTGACAAGTAAGATGGTTGTAGATGCGGAGTATTTCATCCAAGGGCGGCAAATAGTCTGTCCAGTACTCTCATGAGATCCGCAGATTCGCAGTACAAATTGGGAACTTATATTATTTATTTTTTCACTCATTATTTACATTTATTCTGTACCTCGCTATGTAAAATAGATAGGAAGTAACAATACACAAAGGAAGGCGATAACTCTTAACTTTTATTATGGATTCATGTGTATGCTGACTAAAGCTTGAGACCTAGCATGTGGGTGAATCTTTGATTTTCAAAGATTATGTGTTGCCCCTCTGCATCAGAAGACGGATACTTGAACCATAAGAGAGAATGACTACAATTCTACATTTCTCTCCAAACTATCTAGTTGTATTGGCATTGACACGATATCTTTTCCTCCACTTATGTGAAAATTACTTACCTAAACATGACAATTAAGGCCCTGTATGTTTGGGCGGAATTGGGGGATAGAAATTGAAATTAGCTCCCCAATCTCAATTTCGCAGTTCGGAATACTAAATAAAAGGTAGGAAATGGAATTAGTCTCATTTACAAAGAAATTGTCACTTGTCAATAGGTTAATTCCTTCCCCCTTGAATTCCGACCTCGTAAGCTCTGACTTCACATTTCCATCCATTCTCGCTCATAGGAAGAATGGATTTCTGTAAACACAATTGAAAACAATGGTAATGCATATGATGTACAAGGGAGGGTGATCATAACACCCGAGATGACTCTAAGCAAACATTATTACTTATAATATACAACATATCTAACAAACCCCATAAACTCATGGGGGATTATACACCGAGAGTTTGGACAGTAGATATACATGTTGTGTCCTCGTCCGTGGCTTTGTCATCTGTTAGAGTTATTAGTGTTGAGTATTTTAGTATTGTTGAGTTTAGTCCCACACCGCCTATCGGTGATGGGTGTCTTGATGTAAGTCTTATATATTGCCCCTATGTGGAAGAATATAATTGCACTTTCCCTTTTCCTTCTCCTTTCTACATGGTATCAGAGCCAGGTTCTGAGACCTAAAATTTTTTTTTTCCCATCTACTATTTCCCCCGCTCCCGTCCCGACCTAAATCCCGCCCGCACCCGACCCGTGCTTCTTCCTCCTGACCCGTCCTTCCGCGACTCCGGCAGCTAGGGCTCACGGGAAGTCCTTTCCCCCTCGCTCCCGTCGACGGAATCGTCGCTTGATTCCGAGACGGGAGCGGGACCTTCTCCCGTCGCGTCGACGACTGCTTTCGCCGCTGCTGCCTAGTGCGGCTTTCGTGAACGAATTCGACGACGGCCCGTGTGGCTTCTTCCTCTTCTCCCGTCGACTGCAGATGGCGCTGCTCCTGGCGGATCTATCCTCTTCTCCTGGTGGCGACTCTTCTCCTGCTGGCCTCCGCTCCGCCCGGGCCTGCTTCTTCTCTGACCCAGAAGGCTTCTTGCCTGCTGCTCCTCTGTCCGACCTGCTGCAGTTGCAGCAGCTTCTTCTCCGTCTGCCGCTGCTTCTCCGGCCCGCTGCTGCTGCAGCTGCGTCTTCTCCGTCTGCGATTGCTGCTCATCTTCTCCGGCCCTTTAGTAATTTGATGTTGTTGTTGTTTTTTTTTTATTTAAAAGTTGTTGTTGAGTTATTGTATTGCGTCTCTATGATTTCCGCCTTCTTGCACGTGATCTACGTGAGGGGGAGTGTACGTCACGGCCTCCAGGCGTAGTCTATACCTTCATGCACGTATTCCACGTGAGGGGGAGTGTTTGTGATATCGGCGACTCGGATGCTTCTTTCCCGACTCCTGCCTTAGTCACACCCGGCCCCTAGGTATAACCTATGTCTTCTTGCACCTGATCCACGTGAGGGGGAGTGTTTGTGATCATGGCGACTCGGATACTTCTTTCCTGACTCCTGCCTTAGTCACACATGGTCCCCAGGTCGATCTCGTATGTTGTTTGTGTCTTCTCGTCGTTTTCTTTGAACTTAGTATGGTTGGTTTGGTCTTTCGTGGTTGACCGAGTTTCCGCTCCGAGTGTATCCAGCGTTGTCATGGTCGGTTTGCGGACCAACGTCGTGTGGCTCTTCCCCGGTTGAAGTATCCCCGGTGACACGCGGTTGGGCCTCGGTGGCTGTTGTTTTGTCACACGTTGTCAACCTTCTTATACCTTCCGTTTTATGTTGTGTTCAAGCTGTAGGGTCCCCCTTCAGCTTGAGGGGGAGTGTTAGAGTTATTAGTGTTGAGTATTTTAGTATTGTTGAGTTTAGTCCCACACCGCCTATCGGTGATGGGTGTCTTGATGTAAGTCTTATATATTGCCCCTATGTGGAAGAATATAATTGCACTTTCCCTTTTTCTTCTCCTTTCTACATCATCAAATCTGCAATCTGCTGCTCGGAAGGAATAAAAGAAGGGGCAAGAGTCCCCCGACCATAGTGTTCACGCAGAAAGAAAGCATCCACCTTGATATGCTTGGAGAGAGAATGCTTCACCGGGTTTAAAGTAATCTGAATGACACCGGGTTTATCACAGTAGAGGGGAGTGGGATTTGGAGAAGAGACACCAAGATCTTCAAGAAGCCAACAGAGCCAAAGAATATCCTCAGCGGTGGTAGTCATGACTCGAAGCTCAGCCTCAGTGCTGGAACAAGAAACACCAGTCTGTTTCTTAAACTTACAGGCAATAAGTGAAGAACACGAGAACAAATAAAAACCAGTGACAGAACGACGGTCAACAAGATCACTAGCCCATGTGGAGTCAGAGTAAGCATGTAGTTGTAGAGAACTACTGCTGGAGAAGAAGAGACCACGAGAGGTCGACGCCCGGAGATAGCGCAAGAGACGCAGCAGATGACCATAATGCACAGAGGTGGACGCACTAACAAACTGGCTCAGCACATGAACAGCATGGACAATGTCGGGCTGAGTAATGGTGAGATAGACGAGACTCCCCATGAGGTGGCGGTATCGAGTAGGATCAGAGAGTGGAACCCCATCCTCCGGACGTAGCTGAAGATGGAGCTTCATAGGGGTGTCCACTGTGCGTCTGTGCGGGAGTCAAAGAGAGTAGCCAGAGCAAGAAGATCTGATGTGTAGCGCTGCTGAGAGAGCTGGAACCCGCGATCTGTAGAGCTGACCTCAAGACCCAAGAAGTAGCTCAGCTGTCCAAGTTCAGTCATCTGAAATTGCTGATGAAGGTGATGTTTGACGAAGACCACGTGAGAAGGATCATCACCAATAATAATCATATCATCCACGAAAAGTAACAAAATGGTCCGACCACAGGAGGAGTGCACGAATTGGACATGGTTGGAACCCGACGACTGTAATGACTTAACTGAAGCGTGCAAACCACGCGTGGGACGCCTGCTTGAGCCCATAAAGAGCTCGTCTCAAGCGACAGACAAGGCCTGGAGGAGAGGATAGACCCGGAGGAGGAAGCATGTATACCTCATGCTGAAGATCACCGTTAAGAAAGACATTCTTCACGTTGAGCTATGACAGGGACCAGTGGCGAACAACAGCAACAACAATAAGAGTACGAACTGTAGTCATGTAAGCAACTGGAGCAAAAGTCTCGTCATAGTCTCTCCCCTGCTCCTGCTGAAAACCACGAGCAACTAGCTGAGCTTGTACGTCTCCACAGAACCATTGGAGCGAGTCTTGACCTTAAAGACACTTGCAAGTAATAAGAACGACACTAGGTGTACGAGTGTGCTCAAGCGCCTCCAACTCAGCAGACATAGCAACCTGCCACTCAGGTATCTAGGCAGCCTCGCGGATTAGAAGTCGTCTCTGGAGTACTGCAGGCAGTAGCGGGAAGGGCGGGTAGGTCCAGTGGTAGGGTAGCAAGGCTAAGACGATCGAGAGGACGCCTCTCACGAGGTGGGTTGCGGCGCATAAGAGGATCATTCACAGGGCACTCGCTGGAGGATGTAGGCACAAAGTCTGGGGGCACTGGAGGCGAGGAGATAGGAGGAGGACGACAAGTATAGTGATAAGGAAGAGGAGAGACACGGTCCCAAGTGGACAGCTCATTAGAAGGAGAAGTGTGTGATGGAGGAGACTGCGGCAAGGACAGTGGAGGAAACGAACTAGACTGCGACAAGAGAGAAGGAGGTGACGGAGTAGATTGTGACAAAGGAAGAGGAGGTAGACATACCAGATGGGAGGATACATGAGGCAGAGAGATGGGAAGAGTGAGAAACTGCACGCCAGAGAGAGTAACAAATGAGTGTGAGGTCGAGGAAACAGAGGACACAAAAAAAGGGTGAGACTCATCAAACGTGATATCACGTGAGATGCGAAGTCGACGTGCAACATGGTCATAACATCGACAGCCCTTGTGCTCAGTACTGCACCCAAAAAAAGCACAAGGAACAAACTGAGCAGAGAGCTTGATACGCTCACGTGGAGAGAGTAGAACATAACATTGACAATTAAAAACACAAAAATGAGTGTAACGTGGGGGTCAAGAGAACAAACACTCACCAGGACACTGACCCTGAAGGAAAGTGCAGGGCTACTTATTAATAAGATAGACAACAGTAGAAACAGTCTCAGCCTAGAAGTGAGGAGGAACGTGAGAGGAGATGATAAGGGTGTGAATTGTCTCAATAATATGACGATGTTTCCTTTCAGCGGTGTCATTCTGAGTGTGTGCACCGAGACAGACACCTGAGCGAGAGTGTCGTGGGTAGCTAACAGATCTCGAAAAACATGAAAGAGATACTCCCCCCTTGTGTCAGAACGAAAAATGTGTATATAAGCAAAACATTGTGTGCGCACCATAGCAGAAAAAGTAACATATATTTAAAAAAATTCAGATTGAGAATGCATAAAATAGACCAACAATAACGAGAGTAGTCATCAATGAAAAGAACATAATACCGGTGTCCACTCTTGGATACAAAATGTGCAGGTCCCCAGACATCAGAATTAACTAAATCAAAGGGACGCTGAGACCTGGACTCACTAGACGGATAGTGGAGTTGTAACTGTTTACCGAGCTTACAATCTAAACATGAGTGAGACCGATCAATAAAAACACGACCAAGTAAACCATGACTAATGAGAGAAGCCAGACATGAACCACTGGGATGACCAAGACGGTGGTACCACTGAGAGAAACACACCGAAGGAAGACAAAAAGAGGAAACTGCAGATGACGATGAAGTAGATGGAAGGTGGAGACGATCAAGGACGTACACCCCGCATCGACGACGATCAGCCACAGGGAGTGCCCTAGTCAGACGATCCTGCACATGACATGTAAACTCATCAAAGATAACCAGACAACCATGAGATGTGAGCTGGATGGCAGATATAAGGTCCATGGATAACTTAGGCATGTAGGCAACATCAAGAATATGAAAATGGGTGGTTTGAACGAGGCCACGACTGGTAATGGGGTGAATGGTGCCATCTGCAACCATGATACTAAGGGCAGGGGAGATGGCCTGACATGACAAAAGGTGTGTAACATCATAAGTCATGTGAAAGGACGCTCCAGAGTCAAGTAATCAGTCAGAGGTGGAGATACCTGCAGAGGCGGAGGCAACCGGTTGAGAGACAGATGCAGAAGAGTGGGGCAGTGAAAACTGCTGGAAGAACTGGTGGGCAATCAGCTGCACAAGCTTAGATACCGAGAGAGACTCCACACAAGCCGAAAAGTGAGTGGAAGAAACACCAGGAGCACGCTGCTGACCAGACTGTTGAGCCCTCTGAAACTTGTGACACTTAGATTGGATGTGTCCAAGACACTGACAATAGTGACAGCGGACCGGCTGGCGACGAGGAGCGTCGGACTGAGAAGTAGAGGGAGCAGGAGGAAAAATCACCCAAGAATCACCAAGGCCTTCTGGAGGAAGGCGGAAGAGGAATGGAGCGATGCCATCAAACCAAAAATGGATGACAGAGGGGCCCGACGGGCTGCAGGGCTAACGGGCTCGGAGAGACGAGCGGGGGCAGCAAACGGGCTCGGCGAGACGAGCGGGAGCAGCTGATTGGACCATCGGGATCTGATGAGATCTTTGTAACTGCTAACAGGAGCGGCGGGGCGCTGGACTTACGACAAGAGGGGGCAGCGGGAAGAATCGGGATCGACGTTTGACGAGTCAGGAGAAGGCAGAAACACGATCGACAAAATCAGCGATTGGTGGAGCGGCAATCAGCAGCTGCACGAGATCAACGATCGGTGGTTGCAGCAATCAGGAGCGACAGAAGCAGAAGATCGTGAGAGACGAAGCACCGGGTCAGCGAAAAACAGCGCCGCCGGAGAAGAAGCCGGAGAAGAAGCTTGCGGTTTTCGATCTGGATAGGAAGTGCTCTGTCGATCGGCACTAGCAGTTGAACGACGGAGACAAAGGATCGGAGGAAGATAGTGGAAGCAAGAGCATGACTAGGGCTCCGTCTCTCCCTCTGATACCATGATAAGAAGAATGGATTTTTGTATACACAATTGAAAACAATGGTGATACATATGATGTACAAGAGAGGGTGATCCTAACACCTGAGGTGACTCTAAGCTAACACTACTACTCATAATATACAACATATCTAACCGGCAGCCCGCATGAAGCTTCTTTATCTCGAAGAAGGGGAAGCTGAAGCAGACTTCCATGGCTTCCCCTCTCCATCTGACAATTATCCCCAACATGCCATCAATTATTCCCCTTTGGCTCGTCTTCCCTCTTCTACATCTAGTCGCATCCCCTCCAACATTTTCTTCCGCCACCCCTTCCAACTCCAACAACCAGAGCAGCTCATCGAATGCAGTGTTCGCCTCGTCGTCCCTCACAGGGCCACAGGCGCATCAATATGCAAGAAGAAGAAGGTTTTTATGCTCTTGAGAGAGTGGAGATCGTCGCCGCACACAACTAAATCTTGGGATTTCACAGGGCTTAAGGAGGACTTGACTAGCTATGAGAAGGATTTGTTTGCAGTGAAAGAAAATTATAGTGATGGGGTGCTCATTGGAATGTTTGATTCTGGTAATCTATCAAAAAAAGTTGTCCTTTTTCTTTTATATTCGATGTGGGACTAAAAACTCATAACATGTATAAGCATTGGAAGGGAGTTTGTGAAGGAGATGCTTTCACTTTCTCAAATTGCAACAGGTCTTTAGTTATTCTCTCTTCACCATGTTTTCGATCTAACCTTTAATAATTAAACATGCAAAATATAATTTTAGTAAAGACCGGACTGCATCATGGTTCCAAGAATATTTGACTAATCCAACGGATCAAGAGTTCTAAGATCTCTTCCATGGAATACCAACATCAAAATCCGGTCAAGTTGCAGAGCCTATGAGTTCTCAGATTTTGGAATAGAAAGTAGAAATTTTGGTGAGAACCATCAAGTTGCAGAACAACTACAGTAAAACTTGAAAGAACTGCAGAAGCACAAAAAATCATGGCCATATGAGAAAGGGAAAATATTGTCTGAAGAAAACAGGAGACTCGGAGATAAGAATCTGTAGGAGAAATTTTTTTTATGTATAGAAGGAGGTGTGTGGTATGTTAGAAACTTATTCTTGTTCATAGTTTTGAAACTTAAATTCCAACTCCTGTCATTGAATTTCTACCTGTGGCTGAACAGCTGATTTGCTAATTTCAATTCATATATGTGAATTCATAAATGCAACTGAATAACAGAATTAGAATTTGCCTCAATTCCAATTCTCACCTAAACTGAATTGCCTCAATTTGCCTCGATCATTTCCAATTCCCACCTCTGAATTTTTTTTGAAACAAATGGAGACTAAGGTCAGCTCCACCATCAAAAACCAATGGAAAAAAGGCTCGTGGGAGGAACATTCCTCGGGAAAATTTGAATTTTCATGACCTAAGAAAAATGCAAATTCTGTACCTAGCCCTATTAGGATAAATACATTATTTAATGCAACTATGCAAGTATCAATAAGGTCACTTTTGTTTAAAATTTAGAACATGTTGGATAATAAGAAAAGTATAGATTCAAACCTAAAATTTATTAAAACATAAACAATACGGCCTAATGTTAAATCTGTCATCAGAAGTCAATAGAAAAGAACTCCTGTCAGAAAATTGCAAAATTGTACTTTCATGGCCCCGAAAAATTGCATGGTTATGCTTTAGCCGTGCTAAGATATAATCCAAAGTTTAATGGAATTGTCAAAATAGTGGTGATTGCTTAAAATTTCGGATAATTGAAGAATAAGTATGGTGCAATAATATATCTTAAATAATTTGGGGAACTTCCTTATTTTGTTATCATTTAATAAAATCCAAGAACACTGGAAACTATTTTTTTATCATTTAATAAAATCCAAGAACACTGAAAACATCCAACCACATTCCATACTACTTTATTGATTCGTAAATCACAATCATTGCTCCAAAAGTAGATGCATTATCTCCAAACAAATGTATTAAACAGAATGCACTCTTTCAGTCCATTTACAAGATCATTAAAAATTCAGCAATCAACATATGCAAGAAAAATCTCTCTAAGCATTTTGTTTATAATTCAATTAATCAAATTCCTCACTTACCAAATGGAAAAAATCAACATACGCCATTATTATGCTAAAGCATTATGAAACAACATTACCTAGCAATACCAAGATTAAAAATTTCATCAGCTGTTTGTATTTTCTTCTTGGATTCTACGTGAAGAGCATATGCTAAATAGAATGCAGAATAGCTTTGGCCAATTTTGTTAGCCTGAAGAAACTGGTAAATTACTTCAGCATCCACACAATTCTCTGCCTGAACCCAAAACAAAAAAGAACAGAGTGGCCTCAAAAAGAGACATATATGTGAAAGAAATGCTCCAATAAGCAGAAATTAAAATATTTGAACTAGCATGGAAAGTTAAATAAGTCTTACATATTGAAGCCAAACTCTAAGATATCGTTGGTCATCCTTGTATCGCTCATCATGCCAAAAGGTGCGCACACATTGTTCATAAATCACAACTAGGCCCGAACAGTCCCCTCCAGTCGGAAATGATTCTTGAACCCATTTGATGCAACTTCACAGCACAGAAGAAGAAGGATATCTCAGCTGAAATTCTAAATAGTGATTAATGACCTCCAAATCTTATGAATTGTTTGATAGAAAGTTGACGCAGGTAAGGTCTCATTGTGAATCCACTCTTGAATTGTGATCCCCATCAGAAGTTGTTTTAGCACTAAAACCACTCTAGAAACTGGTGAATTCAAAAACAATGCCAATCTCCACCTCTCAAGCCTAAAACCTACTCACTCCCTCACTCAATTCCACCAAACTTCAGCCTCATTGTCCCATGTCTCGCGAAATGTTCTCTGATTTCCAGAGGCCGGACTCTTCAAGGAGTTCTCCGAATGACCGCGGCGACTCTTCAAGGAGTTCTCCGAATGCAAATTTATCAAGACGAATGAGTGCTTTGAGAAATAATCGCAGGAGTTCTCCGAGCTCAAGCTTCTCCACTGCCTATTCTTCTCCTTTGGGGCAAAGGAGAAAACGATCTTTGAGGCAAGGAGGGGAGCCGGTTCTCCCAGGTGTGTACAGTTGCAGCTCTGGCGGCGATTAGGGGTTGGTTTGGTTTGCTAGTATAAAGAATTAGGGAATGAAAAAAAGGACTGCTTTGGGCCTAGATCTACTAAACCCCGCTAATGGTTTGATCTACATTGAATCCCATTAATACCGCCATAAGTAGCCGACCAGACAATCATAAATTTCACTAAATCGGCGTAAACAATCAGCAAAGTGCTAAAAAGTGGTGTCAATTAATCTATAAACATGTATATCCGAGAGAAAGAAAATAAACAAGTTCTAAACCCTCGGAGCAAGATTCGAGAAGAGGGATTACTCACTCGACCCAGGGCTTAAGAGGATCCTCCCCCCTGTACTCCTCGATCGCCTCGATCATCTTCCTGCTTCAAGAAACGAGAAGAAGAAAGGGATTATAGTGAGTTCAGTGAAGATCTGGGAGGAATTAGGGTAGGGAAGACCTTCGGGTCTCAAGAAGAGCCTTCCTTCCGTCGTTGTCGGCGTGCGACTTGAGGGCTTGGTTGAGGATTTCGATTTTGCGGCCCCGTTTGAGAGGCTGCACGTTCTCCTTATAGAGCTCCCATTCGTTCCCAGTCTTCCTCTTGGATAGAATGAACTCGGCCTCCGGATCGAACTCCGCCTCGCCGGTGACGGAGGGTTTCTCCATTGTTGCTGAGAGAAAAAATCAGGGAAGACACGCAGAGAAGAGTGTGCGTGTGTCAGTGTGTGTGTTAGAGAGAGAGAGAGAGAGAGAGAGAGAGAGAGAGAGAGTGTTTGTGTCAACCTCCTGAGGATTCAAATTGTGCCGCCCGTTCTATGAGAGAAGTCATGATTCTCGTTTATATTTGGGAATTTATAAGGGCATCCCTTGAATGACTATTGGCAGTCCAACTCAACTGAAAAAAAGACAATCCACTTCTTTTTTTCTAACCCTAAGCGCAACCCCCAAATTCCTCCCGCTCCTTCAGCCATTCCGTCGTCCAGCTGCGCCTTCTCTGTCGTGATCGTGCCGCCACCCTCGTCGGACCGCCGCCACCCTTGTCGGACCGCCGCCACCCTCGTCGGACCGCCGCCGACGCCATTCTCGAGTTCCTCCGCCGCAGCCACTTCCGAGTTCCGCCGAATTTTTCGCCCAAATTCGTTAAATATGGTATGATTTCTCTATTGTTTTCAAATCTTTTCCTATTAATCAATATTTTAGTTGTTCTCAACCGATTTAGAGAGAAATTTTTTTAGTTTAAAAAAAAAATCTGTGTTTGTCCATATGTAGGGTTCTAAAAAAAATTTGTTTGTGTTCGTCATATGTTGCCATTTGACTAATACTTCAGGATGGTACTTGGTCCCGCGATGCTTCCACTTGAGCATCAGGACCTCCTCAGGTAATGGTCATAGTTCGCCCGCAGATGTAGCCTCAGGCAGAAGAGGACTCGCCTGAACGGAGGCGCCAATCTTCTTCTTCAACAGGGAAACATGAAAGGTCGGATGTATTAACGTGTAAGCGACCGGGCCAACCCGGCGAACAATCCGAAAGGGCCCATAGTAACGGGGGGCCAACTTTTGATTCGTCCGCTGGGCGACAGACAATTGCACGTAGGGACGGAGCTTTAGAAAGACCTCAACATCCACAAGGAACTCTCGGTCTGTGCGATGTTTGTCTGCTTGTGCCTTCATGCGATCCTATGCTGCCCGCAGATTCTTCCGTAAAGTAGCAATAGTACGATCACGATCTCGGAGTACCCGATCAACAGCGGGGAGCGCCATGCTACCCGGCTCATAGCTGCTCAAGGAGGGCGGTGGCCGGCCGTATACGACCTCGAACGGGGTCATTTTGCCGGCGGAGTGGTAGGACGTGTTGTAACAGTACTCGGCCCAATGTAACCAACTTGACCAAGTACGCGGTTCATCCATGACAAAGCAACGCAAGTATGTATCCAACCCCCGATTAAGAACCTCCGTCTGGTCATCCGTCTGCGGATGATGAGCTGTGCTGAACCGTAATTATGTGCCCGGTAAACGGAAGAGTTCCCTCCAGAATGTTCCCACAAAGGTCGGATCTCGATCCGAAATGATCGCCCGTGGTATCCCATGCAACCTGACAATCTCCCGAGCAAAAGTAGCTGCAACTGATGTGCCGGTGTACGGATGGCTCATGGCAATGAAATGCCCGTACTTGGATAGCTTATCGACGACCACGAAAATAACGGATTTACCCTGAGACTTGGGCAACTCATCAATGAAATCCATGGAAACGACATCCCAGACCTGATGAGGGATCTCCAACGGTGTAAGCAATCCGGCTAGGGAGGCCATCTCATACTTCTGGCGCTAACATATGTCACGCTGTCGAACAAACAACTGAATATCACACTGCATACCCTTCCAGAAGACGTTTGCCCGTACCCGCTGAAGGGTGCGGAGGATATCGACATGACCACCTATCGGCGAGGAATGGAACTCATGCATCATAACTGTCTGCCATGCTGACTGAAAAGGAATGACCAAACGGTCCCGAAAGTACAACCGATCATTCCGAAGATGATAACCAGGAACCGTCTCTAGTGCCTGTTGGAGAGCGTCCACACTAGGTCGGAGCTCTGAGTTGCGCTCCACCTCTTCCCGTATCTCATCAATGGAGTCCAGCATGGGTGTAGAAATCTGAGCGAGTACGCCCTCTGGTAAGCGGGATAAGACATCAACAACTCGATTGTCCCGGCCCTGGCGGTAGACAATCTCATAGTCGTACCCCAGAAGTTTGGTGACCCACTTCTGTTGGAGAGGAGAGGAGATCTGTTGTTCTAGGAAGTGCTTCAAACTCTGATGGTCCATCCGAATCTTGAAGTGTCATCCCTGCATATAAGGTCGCCACAAAGCCATAGCGTGAATGACCGGCAACATCTCCTTCTTATAAGCTGACAACCCCAATGTCCGAGGAGCCAACACCTTGCTGTAGAAGGATATCGGCCGCCCTTACTGCATCAACACAACACCCAGACTCACACCCGACGCTTCCATCTCCACGACAAACTCCTTGGTGAAATCTGGAAGTGCCAATACTGGCGTAGTCGTCACAGCCCGTTTGAGTGCCACGAAAAAGGGTCCTTCTGCAGTAACTGAGTCAGTGGCCTGACAATCTTACAGTAGTCCTACACAAAACGTCGGTAGTAGCCAGTGACACCCAAGAAGCCCCACAAGGCCCGTATTGTCTGGGGTCGCGGCCAGGAAACCATGCTCTCAATCTTCTGAGGGTCGGCTTTAACCCCTTCAACCGAGACAAAATGCCTCAAATACTCCACCTCCACCTGACCGAAAGAGCACTTCGATCGCTTGGCATAGAGCTGATGCTTGCGCAACATGGAGAAGACCCGTGCAACATGGCTCAAGTGCTCTTCCCAACTAGCACTGTATATGAGGATGTCATCGAAAAAATCAGCACAAAGTGGCAAAGGAGCGGACGAAAGATCTCATTCATATTAGCCTGGAAGGTGGACGACCCGCCAGTCAACCCGTTGGTCATCACCAGAAACTCGTAGTGACCATCGTAAGTCCTGAAGGCCGTCTTGTGGATGTCTTCTTCCCGCATGAGGATCTGGTAGTAGCCCGACCGTAGATCAAGCTTGGTGAACCGCGTCGCCCCCTGTAGCTCGTCCAACAGTTCTTCAATCAATGGAATCAAGAACTTATCCTTCAGGGTGGCGCTATTCAGTGCACGGTAGTTCACACAAATCCTCAACGACCTATCCTTCTTCTTGACCAGAATGATCGGGGCCGAGAATGAGCTCGTGCTGGGCCGGATGATCCCCACATCGAGCATCTCCCGAACGCTACACTCAATCTCAGCCTTCTGCATGTGCGGGTATCGATACGGCCGGATATTGGTAGGCTCCGCCCCTGCCTTGAGTACAATCTGATGATCCTGAAACCGTGATGACGGAAGTGTGTGTGGCTCCTGAAAATGTCAGCATACTGCTCAACAAGGGACTACATCTGTATCGACACCTCATATGGCCCGGCCTCATCCGACCTCACCCCCAAAAGTACCGCCATCAAGCTCCCTGCCTTCCCGAGTTGTTGCAGGCTTCGAAGAGATACTTCCTTTACTAGCGAGGATGTGAGACCCTTCAAACAGAACTGTTTCCCACGCTGCAAGAATTCTATCATCATTTGATCTCAATCAAAAGTGACCCGTCGCAACTACTGCAGCCACTGAACTCCCAGTATCATGTTCGAGCCCCGAATGGGTAAAAGATAGACATTCGTGCGTCCAATGTATCCCTGCATCCGAAGCGCCACCCCTTTTAGCACAACTTTGCACTGCAACTTGCTGCCGCCCGCCACCATAACTTGGAAGGCAGCCCTCGTATCAATCACATGCCCAACCCGCTGCGCCACATCGAGATGGATGAAATTGTGCGTTCTCCTACTGTCCAACAGAATAATCACTTTCTCTTGCATGATCCTTCCCGCAAGTCGCATAGTGAGTGGAGGAGGGTTACACCCTTCCATAGCATGTAGGGAAACCACGAACTCGGTCAGATCCAAGTCTCCTGGCAGTCGCCGGTGTAGTAGTGGGCCTCACTGTAGTATGAGACCGCTGCCTATTGAACCACTCTTCCTGAATGCGGGCCAGACTGATGGCGTGGTTCAAGATGCGGGGCATGTACGTATGAACCTCATCCCGTAAGTGTTCCTTCAACCCATAGTCAAAACAACTGAGGAGTGTCCTCTCCTCTCAGTGCACCCTATTTGCCAACTTTTTGAACTTCGTCATGTATTCCATCACGGTGCCCTTCTGACGTAACTTTTGCAAGAGGGCCTCAAAGTCCTCAAACTCCAGGGGCCCGAACCGAGCAGTGAACCCATTGAATGTTGAAATTTCTCAAGCAGATCAACTGGTAGTTCTGGTATTAAGCAAAACACTTCCAAAACTATCAAGCTGATCACTTGATCAAGCGGAAAACGAGAACTAGGCGCATGAACACTCCAACCATAAACTGAGCTATGTACCAGTAACAATGAAGAGCAAAAACAGATCTTGTATTAATCAACTATCAATCTTTACAGGGCCAGGTATACATGACAAGACATGATTTTACCAAGTACAAAGAGAAAGCAAAAATAATCTTCAAGCGGACTGCCTCAGAGACTGCCGAGTCCGCCGAGACCGCCGAGACCGCCAAGCCGTTGTTGCTACTCTGATTCTACG
Source organism: Platanthera guangdongensis (assembly GCA_039583875.1). Classification (NCBI taxonomy): domain Eukaryota; kingdom Viridiplantae; phylum Streptophyta; class Magnoliopsida; order Asparagales; family Orchidaceae; genus Platanthera; species Platanthera guangdongensis. The sequence goes on from CM077154.1 coordinate 157,517,169, forward strand.
GAGTCCGCACAAACCGCGGACAACCCGTTATTCTGCTGACGCCCGCTCTACAAGCCGCCACCGAACTGAATGAACAAACTTCCAAGCCCGCCGAGACCGACGACCTGGTTATTGAACTTAGATTTCAATTGATGGAGAGAAAACTGGTTGGCCGCCAAATGCGACCTGCTGCAACCGCTGATTATAAACCTCAAGCTTCATTCTTCTTGACCTTGATCAGAACCTGACGTCCAACTTCACAATGCTAGCCGTACAACCTGCAAACAACAACCAGTCAATACTTGTCAAACCGCGCGACCTGGAAAACCGGGTCCGCAACAATTGAACTACGCTCAACTTACTGTTCACTCAGTTACTGTAGAAGTGCCGGGGGGGGGGGGGGTCTATTTATAGGCGGGTTAAGGAGTGTGTCACTGCCCTAGTGAATAGAGACACCACCCCAGCTCGCAGCTAGCACAACCCAGTCTGTCGAGTCTGTAAGGACTTGGCCGAACTCCAACCAACTCGCCAGGCGCCAAGTCAAGGTCAGTTCGCCACCAGATAGACACCGCACCAGTCCGTACCCGTTGCAGCATGTGGACATAGCAACATCCCAATCACTGCGACAGTCCGCATGCTACATGCGGACAAGCCATTAGTCCACCCAGCTCGCAAACACCGCGCCAGTACGCCACACTGCACAGCACCCGGACACAGCCACATCCACATACTGCATAAGTCCGTAAGCTATATGCGGACATGACACCAGTCCGCACAACTCGCGAACACTGCTTCAGCCTGCCACACGAGTCCACAACCAACGACAGATCGCCCGGTCACAGCGGACTATGCGAATACTACAAACAAACTAGACTTGTCACAAAGTGTGACCAAGTCCAATCCACCAAACTGGCGCGAGCTCGGCGGACACGAAACTAGACCACAAACTCCACGGACAATCCGCCACCATGAATGCGGCTATCACCCACCGTAACACCAGAGAACTCGGCAAGGGCCAGTGCCAATCTCATAAACTCCAAAACCAGTCCGCCATAGCGCACTCCGCGGACTCCAACTGAGTCCTCCAAATTCCCGCGGATTAACCACTAATCCGCCCGGCTACTTCAAGAACAAGTTATCTATAGAACCGCAGACTGAGCTGAGCACCGCCACCATATTATCAAAGACAGACCGCCCAGGCCGCTCCAATAGATACCTAAGCCTCTAAGTCTACCCTGGCCACTGTTCACCCAGGCCACACTGTCAATCCGCCCAGGCCGCGACCTCAGACCACCCAGTCCGCGCGGTCTGCTCAATCAACCACTTATACTTCATAATTTTCAACACTTCCCCTTGAAGTGAGAAGTGGTGATCAAGCCCAACAGTCCTCGTAACCGTGTAAATGGCACCTTCGACAACAGCTTCGTGAAGATGTCCGCGACATTGTCCTCACTTCGCACATGTTGCACCATAAAAGGCCCCTCCAACACCTTCTCCCGAATGAAATGGTGCTCAATCTATATGTGTTTGGCCGAGCGTGACAAACTGGATTATTTACCAGCTTCAAAGTAATCTCATTGTCATCGCTCAGCAGAGTAGGACCGCACACTTCTTCATAGATGTCCTCTACTAGTCTCCTGAGCTAGATGGCTTCCCCAGCTGTCAAGGCCGAAGCCTTGTATTCTGCTCTAGTAGTAGAGACAGATACTGAGTCTTGCTTCTTCCTGCACCAATAAATACTCCTAGATCCACAAGTGAAGACGTAACCGGATGTTGACTTCCGGTCGTCTGAATATCCCCCGTAATCAGCATCTGAATACCCTTAAAGAACAAACTCTGTGCCTCTCCTATACAGGAGACCCATGTCAGAAGTGGCATTCACATACTTCAAGATATTCCTAGCCACCATCAGATGAGGCTTCCTGGGTTCCGCCATATACCGACTTACTCGACCAACTGCATAAGCAATGTCTGGCCTTGTAATCATCAGGTAAATAAGACTCCCAACTAGAGCCTAAAACACTAAAGGATCCGGAAGAATCCTCCCTTCATCCCGCCGAAGTTTGACGCCTGAATCAAATGGAGTAGAGCTACTCTTCCCCTCCTGCATGCCGAATCGCTGAACGATCCGTTACGCATAACCCTTATGGGACACGAGTATGTCGCTCTCCTTCGTCTCCACCTCAAGCCCAAGGAAATGGTGGAGTTCACCCATATCCTTTATCTCGAACCTGATAGCTAGCTCTGTCCTGAGCCTAGCTACTTCCTCCTTGGAGTTCCTCGTATTGATCATGTCATCCACGTACAACAGCACCAGGACTAGAAGCTCCCCCTTCTTCTTGACGAAGAGGCTTGAGCCTGAGTTTGAAGTCAGATAGCTACAGAATTGGAGGTATTCTGCAATCTTCCCATACCAGGCTCGAGGAGCCTGCTTCAACCCATAAAGCGCTTTTCGGAGCTTGCAGACGTAGTCCAGTTGCTCTTCAAATATATAGCCGAGCGGCTGATCCATGAAGATGTCCTTGTCAATCGTCCCGTAAAGAAAAGCATTCTTTACGTCCAGCTGCCACATCTTCCAACCCTAGCAAGCTGCCAAAACTATCACCACTCGTACTGAAGTCATCTTCGCCACATGATTAAACATCTCCTCATAGTCCTCGCCGTACTGTTGTGAAAACCCCCAGGATACAAGGCGAGCCTTATACCGCTCGATGTTTCCATCTGCCTTCTTCTTCAGCTTGTAGACCCACTTGCAAGTAACAGGAGTAACACCATCCATCTTGGGCACCAAGTCCCAAGTTTCATTCTTCTTGAGGGCAGCCATCTCCTCATCCATAGCATCAACCTACTCCTTTACTCTAGTGGCTTCCTCAAACTTTGAATGCTCCTGCTCATCCAAGGGGCGTGCGAAGAAACAAGTAACAAAGTTCACCGTGTTTCCTTCGCAATACTGAGATGGTGGCTTAATGGTCCTCTTTGATCTTCGAAGAGGCTGCTACTTGCTCACCACTTCCGCTGCTTCTTTAGCACCAACTCTATTCTCTAGCACTCTTGGAGCATCGCACCCCCTGCTTCCTGAACTAGAAGCTTCTGCCCCAGAGCTTGAAACAACCGGATCTCCTGGTGACACAGACAGCTCCACCTAAAGATCTTCACCAGCTTCCTCCTGCCCTTCATCAACCCTGCTCTCCTACAGTTCAATAGTGCCACCTACATACGACGCCAGCTCATCAAAGACGTCTCTTAAAACAAAGAACTTCCTTGTCGTAGGATCCATGTACTTCCAACCCTTCTTCGCTCATCATAGCCCACAAATATAAGCTTGCTCGCCTTTGTATCAAGCTTGGTCCTCTGAGCATCCGGGATATGAACATAGAAGGTTGATCTGAATACCCGAAGGTGTTCCACACTCGGCTTCCCCTTAAACATCATTTCCACAAGAGAATTCATGTTGATCGGACTTAGAGGCATCTGATTGATGACATAGGTTGCGCATGCCATTCCTTCCACCCAAAAGGACCTGGGAATGCCCTTTACATGAAGGCAGCATTTGCAAGTTTACGCCAAGTGACGGATCATTGTCTCCACTACTCCATTTTGTTGTGGAGTATGAGCACAAGTAAGCTCCCTCTGGATCTCGTGCTTCCTGCAGAAGTTAGAGAAATCAAGTGAGACAAACTCACCATCATTGTCTGATCTGAACTTCTTGATCCGCAATCCAAGCCGACCCTCTACCAGCTCCTTGAACTCCACAAATAATTGGAAAGCTGCCGACTTCTCCTTCATGAAATACACTCAAGTGTATCTTGAGTAGTCATCAATCAAAATCAACATATATCTACTGCATCCAATACTAGCGGTTACTATTAGCCCCATCAAATTACCATGAATGCATTCCAATGGTGCCTTGCTCCTCATTTGTGACTTATCAAATGGAAGGCGATGAGTCTTACCGTACTGACATCCCGTGCAAACGTGGCCATATCCGTAGGAGGACAACTTCGACAAGCCTTTCACCAGGCTCCTCATTGACATAGCCTTCAACTTGTCCATCCCAACGTGCCCTAATCTTTCATGCCAGATAACCACACTATCATTGACCCTCATCCGATCAACATCAGAGCTTGTTGATAAAACAAACAAGTCACTTACTCTTCTCCCTACATAAGCAACATTAGCCTTAACCGCTGATACGTTGCGGAGAAACCTTACTTCTGCTTGGACAAACAGAACATGAAAGCCCACGTCAACTGCATTAGTCACCGAGAAGAGGTTCTTCTTCATGTCAGGAACGTGGTACACACTCCTTATAGTAAGCGGACCCTGAGCACTATCCAAAGAAACAACGCCCTCCTTCTCTACAAAATGAACAGAATCATCAGCTGTAATAATTGCTTCATTACCTGAAAACGGTTGCAGAGATGTGAACTTTGACTCGTCTCCAGTGAGGTGATGGCCATACCCCGAGTCAACTATCCAGTCATCTTGGTAGTCAACGGTGGCAAGAACACGAACACACGTGCTTGTCAAGAAGGCTCCTCCCCACCCGGCTTCCTCAGAACTAGAACAAGCTCCCTCCTTGCCTGCAACATGCCCAGGTTGCAACTTGACCTTGCAGTCGCGCTTGAAGTGGCCTGCCTGATTGCATCTGTAACACTTCAACTCTTTCTTCTAGTTCTTCTTAGGACAGAGCTCCTCTCTTGCTGATAAGAGGTTGAAGGCCCTTATTCAGCAGCAGACTTCTTCTTCTCCCATCTCTTCTTCTTCTTCTTCTCAGTGATGAGAGCTTCACTACCTCCTTCAGAGATAGTCACACCAACTATCTGCCTGACCAATTTCTCTTGTGACGCTAGTAAGTTTTCTAGCTCCAACAGAGAAGGTTGAGTTGCCCACCCTTGCACGGAAGTCACAAAGGCCACATATTCCTTCTGCAACCCGCGGACTATGTGCCTCTTCAACTTTGTTTCAGAGATGGGCTCATCAGGATCCAATGCTGATATTTCAGCACATAGATTCTTCATTTTGAGGAAGAACTTAGAGATGGAAAGATCACCTTGAGTTGTCTTAGCCAACTCATTCTCCATGAATTGCAGCCTTGCCGCATTCTTCCTGTTGAACAAACCATCAATGGTTGTCCAAATCTCTGCAGCAGACTCACATCCTAAGATGTGATCAAAGAGCTCATGTGAGACAGCCCGTTTGAGAGCAAACTCTGCATTTGCATTAGTTCTTCTCCAAACTCTCACTTCCTCATCAGTACCAGTAGCAGCAGTCACCTCTTGCTTGTCGTCACCACCGACGACCTCCCATAACTCCTCACCTAAGAGATAGCTCTTCATACACGACTTCCATTTCTTGAGGTTAGTCGTTGTAAGAAGTTCAATGTCAAGACCTCTTTCGTAAGATCCTTCCATTGCAAACCACCACTGATCACAAAGTTTCCAGAAGCGCCGAGCACAATCTGAGGTTGATCACAACTCACTGCTCAAGCTACTGTTCCCTCTGATACCATGTTGAAATTTCTCAAGCTGATCAACTGGTAGTTCTGGTATCAAGCAAAACACTTCCAAAACGATCAAGTTGATCACTTAATCAAACAAAAAACGAGAACTAGGCGCAGGAACACTCCAACCATAAACTGGGCTATGTACCAGTGACAATGAAGAGCAAAAACAGATCTTGCATTAATCAACTATCAATCTTTACAGGGCCAGGTATACATGTCGAGACATGATTCCGCCAAGTATAAAGAGAAAGCAAAAATAATCTTCAAGATGAGTGGACTGCCTTAGAGACCGCCGTGTTCACCGAGACCGCTGAGACCGCCAAGTCGCTGCTACTACTCTGATTCTACGAAGTCCGCACAAACCGCAGACAACCTTTATTCTGCTGACGCCCGCTCTACAAGCCGCCGTTGAACTGAATGAACAAACCGCCAAGCCCGCCGAGACCAGCGACCTGGTTATTGAACTTAGACTTCAATTGATGGAGAGAAAACTGGTTGGCCGCCAAATGCGACCTGCTGCAACCGCTGATTATAAACCACAAGCTTCACTGCTTCCTGACCTTGATCAGAACCAGACGTCTGCCGTCATAGTACTAGCCGCACAACCTACAAACAACAACCAGTAAATACTTCTCAAACTGAACGACCTGGAAAACCGAGTCCGCAACAATTGAACTGCGCTCAACTTACTGTTCACTCAGTTACTGTAGAAGTGTTGGGGGGGGGGGGGGTCTATTTATAGGCGGGGTGAGGAGTGTGGTCACCGCTCTAGTGAATAGAGACACCACCTCAGTTCGCAGCTAGCACAACCCAGTCCGCCGAGTCCGCAAGGACTTGGCCGGACTCCAGCCAACTCGCCAGGCGCCAATTCAAGGTCAGTCCGCCACCAGGCAGACACCGTACCAGTCCTCACCCATTGCAGCTTGCGGACACAGCAACATCCCAATCAGTGCGACAGTCTGCATGCTACATGCGGACAAGCCATTAGTTCGCCCAGCTCGCAAACACCGCGCCAGTCCGCCATACTACACAGCACCCGGACACAGCCACAACCACATACTGCATCAGACCGTAAGCTATATGTGGACATGGCACCAGTCCGCACAACTCGCGAACACAGCTTCAACCCCCCACACGAGTCCACGACCAACGACAGATTGCCCAGTCACAGCGGACTCTGCGGACACTGCGAACAAACTGGACTTGTCACAAAGTGTGACCAAGTCCAATCCACCAAACTGGTGCGAGCTCGGCGGACACGAAACCAGACCGCCAACTCCACAGACAGTCCACCACCATGAATGCGACTATCACCCACCGCAACACCAGAGAACTCGGCAAGGACCAGTGCCGATCTCACAAACTCCAAAACCAGTCCGCCATAGCGCACTCCACAGACTCCAACTGAGTCCGCCACGTTCCCGCGGATTAACCACAAATCCGCCCGGTTACTTTAAGAACATGCTATCTGCAGAACCGCAAACTGAGCTTAACACCGCCACCAGATCGCCAAAGACAGACCGCCCGGACCACTCCAATAGACACCCAAGCTGCCAAGTCTACCCTGGCCACTGTTCACCCAGGCCGCACCGTCAATCCGCCCAGTCCGCGACCTCAGACCGCCCAGTCCGCGCGGTCTGCTCAATCAACCACTTACACTTCATAATTTTCAACATCGACAAACTCCGCCCACAACACATAATCCCGTCCCCGCAGGAACCACTGCATTCACTGAAAAGCATCATCCTCCAAGTGGAAGGACGCCAGTTGCACCCAATGCACCTCTGACACCTCTTGATAGCTGAAAAAATAACTCTGACTGCTGTACCCACTCCAAGGCATCGCCTTCGTTGTACCGAGGGAAATTCATGCGTGTCAGCTTCGGGGGCATGTACGCCCTTGGTGCGGCTTGCCCTTGCCACCCCGGTCCTTGCCGGTTCCACGCCGGCTGTCTTGGGTCCATACCCCCAGCGTATGCTCCCGGGTAGCCTTGATGTTGCTGTCCCGAAAAGCCTTGATAGGGTTGACCCCCAAATCGAGTGCCCGCTCCCCCTCTGGCCAAGCCACCAGCCCGCGGCTGGGGAAGGAGTCCCGCCATTCCACTGCCAGGAGCAGCCACCCTGCCTCTGCCATTCTTGTCAACGCCGACCCGCACCCAGGGCGGGCGGCCAATCCCGACCTCCGGCCCTCCGTACGAAGCCGAGCCGGCCCCAGGTGGAGGTCCGCGACCTCCCCAGCCCGACGCCGCGCCGCTACAGCCGAATCCCATCGACCCGCCTCCCACGCGCTTCGGGTCGGCTGATCCCGCCGACTCGCCGACATGCGGAGCCGAGTATTGCGCTCCGGGACCTTCCACGGCCGATCCTTGTCCTCCGCCTTTCTCGTCATGCAACGACGATTTTCCCTTCAGATTTTGTGCGATCAAAGACTTGAGTTCTTCCATCCTTAGATTGATCTGTTCTTCCAACCGTTGGGTGGACGTTTTCATCTCTTCTTCAATGGCGGCCACCGAATCGGTCAATCCGGCGTAGTTTACCTCTAGTGTTTCCAAACGATTAGCCTCTTCTTGTCCGCGAGTAGCAACCATGGTGGAGGAAGGAATCCTCTGATATCAAATGGTAGGAAGAGGGTGGGAGAGAGAGAGAGAGAGAAATCTCGAGAGCTAAGAGAGGAAACTAGGGTTGAGAGGAGGAAAGGAGAAGAATACCTGATAATCTTGCATATCCATCCAAGAGGGGGTCCGGATATGTTTATACCCGGACCAAGGCCGGCCGGCCCAATGGGGGATGAACCGGGTGGGTTCAGCCCCCCCGAGCCGTCATTTAGATAGTGGGGCCTGAACCGGTGGGTTCAGCCCCGTTGTTGCCTTCAGACCCCTTGCGTCGTCGTGTGTACTGATGTCCAAATAAGTGGGTGCCGTCCGGAAGCGTAACAGACTAACTGTAATATTATCACGTTAGTGCGCTCCACACATCCACCGCTCCCTCTGAAATGACAATTTTAAAGGCCTGCTCAGCCAAGTGTAGCCATAGTGTGAGGCTTCAAAGATTCCTGAGAGTGTTGTAAACTACTTGATTCTCATTATGTGAGCCCTTGGTTCAACATTGCACCCCAAAAATTGCCAGAAAAATCCATTTTAACCCCATCAAGAGAAGTTCATGTATTTGATTTTCGATAAGAAACTTGCCTCTATGCAACTTTCATGAGGTTTAAGAGATAATAATATAATAGAAAATACTAGTTTTTAGATAGCAACTTGATCAAAAGTTTCCAAATGATTAGCTTAATTTCAGTTTTGGGTTTCGTTTGGCATGACATTTTTGCTTTGATAAGTTTGGGCAAAAACATCACCATCATAGAATGTATGTTTGACATGACAAATTGACAACAATTGTGATCCCACCGAGAAAAGAAAACTAGTTTTGATCATATAAGTTGATGGAGCTACTGAGGTGAGGTCGGGGTTCATAGTGTTAGATATGGTCTACATTCTGAGTGGTAGTGTTAGCTTATAGTCTCCTTATGTGTTAGCCTGTTAGGATCCCTCTCTCTTATGCATGCATATGTATTACCATTGTTCATAGTGAATATACCAAATATCTTTTTTTTTCTATCATGGTATCAAAACTCTAGGGTTACGCTGTTCCCCTACGTCGTCGCTCCGTACGCCATCGTTCCGCACGTCGTCGCTCCGCACGCCGTCTCTCCGCACGCCATCGCTCGTCACTTTCGTCTGCCTCGCTGTCGCAGAGCATCTAAAACAACGATCACGGCGCCCACTCAATCCTGTTCCCGCACACGACAACGACCCACATCTTCCGATCGAGCTGCGTCTTCCACCCCTGCATCTGATTACATCCCCGATGTCTCTCACCATGTCAATCCCTCAAAATAAGGGGCGAAGTTTCATCATTTTTTGCCTGTGTCTTCCCGTTCGCGTCTCTCCTGCTCCAGCCGATCTCTCTTTTTGATGCATCGTCGACGTCAACCCCATTTTCTTCTCCTCCGCGCTCCAGACTATCGACTTTGACGATCCAGTCGATCCAGACATGCCTTCCATCGGAGTCCTAGCAGTCAGCCCCATTTTTCTTCTCCTCTGTCTGATTCCGCAGCCGTCGGCCCTGCTTTCCTCCTCGGCAAAACTCCGGCCACGATCTTCTTCTCCGACTGATCCCGCAGCCCCGATCTTCTTCTACGACCACCTATGTCCTCTATTGGTTCGATGACATCGTCTCACATCTCATCTATCTTTATCCGCAGACCTGATGACCATGTTACTCGTCCTCCTTCGACACCTTTTGTAGCTCAGTTTGATGCTACTCATCGCCTGCCTATCAACTGCCACTATTGTCAGTGTCTTCATCAGGCCAAATCTGAGTGTCACAAGCTTCAGATGGCTCAGCATGCTCCTGATGCACCTTTTGCTCACTTTTTGACTCTGATGCAGTCTCCTTCTGTATCTGAACTTGCTCGGCGGATTTCCCAACAGTTCTCCGAAGGTCCACTGCCTCGCTCCTCTGCCTCCGTATTCCACCGAATGCTTCTGACGCCTTTGCCTCTCAGCCGATTGCCTCTGCCTCTCAGTCGGTTGCCTTCTCCCTGCAGGTATCTCCCCCTCCGACTGGTTGCTTGACTTTGAAGTCTCTTTCACATGACATATGATTTACCCACCTCTTGTCTTGTCACCACGTCTCCTCTACCCTTAGTATCATGGCAGCATATGACACCATTCACCCCATCATCTGTCATGACCTACTTTATACTAACCATTTTCATTTTCCTGATATTACCTACATACCAAAGTTATCCATGAACCTTATATCCGCCAGCCCGCTCACATCATATGGTTGTCTTGTTATCTTTGATGAGTTTACATGTCGTGTGCAAAATCGTCTGACTGGGGAACTCCTTGGAGCTGGTCGTCGTCGTAGCGGGGTATACGTCCTTGATCATCTCCATCTTCCATCCACTTCCTCGTCACTGACAGCTTCTACTCTTTGTCTTCCTTCGGTGGGCTTCTCTCAGTGACATCATCATCTTGGTCATCTTAATGGTTCGCGTCTTGCGACTCTCATCGGTCATGGCTTCCTTGGTCATGTTCCTGTTGATCGGTCACACTTTTGTATGTGTTGTAAGCTTGGTAAACAACAACAACTCTCATATCTGTCTAATGAGTCTAGGTCTCAGTGTTGTTTTCATCTATTTCATTCTGATGTATGCGGTTCAACATCTTTTGTATCCATGGGCGGACACCGATATTATGTAATTTTTGCTAATAACTATTCACGTTCATGTTGGGTGTACTTTATGCATTCTCGCTTTGAGTTTTTTCAGATTTATGTCATTTTTTTCTATTATGGTGCACACACAGTTCTCTACTTCTATATGTATTTTTCGTTCTGATTTGGGGGAGAGTACCTCTCTCATACTTTTCGAGATCTGCTAGCTATCGACGACTCTTCTTCAACTTGTCTGTCCCGGTGCTCACGCTCAGAATGACACCGCTGAAAGGAAGCATCGCCATATTGTTGGGACAACCCACACCCTTCTTATCTCCTCCCATGTTCCTCCTCATTTTCGGTTGAGTCTGTTTTAACCGCTTTCTATCTTATTAACTTGCAGCTTTTCACTTTCCTTCAGGGCCAGACTCCTAATGAGTGTCTGTACTATCGACCCCACATTACACTCACCTTCGTGTTTTTAGTTATCGGTGTTATGTTCTTCTCTCTCCACATGAGCGTACCAAGCTCTCTGCTCAGTCTGTTCCTTATGCTTTTGTTGGGTACAGTACTGAGCACAAGGGCTATCAATGTTATAACTTATGACCATGTTGCACGTTGACTTCACATCTTACGTGATGATACTTTTGATGAGTCTCACTCTTTCTTTGTGTCCTCTGTTCCCTCGACCTCACACTCATCTGTTACTCCCTCTAACATGTGGTTTCTCAATCTTCTCATCTCCCCGACACATGTATTCTCTCCTTTGGTATGGCCACCTCCTCTTCCTTTGTCGCAGTCTTCTCTTTCACCTCCTCTTCCTTTGTCGCACTCTACTCCGTCATCTCTTCACTCCTCTCTCTATCACACACTTATCCCTTTAATGAGTTGTCCACTAAGGACCATGTCTCTCCTCTTTCCTATCACTATACTCATCGTCCTCCTCCTATCTCCTCAATTCCAGTGCTCCCAGACTCAATGTCTGCCTCCTCCAGCGAGTGTCCCGTGGATGATCATTTTGTGCTCGCAACCCACCTTGTGAGAGGCGTCCTCCTGGTTGCCTTAGCCTTGCTACCCTACTGCTAGACCTACCTACCCTTCCTACTACTGCCAGTAGTACTCCAGAGCCGATTTCCTACCTTATGGCTGCCAGATACCTGAGTGACATGTTGCTATGTCTGTTGAGTTGGAGACGCTTGAGCACACTCATACATGAGATCTTGTTCCTCTTCGACCTAGTGCTATTTGTACAACCCCATATCCGGTCGAGCGGGATCCTCCCCAAACGCGCACTCAGGACGTGTTATGAGCGACGTTTTGGTGCAACCCCGTTCGAGGATGTGCAAGTAGTTGTGGGTGCGTGCAGAGAATTTATATTTGAAGGTATTTTATGGGTATTGAGTTAATATCTTTATATATATATATATATATATATATATATATATATATATATATATATATATATATATATATATATATATATATATATATATATATGTGCTGACACACATGGGGAGGCAGGATAAAAAGCAAAAAAGGCAGATGCATAAAGAAAGAGAGGGCAGCTGCAGTCAGGAGGGGGAAAGGCGGACGGGACATCACAGGAAAATAAAAGAAGAAGAGCGGGGCCTTTGGGAGCTCCGGGGCTAGGTTTTCGGCCAGAGCAAAAATAAAAGACAGGAGCCGCCCGCCTGGGGATCTCGGACTGGCTGTCGCCTGAGCAAGGCAAGGCCCGGCTCGTCCTCGACCGCCCCCTCTTTCTCTCCGACCGCGAGGAGCCAGCACCACCCCGCCCTGCTTCTCTCCCTCTTTCTCCGACCGCGAGGCACCACCCCGCCTCTTGGCATGAGCAGCAGCACCCGACAGCAGCAGATCGCCCTCTTTGGCCGAGCAGCAGCACCCGACCTCGCCCCGGCCGCGTCTTTCTCCGGCCGCGAGCAGCAGCACCCGACCTCGCCCCGGCCGCGTCTTTCTCCGGCCGCGAGCAGCAGCACCCGACCTCGCCCCGGCCGCGTCTTTCTCCGGCCGCGAGCAGCAGCACCCGACCTCGCCCCGGCCGCGTCTTTCTCCGGCCGCGAGCAGCAACACCCGACCTCGCCCCGGCCGCGTCTTTCTCCGGCCGCGAGCAGCAGCACCCGACCTCGCCCCGGCCGCGTCTTTCTCCGGCCGCGAGCAGCAGCACCCGACCCCGCCCCGGCCGCCTCTTTTTCCGGCCGCGAGGAGCAGCACCACCCCGCCCCGTTTCTCTCTTTTTTTCTCCGGCCGCCCGGAGCAGCACCCCACCTCGGCTCTCCCTCTCTCTTTGTTCTCTCTTCGTCGCCACCGCCTAGGGCAAAGCGAGGCCGGCGGGAGCTCCTCTCCCGGCGCTGCCTACAGCGAGACCGACCGGGAGCTCCTCTCCCGGCGCCGCCTACAGCGAGACCGACCGGGAGCTCCTCTCCGGCGCCGCCTACAGCTAGCTCGACCGGGAGCTCCTCTCCCGGCGCCGTTTGGAGCTAGGCCAGTCGGGATCAGCTTCCCCGACGCCGCCTGAAGTTGTGGAGGCCGGGATCGGCCTCGTACAGTAGCGACCGGCCACTTTGGCACGGTCGGCCATGGAGTCGGCCACTTGGAGCACGGTCTCCCACGGTGGTCGGATCCGGGCACGGACAACCACTACGGATGCTAGACGTGGAGCCTCGGGCCATGAGCGCGGTTGCGGCCCCGCCAAACACGCGTCAAGGGTAACGAAATTTCTACTTGGGCAGGTGAAGCCCTCAATTTCCATATTTGCATGGAAGCCCCTCCCCACCAACGGGTGGAGGAAGGAAGCTCTCCGACGGGTTGACGTGTACGTCCCCGCAATTAACTGTGTTAGCACCCGGAAGCGTGAGTACGAGTTTAGGCATGCTGTGTGAAGCCCATCCGGACGTGTGAGCCGGATTGGTGATGTTCTGGGGATCCCGGAGAAGACTCCGAGGATGTTGTATATTTTCCATTTGCAGGGAATGCACACCATAGCCCCGAAAAAGGGGTATGGCAATGTGTTCGACCAGCTTATGTTAACCAACTGGCATTTAGCTGACCGCCGCTTGTCGAGACGTTGATGTACAGGTGTTGCAGTACCAGGCGGGGAGTAGCGGGCTTAAGCCCAAGCTTGTGCCGGCCCTCGAAGGCCTTTTTCATTTATATTCATATTGCCGGCCTGCGTGCCGAAGTATGGAATTCATATTCCTGTAATATTCTTTTAATATCTGTGATGCTCTGAGAATGTTTAGATTTCTTCTTCGTATTAGGCGGGCGGTGTTCTCGAGAATCGCTCGCCCCGTGGGGGCCCCGAGGTATAGTTGCCGGGAAGCCCCTCATGGCCTGTTGACAGCCTGTTAGTGTAGCGAAATTACGCTGTTCGTGCCCCATTTTGGGCAGCGTGTCGTGGAATTGCTCTGCGAGTTTGCGCCATCATTAGGGCGGGTGAACAGTATTTTGTATAGACCCAAGGAGACACATTCAGATAGGAGAGAGTTGGTCTTGAGACCCTCCATAGATGTTCCGGTCGGCCGAGAGCGCCCTCCGAAGGTGTCTTAGCTCAGCCTTTGGCTTGGGAGGGGAAGTTTGTTAGTCTTCCGGGTATGCGGTGGGTCCTCCACGCTGAGACCTTGGGTCTATCCCTTGTGTTCCTAATCTTGTGCCTAGATCGTTCGCTTGAGGGTAGTAGGTGCGCGGTCACCCCTATTTTGGGACTCCGAACTCCACAGAGTCAAATTTGGCTTCAACAGTTATGGTGCGGTGAGCATGGAGAGTGACCAGTACAGAAAAACTCAGTCGAACGTCGTGGCTATAGAAGAGGAACCAAGTGACGACCAAGGTCATGTGATGAAAGAAGTCCCCTCCCATTTCCCTCTTGCCGCTAGGATGTTCGATCCTGGAGATCAAAACGTACCTTAGGGAGAATATTATATGATCGACCCTCGTTCTCAGGAGGGTGGATGTAGCGGGTAGATGTGCCCCGTAGTGGGTAGAGATTGATCGGGTAGAGGTACCCCGAGCGCGGCTCGGCCCCAGTAGACCCGCTGCCTGGCTCCTACTAGCTGGCAGGTCCGTAGGCTCGCCTGTGGGGGAGAGGTCCTGGTTCTTGGTTCTGCACTACCCCGAGCGCGGCTCGGCCCCAGGTAGAACCCGCTGCCTGGCTCCTACTAGCTGGCAGGTCCGTAGGCTCGCCTGTGGGGAGAGGTCCTGGTTCTTGGTTCTGCACTACCCCGAGCGCGGCTCGGCCCCAGGTAGACCCGCTGCCTGGCTCCTACTAGCTGGCAGGTCCGTAGCTCGCCTGTGGGGGAGAGGTCCTGGTTCTTGGTTCTGCACTACCCCGAGCGCGGCTCGGCCCCAGGTAGACCCGCTGCCTGGCTCCTACTAGCTGGCAGGTCCGAAGGCTCGCCTGTGGGGGAGAGGTCCTGGTTCTTGGTTCTGCCACTACCCCGAGCGCGGCTCGGCCCCAGGTAGACCCGCTGCCTGGCTCCTACTAGCTGGCAGGTCCGTAGGCTCGCCTGTGGGGGAGAGGTCCTGGTTCTTGGTTCTGCACTACCCCGAGCGCGGCTCGGCCCCAGGTAGACCCGCTGCCTGGCTCCTACTAGCTGGCAGGTCCGTAGGCTCGCCTGTGGGGGAGAGGTCCTGGTTCTTGGTTCTGCACTACCCCGAGCGCGGCTCGGCCCCAGGTAGACCCGCTGCCTGACTCCTACTAGCTGGCAGGTCCGTAGGCTCGCCTGTGGGGGAGAGGTCCTGGTTCTTGGTTCTGCACTACCCCGAGCGCGGCTCGGCCCCAGGTAGACCCGCTGCCTGGCTCCTACTAGCTGGCAGGTCCGTAGGCTCGCCTGTGGGGGAGAGGTCCTGGTTCTTGGTTCTGCACTACCCCGAGCGCGGCTCGGCCCCAGGTAGACCCGCTGCCTGGCTCCTACTAGCTGGCAGGTCCGTAGGCTCGCCTGTGGGGGAGAGGTCCTGGTTCTTGGTTCTGCACTACCCCGAGCGCGGCTCGGCCCCAGGTAGACCCGCTGCGCAGGCTCTCATCTAGCTGGCAGGTCCGTAGGCTCGCCTGTGGGGGGTAGGTTTGTTTGTGGTGATAGGTTAGGATAGGTTAGGATAGGCTAGGATAGGTTAGGTTAGGTTTTGGTTTGAGATCGTCATCGGCACCCCGAGCTCGGCTCGGCCCCAGGTAGACCCGCTGCGCAGGCTCCCATCTAGCTGGCAGGTCCGAAGGCTCGCCTGTGGGGGATAGGTTTTGGTTTGAGATCGTCATCGGCACCCCGAGCTCGGCTCGGCCCCAGGTAGACCCGCTGCGCAGGCTCCCATCTAGCTGGCAGGTCCGAAGGCTCGCCTGTGGGGGATAGGTTTTGGTTTGAGATCGTCATCGGCACCCCGAGCGCGGCTCGGCCCCAGGTAGACCCGCTGCGCAGGCTCTCATCTAGCTGGCAGGTCCGTAGGCTCGCCTGCGGGGGAGAGGTCCTGGTTCTTGGTTTTGGGATAGGTGTATGTTTAAGATCTAGCTGACAGGTCTGTATGCTCGCCTGTGGGGATAGGTTTTGGGGGGGGGTGGGAATCGTCATCGGCACCCCGAGCTCGGCTCGGCCCCAGGTAGACCCGCTGCGCAGGCTCTCATCTAGCTGGCAGGTTCGAAGGCTCGCCTGCGGGGAGATAGCTCCTGTTCTTGGTTTTGGGATAGGTGTATGTGTTATAACAGATGAAGGTTCTGTTATATATGAAATATAAATATACATACTAGTCAACGAAAATGGGGGGGTGGGGAGGGAACCCGACCAAAAGAAGTAATTCTCGGTATAATATGATATACGACTCAGACTACGTGACGACAACAGATAACTATCATAAAATGTATTTGTTAAGTAATTCTGCCAGCTGAGGATTTTAAATGTCTTATCGTATGCGGACAATCTTCAATAGTCACTGATTATAGATACATGTGATGTATTATTCTTCCTGCTGCTTAAGGGTTCTTACAAGCTCGTGTGTCTAGATTATGGGATAATGTTTTAAACATTTCGTTTTACAGATTCTCAGCAGCGCTAGATTCACCTATTATTATCTTTGATAAAGCGGTGCGTATTCCTCATCATCATCATCTAGTGTTTCAACATCCATATAGAACATATCAGTGAATTCATCCAAGGGATTAGCAAAGGTTGTAGTGATGGGAACTAGAGGAGTAACTATTGGTCGTGTTAATAAATCATTATAAGGTTGATCTTTACCTGTCCATGATCTTTACCTGTCCATGCTGATCGAGCGGGTATGTTAAGATTTATCGGTCCTTCTATACATTTACCTGCTCCTGCGTTTAACTCCTCATTCTATGCTAGTTCCTCATAAAATTTGCTCCTTGTTATACCACCGTTACAGAAAGAGATTCAAAAAGAATAATCATGTTTATAAAACCATATTCAAGATAGTGAGTTGTTTCTGATCTAAGCCCTGGTGTGGAGCTCCCTTTATCTCCAAGTGAGTTTTTCTATAAAATTTTTTTTGGGTCGGCTCCCACTCGCCGGATACTTGGGGTTGGACATTTCTTTCCGAGCTTGTGCCAACCTCGAAAAGAGCGGGGATTGTGTACAACCCCATATCCGGTCGAGCGGGATCCTCCCCAAACGGCGCACTCAGGACGTGTTATGAGCGACGTTTTGGTGCAACCCCGTTCGAGGATGTGCAAGTAGTTGTGGGTGCGTGCAGAGAATTTATATTTGAAGGTATTTTATGGGTATTGAGTTAATATCTTTTTATATATATATATATATATATATATATATATATATATATATATATATATATATATATATATATATATATATATATATGTGTGTGTGTGTGCTGACACACATGGGGAGGCGGGATAAAAAGCAAAAAAGGCAGATGCATAAAGAAAGAGAGGGCAGCTGCAGGCAGGAGGGGGGAAGGCGGACGGGACATCACAGGAAAATAAAAGAAGAAAAGAGCGGGGCCTTTGGGAGCTCCGGGGCTAGGTTTTCGGCCAGAGCAAAAATAAAAGACAGGAGCCGCCCGCCTGGGGATCTCTCACTGGCTGTCGCCTGAGCAAGGCAAGGCCCGGCTCGCCTCGCCCCCTCTTTCTCCGCCCGAGGAGCAGCACCACCCCGCCCTCTTTCTCCTCTTTCTCCGACCGCCAGGAGCAGCACCACCCCGCCCTGCTTCTCTCCCTCTTTCTCCGACCGCGAGGAGCAGCACCACCCCGCCCTGCTTCTCTCCCTCTTTCTCCGGCCGCGAGCAGCAGCACCCGACCCGCCCCGGCCGCCTCTTTCTCCGGCCGCGAGCAGCAGCACCCGACCTGCCCCGGCCGCCTCTTTCTCCGGCCGCCTCTTTCTTTCTTTCGGCCGCGAGCAGCAGCACCCGACCTCGCCCGGCCGCCTCTTTCTCCGGCCGCGAGGAGCACCCGCCCTCGCCCCGGCCGCGTCTTTCTCCGGCCGCGAACACCCCCCCCCCCCCCCGTCTTTCTCCGCCCGCAGCAGCACCCGACCCCGCCCCGGCCGCCTCTTTTTCCGGCCGCGAGGAGCAGCACCACCCGCCCCGTTTCTCTCTTTTTTTCTCCGGCCGCCCGGAGCAGCGCCCCACCTCGGCTCTCTCTCTCTCTCTCTGTTCTCTCTTCGTCGCCACCGCCTAGGGCAAAGCAAGGCCGGCCGGGACCTCCTCTCCCGGCGCCGCCTACAGCGAGGCCGGCCGGGAGCTCCTCTCCCGGCGCTGCCTACAGCGAGACCGACTGGGAGCTCCTCTCCCGGCGCCGCCTACAGCGAGACCGACCGGGAGCTCCTCTCCCGGCGCCGCCTACAGCTAGCTCGACCGGGAGCTCCTCTCCCGGCGCCGTTTGGAGCTAGGCCAGTCGGGATCAGCTTCCCCGACGCCGCCTGAAGTTGTGGAGGCCGGGATCGGCCTCGTACAGTAGCGACCGGCCACTTGGAGCACGGTCGGCCATGGAGAGGCTCGGCCACTTGGAGCACGGTCTCCCACGGTGGTCGGATCCGGGCACGGACAACCACTACGGATGCTAGACGTGGAGCCTCGGGCCATGAGCGCGGTTGCGGCCCCGCCAAACACGCGTCAAGGGTAACGAAATTTCTACTTGGGCAGGTGAAGCCCTCAATTTCCATATTTGCATGGAAGCCCCTCCCCACCAACGGGTGGAGGAAGGGAGCTCTCCGACGGGTTGACGTGTACGTCCACGCAATTAACTGTGTTAGCACCCGGAAGCGTGAGTACGAGTTTAGGCATGCTGTGTGAAGCCCATCCGGACGTGTGAGCCGGATTGGTGATGTTCTGGGGATCCCGGAGAAGACTCCGAGGATGTTGTATATTTTCCATTTGCAGGGAATGCGCACCATAGCCCCAAAAAAGGGGTATGTGCAATGTGTTCGGCCAGCTTATGTTAACCAACTGGCGTTTAGCTGACCGCCGCTTGTCGAGACGTTGACGTACATGTGTTGCAGTACCAGGCGGGGAGTAGCGGGCTTAAGCCCAAGCTTGTGCCGGCCCTCGAAGGCCTTTTTCATTTATATTCATATTGCCGGCCTGCGTGCCGAAGTATGGAATTCATATTCCTGTAATATTCTTTTAATATCTGTGATGCTCTGAGGATGTTTAGATTTCTTCTTCGTATTAGGCGGGCGGTGTTCTCGAGAACCGCTCGCCCCGTGGGGGCCCCGAGGTATAGTTGCCGGGAAGCCCCTCATGGCCTGTTGACAGCCTGTTAGTGTAGCAAAATTACGCTGTTCGTGCCCCATTTTGGGCAGCGTGTCGTGGAATTGCTCTGCGAGTTTGCGCCGTCATTAGGGCGGGTGAACAGTATTTTGTATAGACCCAAGGAGACACATCCAGATAGGAGAGAGTTGGTCTTGAGACCCTCCATAGATGTTCCGGTCGGCCGAGAGCGCCCTCCGAAGGTGTCTTAGCTCAGCCTTTGGCTTGGGAGGGGAAGAGTTTGTTAGTCTTCCGGGTATGCGGTGGGTCCTCCACGCTGAGACCTTGGGTCTGTCCCTTGTGTTCCTAATCTTGTGCCTAGATCGTTCGCTTGAGGGTAGTAGGTGCGCGGTCACCCCTATTTTGGGATCCCGAACTCCACAGAGGTCAAATTTGGCTTCAACATAAAGGACTGCATGACGATATGAGGTTGTTTATCTCAGGTCCAATTAAGCAGGGCTTTCTGACCCTGGTAAATACAGCTTGATCTCTGAAGCAAGAAACGAAGCGCGTGCAGAATAAAAGTAACTCGACGCTAAAGATGACAGATTTTAAAGTACCGAATTCATCAAAGTCTAGGTACCGAATGTAACATCCCCTTCCCTACTAGACCCTTAAACTTAGATTAGGTTAGGACATGTGGTGGGTGAATGGGGTTCATGCTAGGTTTGACCAATGGAGTTTGGGTGGATTCACATAGTGCTCGCTATAGGGCCCAGGTCAACTCAAGTCAAACTAGCCCAATATGGAGTCATAAGCACGCATTGGCCTCACCACAATGCCCTTAACCCTAAAAACAATCTAAGTGAACCAAAAGACACCTCATTGGGCCACCCATTGACCCAAGTTGACCCAAGTCAAACCTAACCCAAAATTGGTCAAACACACACCTATAGGCCCAACTAGCCCAAGTGGGGCACCACCATGGCCAAACCCAAGTTGGGTGGTGTCATTGGGTCCATAACTGTTAAGTGCGGCCAACCCACTAATCATGTTGGCCAAGTCAATCTAAAAAATTCAACAAGTCAACATAGGACTTAAAGAAAAGAAATGAAATGAGCCAAGCCCAATCCCAATGGCCAAACCCCATGAGTCAAGGCCCATGACCAGCCCAAGTGGTCATTCATGCATGGGGGTGTTTTTGGATATTTTTGGAAAGAAAGGAGAGAGAAGAGAGGGAAAGAGGGGATGGAGGCCATTTGGCCCTCCATTATTGCTTTAAGATTCATGCTATATTAATATATCAAACTTTAGTATTCTGTCACACTTTATGTTGTACCTTGAGGGAAATGTTTGGGCCTCTTAGAGGCAGATTCAGAAAATATGTTCAACATATAAAATGTATCCCTAGTTCGTACCTTTAAAATGACACCATAAAGTTGTAATTTGGAGTAATACAGCTCCCTGTAGGGCCATTCTACCAAGACTGGTCCTAGGCTAGTGCAGATCTTTAAATGAGTGCCCAACCCAAACCCTAAGTCCACATGACCTAATATTTTGTTCATGCATGTGATTAGGTCATACTTAGGTACTGACCTAAAATTGGAATTTTTGTACATTATTTTGTCCATAGTTTTTAGAGAAATATCATTTATTAAATTAATTGAATTTTTGGAGATCTACAACTCTAAATACCCCCACATTTTGGTGGCATGTCCATTAGATCAATATAAAACCATGGTAGAAATTTCAGGTCCTTTTGAGTTTTGCATGTTCGGAAAATCCCACATGCATGAGATAGGTGTATTGAAATTTGGTGTGCCTATAGTAAAACTAGAAAATGGGAATTTAGCCCATTTGACCATTTCATGTCCATGAAACTCTGGAAAGAGGCTTATAGGTATGATATACACCTCTCATTGGAAGGATGGGATTTTTGGGACCAAAAATCCCATTAAATAGATTTATTAGAAATTAGGTCCTTTCAGAAATATAAATTTGAAAATAGGGCAATTACTTTATTAAATTCTGAAACTCTATCACAAGCCCTAGTGGCATATTATAAACATCTGGAAATTTTTATAAGCTTATTTATAAAGTTTATCGTGAGTTTTTAGTAGAATTACCATATTGCTCTTTTGGAAATTAATTAAAAGAAAAGAATATTTTCGCTTAAAAATTATGGGAAACTTCATAGCATTTTATTTCTGTCATCAAAACCCTTTTAAATTTTTTGAGAATTTTTGGATGCATATATAGGCTGAAAATCCCAATAATGGCATTTTGGTAATATTTATCTTATGGACATATGTTAGCTCAAATCACTGTTTTAGAGCCTAAAATTTTGTATTTAGTTTCATTATATCATTACGGAGCTCCAGTAATATTTCTAGAATTTTTGATTGTATAAATACTGTACTTCATTTGGAAAGTAGTCAATTTGTGATTTTAATATTAAATGGATATTAAATGGAATTTCACATGGGAAAATTATAAAACCTGGTAGGAAGTCAAATTTAACCTCATGGAACATCTGATAAATTTCTTAGGTAGGCTGAACAATTATAGAAAGTACATCATGTGCAAGGTGACTCAGGTCACTCAATTAAAAGAATTAATTTAGGGGCTTAAGTACTTAGAAAAATAGTGAACTCCTAAATGGTCAACACCATATACTATACAAACCCATGATAATTAATTAGGGGAATTTGGCTCAAGGAATTGGAAGTCCTACTATACGGGTTAGTATTAGGTCATGGGGTGCGCTATCAAAAGTAGTATGTATTATTAGGACCTATAGGGGATACGATAGAAGGTTGAGTTGATAACTATATTGGGAAGATAAACCCTGGTTGGTGTCTCATAGGACACTTCATAGTATCGAGTGATAGAGTGCAAAACCCCAAGGACAGTAGCTAGAACGGAGACCGCCGGAAGACCGTCGATTACCCAATTATATCCTAAGTCATTATGTTTGTTCCAGAGTAACAACGAGAGCTTGGTATGGATCATGGGTAGACATTAATAAAAGTAAGTATCCTTGAGAAAGGGAGCTTTGCGTTTCAGCCCATCATAGTTTCTAGTGCCCCCGAGAGCCCTTCACCAGGCATGCCCTCGGCAGTCCTGGGATTAACCTTAAACTACTAGGTATAACAAACATCAGACAAGAGTAGTCTAATAGACTAAGAGAACATTGATGTACATTCTCACCCATGAAGGGTTTGAGGGATTTAGAACTAAGGCATTGATGTACATTCTCACCCTTGAAGTGTTGCATGGTGTCAGAACTAAGGCATTGATGTACATTCTCACCCGTGAAGGGTTGGATGGATTCAGAACTAAAGCATTGATGTACATTCTTACCAGTGAAGGGTTGGAGGGATTTAGACCTGAGGCATTGATGTGCAATCTCACCTGTGATGGGTTGGAGGGTTTCAGTACGGGTTGGTCCTACGAGCTGGAGGCTCGGATTGGAATATCTTGCATATGCATAAAAAAAAACTTGTGGCGGGTCATGCGATACTGGGCCAATCGTCACACCGATGGCTGTACAGTAAATCTGGCGATGTGTGATGGTTTGAGGGGCCAGTGGGTTGTTTTACACTGCGGTCTGAAGGACGATCCCCAAAAACACACACTCGACCAAAAAGACTAGTAGGTAGCCAACAAATAGTATGCAGAGACTCTAGAGTACACCTAAGATGTGTACAGAGCCGTATGGGAGGTCTAGGCCTGGTAGTGTGTATACCCGCCTAGAAGTGGACATGCCCGTTCCACTGCTGCCGTAGCCACAACAGTGGTACCAGAGAGTGATGCTAGCTCCAAAAAGTGGGAACTAATGGTTTGTGATCACAAAGTCGTATGTGTGAGTTGCACTTACATAAATCATAACTTGCATACATAACATACATAAATATTTAGGTCACACGCACCATGGATCCTTATCATATAAATTAGTATGGGCTCCTTTATATGATAAGTTATATTTCTGAAACCTTAACTTATAAGTTTGTATGGACATTCATATAAGTTAAGGTACTCTAGTGATGTTAGTGTAGCGGTCGATAGTTTACTTTCTGCTCTTTCTTTACTTTACTTACTGCACTCTTCTATCAATACTGCTTACTTACTTTACATGTGCTATATATATAGAACTGCTAATGTAATGACATAACTGTTAGAAATATATCCATGATAGAATAGATCTGCCTTCATCTGCTTCTATTTTGATACTGCTTTGTTGTCCTCCGCTTTCATCCTCCTGCTCGATTCCTAGGAGTCGCGAGGGTGAGGCGAGGATGATAATGGCTTAGTCTTTATGACTAACGGTCGGTTGTGACCGTATCATTTTAGGAGCTCGAGGAACTGGAGCACAAGTACAACAAGCAAGACGAGGTGGCATGACTTGAGGAGCAGATACCATGTACTACTACCATAGCTCAGCTTCAGGTGATGACGAGTGTGCTTGTTTAGAGTTTGCTTTCGCATAGTGTTATAGTGTGAGAGAGAGCTTTACTATTCATTTTTGGCATGTACGGGCATAAACACTTTTCTCTTTCTATAATCATTGTGGACTACAGTTGTACCTTTCATTTTCATATATATATGATATGTAATGTGATCTTTGTGGACTTGTTAGTTATTACTACTTATTTTACTTCTATTCTCGATAGGCCGAAACTGGTTGAATGATCATACTCGCCGCCAGGATCGGCATCTTGCGGTGTCGACTAACCCGTGAGTTAGTGTCACCGTTAAGCGGCAGTTCTGGGCATAAGACCGGGTTAACTCCATGGTAAGGGGAGTGATCTTACAAACTGGTATCACTTGAACAGACGACCATATGAGAAAGAAGTCCACAACACTGGGTCACCCCCCTCGAGCAATAGTTTGCGGACAAACTATGCAGCGGAAGCAATGGTGTGCCCGTGTGTAAAAAGTCACAAAAAATAGTCCATTTAAACAATGAGTTAGGCCAATCCAATTAGGATACCACCTTACTTTGACTTACCAAGAGGATTTCGTAGTGTATCCGTGTCTAAAATCGACCTCAGAGATAGATTGGTTATGGTACGAGGATAACCAAATTCACCAAGGGAAGAATTTGACGCAAGAGTCACTGCTTAAGGCTTAAATTCTGATGTCCCTACTCCACCTATCGAGAGATATTATCACTTCTTACCCAAGCTGATAGGACCGCCTTAAGGAGAATTGGTACATGTAATTTATTAGTGGAATAGTAGGGTACTCATAAACTTAACCCTCATACTGATGATTTGATTACGTTGAGACAACCACAGTGGTAAATACACAAAAAAGAAAAAGAATTCGAGTCTCAGAAGAAACTCATTTTGGTTGGGTCACATGTTGACCTTGAGAATATTGTCGTATAAGTAATCTTAAAGGCCAAAGGTATATATCATATCAATTAGTCTCAAGGTGGAACTCCAGGTCTAAGATTGTTATACCTAAGGATTGAGTGCACATATAAGAGGAATGCACTATAAATATTAAGGGAATTTGGCCCGAAAGGTATGGGGGCTTATCCTTTTATTTATTGGGCTAAATTGATAACGACTTGGATCTCCCTAGATCCTATTTATAAACGTTGTGTCGCAGACATATTGATCTTGGAGAGTTCGTATTAAAACATTACCCATATGAAATGCGAGTTTTTTGTACGGATAATTGGTAAGATGATCAACCCTCCCTCGAAGTTTGGGATATACGTAGAGGGTTGCTCGCGTGGATGTATCATAACCCCAGAACAAGGAAAGTCATCATGAGACGTTAGAAACTTTCTCGGGCTGGTGAATTAGATAACTACTTGACACAACTTAAAAAGAGATCGTAATTTCATAGATGTATAATGACATATTATATTCAAAGAACGAAACAAGTTGCGTATAATCCACAAGAATTCGAACAAATGGTCTTTCGATAAACTAAAATCAAGTAGTAACGACGACACAAAGATTTTATGTATAATTAAAGGAATGTGTTACCACAACAGAGCACGTTCCTAGATGCTCTAACACCTTAACCCAATTGACGTGACACGCAATTAATGATTATATCATTGGTTAAGTATTTGATTAATGAACTCAGATATATTGCAAGATAAAGCCAATGTGAATTGAGAATTCAGTACAAGTCAGAAGGATAACTGAAATTTTTGCATAACTAGGGCTCATGATTATCACATATTAAATGGGTACAATTCAGAGAAGTAAACACGATGATTGGTCACTGCTACCCGCGCCTACCTAACATAACCAGGTCAATAGGTTGGAAACATACAAATTAGGATAGGGTAACGTCATAGTAATATGAAGGAGTGATTGTGGGTCTTAACTGTTATATGATTAGAACCCATAAGTGAGAATTCAAAGTGTATGAATAATTTTATTTATGACTTTGGGAGTAAAACTGCCCCAGAAAAATTAAGATCAAGTGAAAAACCATACTGAATTGGAAGATGTATATTATAAGTACGATCATTTGGATGTGGCTCTGATGATCACAAGAATCAAAACAAAAGTATTCGATGATATAATAATTGCCTTCAGAAATATTCTGGATTTTGAGAACAAACTCAAGATTATGAATATACTATTATCCTTAGAATCAAGTATTATAATAATTCAGAGGAATTGAAATGCCTACTTTACGGGTAACAAATGCACTGTTATGTTTAAGTGAACTTGAAAATTTGATCATGAGTAGACAATGCAAGCATATCTTATGCACCAAGGAACGAATAAATTCAACCTTGCATATATTGGATAGTGTGAATTATATTTTTGGTGTTTGTAAGTAATGATAACACATGAACTTAGAGAAATGATGGTCTCTACCATGACATAATTTTTGGAGGTTAGATTGAAGGTTACTCATACATATTCCACACACGGATGAGCTAATCTCATGAATATAATGGCATTAGATGAGTATTCACCCATGCTTGCCTAATAAAGATAACCATATGAACATGTATATGAAAGTTAGTACGAGAATACCTGTGTTGAAACTTCGAGCACAAAAGATTAATTTATCAAGGCATGACATTGAAAATGTAACGACTCAGTAAATTAAAATGGGGTGGATGATTAGTTGAAGCGTATGCATAGGTATGACCCCTTGATTATGATATCGTCAAGAACCGGGACACATAAGTTGATAACATTGTAACCACCATTAGGAGGATTCATGACTATGGAATATAGATTTTGACTATCAAAGGTGTATACGGTGAAACCACACAAGAATTAATTAGTGTTTAATCAGATTCTTTCTTATGATGAAATCGACTCGTGACGAATCTTATAGTTTTGCAAGAAATCCTTATATCTTTTCAATCAGAATCAAATTAGAAAAGCGATTGAGTGTCGTGTTGTGAACATTGATACTAATAATGATCACTCGATGTATATATGAAGAGTTCACTCTACAAATTATATATTTTTACTTAAGTAGAAGTGTAATATGTCTTGAATTTGGAAGAAAAAAATGGAAAAAGAATAAGGGGGGTGATGATCTTTTTATCAAATCTTAAGTTTGTAGGTTGGTTAATTACTATGTATAAGTTGGACCTTCGTCATAAATAAAACTATGATAACAATATATTTGAAGATTTGATATGGTATAAGCTATAAGGCGTGAGGCGATTCTAGAAGAGAAATCTAAGACTTTGTTGGAACACCCTATTACTAATTTGGGTCAGGATCACTATGTCTCTAGGAATCTGTGTTTGACCTTCTGTATAGCTTAATAGGTCAATTAGAATTGAGTCTAAGGGATCAGAAGTCTAGGTTTGGAAGCTGCCTTGGAGACCCAAGTCTTTCTGGAGACTAAGTCCAAATCGTCGAGCTCAGCACGACGTTTCGTCGAACTCCGGTCGACGATCGTCTAGCTCAACTTTGACAGATCGTCGAGCTCCATTCGACGATCGCTGAGCTCAAACCTCATAATATCGTCGAGCTCTGGTCGACGATCGCTGAGCTCAACTTCTCAATATCGTCGAGCTCTGGTCGACGATCGCTGAGCTCAGGTTGACGATTTTGACTCTGCACTGGATCCTTATCTCTGAGCTCAGTTCGACGATCTTTGAGCTCAGATTGACGATTTCTTTGCTGCTTGCATCTTCCAGTTCGCTGAGCTCAGCTCGACGATAGCAGAGCTCAGTTCGACGATTTCAGTTATCTTTCAGAATTCAAATTCAAATCAGATAGAAGTTATTCTGCATTTAATTCAGAAGATCTGCCAGCCGTTTTCATTTACTCCTGGAGCAAGTTTCAAGGGATTTTTCAAGGAACAATTCAGTGGACCTTCCTTCAGAAGAAATTATGCAATTAAGGCTGTAATCAATGCAGACCAACGGCTATCTTTGACAGAGTAATATTCTATTCAGACTCAGAGAATAAAAGATAGAATGTTTTTGAATAAAAACAGAGAATAGACAAGAACAGAAGAGATTGACAAGAATAGGACACCTCTCAATATACAGAGACTCTGAAAAATATTCTGTCAACAAGAATCCAGAAGAACACTCATCAAGAAGAGATCAAGCTTTCAAACATTCTTCAGATCTCTTCAGCTTTCAAAGTGTTCAAGGCCAACATCATTTCAAGACTCCAGACACTCAACATTTCAGCTTGCTGAAATCATCTTCTGCTGGAGATCTATCTTTGAAGGCCTATCACCCTCAGCAAAGCTCATCTTCCTGAAGATCAAGGACTCAGGGGGAGCTTTGAAATCAATCCACTTAGTCTTCTCAGTTGATTGAGAAAAGAGAAGACTGCCATAACTCTCTCAACCACCTCTCTGTAAAGGGTTTTTCAAACTCCCTTCAAAAGTTTGAATCTGGTTTTTGAGCACCTTGTCAAAAGCTCATTGGTGGCAAGACACCTGATCAAAAAATCTGATTTGGTTTTTGAGCACCTTATCAAAAGCTCATTGGTGCCCAGGACACCTGATCAACTCATCCTGCAGTGGATTCCTACCTAGGGTGGTAGAAGAGTGGATGTACCCAAGTTGGGGAACCACTATATTTCCTTGTGTCATCTGGTTCTGCATGTTTTCTTTTTGTTTCTGGCCTAGATTTTCTTGTGTTTAATTTCTGCATAGCTTAGCTTTGTGATTAGTTTTACTTCTGCTTCCCTGCTTACACTCATTACAACAATTGTTGTAAAGCTTTGCAAAAGTTTTTCTTTGTATTTTAAAAAGCATCATATACTCTATTCACCCCCCCCTTTAGAGTATATCAGATCTAGTTTCCCCTTTCAATTGGTATCAAAGCCAGGTTGGTTAAACATACCATATCTGTTTGGTTGTACAGGCTAACACCTGAGCCCCAAGATCCCAAACTAGATCCTTCTTTTATTTTTTTTTATTTTATTTAGTTTGCACAAATCATGGCCCAAAACAAAGACTATGCTAGCACCAGACCTCCAGTGTGCAATCTGTCAAAGTTTGCACTTTGGAAAGCAAGGATTAGACTCTACATGAATTCTATTGACGAAGACATTTTTAATTCTGTTTTGACAGTGTGTCCAAGACCTCCAGAGGGCACAAGCACAAATGCTGTTCCACCTCCATCAGGAACAGATGCTGACATCAAAAAGTGGAAAGTAGCTGATGCCAAGGCAATGAACATTCTAGCTCAAACAATGTCAGATGACATTTTTCAGAAGGTAGCTGAATGTAATTCAGCCAAGGAGATCTGGGACAAGCTCTCAGAAATAGTTTCAGGATCAGCTGATGAGAGAAAGGACAGAAGATCCCATCTCATCTCCCAATATGAGAACTTCAAGAAGGGAGAAACAGAGTCAGTGGGAGACATGTACAACAGACTGAGTCTAATTGTCAGTGAACTGAGGACATTAGACAAAGAGATCTCACTGACAGAACTTAATGACAAGATCCTAATGTGCTTCCCCAGCACTTGGGATTCAAGAATCTGGCCAATTAAAGATGCCAGAAGCCTGAATGAGATCACCACTGAAGCCTTGTTGGGTAAGCTCAAATCTTATAAGCTACTCATCAAGAACAGAGAAGAAGAACAGAAGGCTGCTTCACCAGCCACAAGAAAGGAGAAGTCTATAGCATTCAAGGCAACCGAGGATCTGCCTGAAGAAAAGGGAACAGCCAATGATGAACTTCTCAGCTTGTTGGCCAAAAGATTCTATAAGATGGCCAGAGAGGACTTCAGAAGAAGATCATACAAGGAGCAGGATAAGCCAAGGTATGACAAGTCCATTGGCAATAGCAAAGACATTATTTGCTTTGGTTGCAGGAAACCAGGGCATATGGTTTCTGACTGTCCAGAAAACAAGAACAACGACAGAAGGGACAGAAAAGAAAGAAGAAAGGAGAAGGACTCCAAAAGGAATGGGAGTAGCAAACCTTCCTCCAGCAGAAATAAGCACACAAGGAAAGGATTTGTTGCTGAATCCTGGAGTGAGACTGAAGAGGAGTCAGAAGCCTCTTCCAGCTCAAGTGATGATGAGGATGATGCAGAGGAAAAGGAGTTCTGCATGATGGCAATCAATGCCTCACAATACAACTCAGAGGAAGAGAAGTCTGAGTCAGACTCAGAGACTCAACCTGAAGAAGATCAGGTAATCAGCTCTTTTGATTTCACTTCAGAAGATTTTAAACTTGAATTTAAAGCACTATATTTAGACCTGCTAAAGTCTGAGAAAGAGATCATCTCTCTCAGAAATCAATTATCTGAACAAAATGCTTTAAAATCAGAAAACCTCAAACTCTCTCAGGAGTTGGAGAACTATAGGGAACAGATAGCTTCACTGAAGAGTGAGCTCTCTGAGGCCAAGAAGCTTGAAGAATCTCTCAATGGGAGAAGCATCAAGCTGATGGACATCACAAGCACAGTGAACTCAAGATTCAACAGTACACTGGGCTTGGGTGCCTCATCCAGCCAACCTATTGTTCTAACAACCCCTATCAAGTTCATTTCTGACAAGGGAAAGGGAGTTGTAGAGGTTGCCAGGAAAAATTCTGATCTGCCTCAGAAAACTAAAGTCCAGCACAAATCGTCGAACGGAGATCGACGATCGCCGAATGAAGATCGACGATCGCCGAACGCAGCTCGACGATCTCAAGAAAAATCGTCGAACGCAGATCGACGATCTCAGCCAAGTTCGTCGAACGCTGGTCGACGATCCCATATACCTGACCTCAGCCATAGTCGACCGTCGAACGGAGCTCGACGATCTGACCCACGATCGTCGAACGCAGCTCCAAGATCGTCGAACAGAGGTCAGAGCTCTGGAAATTTTCTCAAGGGCAAGTCAAAATTGAATCCTAAGGGTTTTTCATCCCAAACCTTTAACCCTTATACTGAATGGATTATACCTCCAAGGAGATATCATCCTGAAGGATATAAGAGTCAGCCAGGGATGTCTTTCATTTCTAAATTTAGAGGTTATCAACCTAGGCACAAGGTAAACTGGGTCAAAAACAAGTAAATTGTTTCATGTGCAGGTGAAGACCTATCCAACATCTAACCAGCAATGGTATTTGGATAGTGGGTGCTCTAAGCACATGACAGGGAACAAGGACAACCTCAATTCCTTTAGAGCCAAGCTTGGACCCAAGGTTATCTTTGGTGACTCCAACTTTGGACAAACTAAAGGTTATGGAGCAGTCCAGATTGGTTCTGTAACCTTCAAGAAGGTAGCATATGTGGAAGGACTGAAGCACAACCTAATCAGCATCAGTCAGCTATGTGATGAAGGCTACCAGGTGAACTTCAGCAAAACTTCATGCAAAATCAAGTCAGAGGACAACACAACTGTGTTGACAGGTAAAAGGAAAGGTAACATCTACTTAGTAGATTTTCTTTCAACTACTATAGATATCTGTTTATTCAACTCAGTCTGTAGACCAAATGTTTTATGGCATAAGAGATTAGGACACCTAAACCTTAGAACTATTGCTAGGCTATCCAAGGACAACCTTGTTAGAGGACTACCTTCTGGCCCCTACAAGAAGGAAGGACTCTGCAAGGCTTGTCAATTAGGCAAGCAAACTAAAAACAGTTTCAAGTCACTTAATAAGAGTGATTCACCTAGGATATTGTATCTGTTACACATGGATCTATTTGGACCCATCACAGTACAAAGCTTAGGAGGGAAATCCTACACTTTAGTGATTGTAGATGACTTCTCTAGATTCACTTGGGTGTTCTTTCTAAGGAAGAAGTCTGATAACTTTAAGTGTCTGACAGAGTTTCTCAAATGTATAAAGATTGAGTTCAATACTCACATTGCCCTGATCAGAAGTGATCATGGGACAGAGTTTGATTCTCTTCTTATGCAAGAGTTCTATCAGAGTGAAGGGATCAGACATACTTTCTCAGCTCCTAGAACTCCTCAACAAAATGGGGTAGCTGAAAGGAAAAATAGAACCCTTATTGAATCTGCCACTACATTGTTGTCAGATGCTCATCTACCTCTATCCTTCTGGGCAGAGGCAGTGAACACCTCCAACTATGTGCTGAACAGAAGTCTAATACATAAACTGAAGGGAAAGACTCCCTATGAATTACTCAAAGGAAAGAAACCTAAAGTTGACTATTTCAGAATTTTTGGTTGCATTTGCTATATTCACAATAATGATAAGAAATATCTAGCAAAATTTCAAGTCAAAGCTGATGAAGGAGTGTTTCTGGGATACTTCATGATCAGCAAGGCCTATAGGGTATATAATAAATCTTCATTGAAAATTGAGGAATCTGTTCATGTTTCTTTTGATGAAACTAACATGTCTTTCAAGGAGAAGATCTTCTTCTACCATAGAACCTTTGCAGGAACATTCTCTAGTTGAAGATATGAACAAGCTACAGGTTGCTCAAGAAGAAGAAAGCAGTGAAGATGAAAGCAATGCTCAACACATTGAAGCTCAACATGAAGAGCCAGTTGTTGTACCACAAGAGGAAACAACAACACAGGTTGGTGAACAATCAACACCCCCTGTTGATTTAGTAACATCAAGAGACCATCCAATTACCCAAATAATTGGAGAAATCTCAGCTGGTGTGCAAACCAGAAATCAGGTCAACCAAAACCTGTTGCACACCTGCTTCCTTTCTCAAATTGAGCCTCAGTCCATTCAAGATGCAGAGCAAGATCCACACTGGATCATTGCCATGCAAGAAGAGTTGCATCAATTTGAGAGAAACAAAGTATGGGAACTAGTGCCCAAGCCTAAGGATCATTCCATTGTTGGAACAAAATGGGTATTCAGAAACAAACTGGATGATCAAGGAGTAATAATAAGGAACAAGGCAAGGCTAGTTGCCCAAGGATATTCTCAAGAAAAAGGAATTGACTACGACCAGACCTTTGCACCTGTTGCAAGATTAGAAGCCATCAGGATATTTTTAGCTTATGCAGCTCACAAAGGCTTCAAGGTTTATCAGATGGATGTCAAGAGTGCCTTCTTAAATGGAGACATCAAAGAGGAAGTCTATGTCAGACAACCTCCAGGTTTTATCTCTCCAACTTACCCTGATTATGTTTTTAAACTACATAAAGCATTATATGGTCTCAAGCAAGCTCCTAGAGCATGGTATGAGACCCTAGCATGCTTTCTCGTGGAAAATGGTTTTATAATGGGTAGAGTAGACCAAACTCTTTTTATTAGAACCCATAAGTCCCATACCCTACTAGTACAAGTTTATGTAGACGATATCATTTTTGGTTCTACTGACTCAAAATTGTGCAGAAGGTTTTCTAACCTAATGCATTCTAAATTTGAGATGAGTAGCATGGGTGAGCTATCCTTCTTCCTAGGATTGCAAGTCAAACAACATGCAGAAGGCATCTTTATTTCTCAAACCAAATATGCTAATGAGCTGGTTAAGAAATTTGGCATGTCTGAGGCATCTTGTATGAAAACACCCATGCCTACTAATGCTGTATTGGATGCTGATGAACATGGGAAACCTGTTGATCAGACAACATATAGAGCAATGATTGGCTCTTTACTGTATCTTACAGGTAGTAGACCAGATATAATGTTTGCTACATGTATATGTGCTAGATTCCAAGTTAGCCCTAGAGAGTCACACCTCACATTAGTAAAGAGGATTCTTAGGTATGTTAAAAGTTGTCCAAATCTAGGTCTCTGGTATCCAAAAGATTCAGCATTTGAGTTAACTGGATTCTCTGATGCTGATTATGCTGGATGCAAAATTGATAGGAAAAGCACCAGTGGAACTTGTCAGTTCCTTGGTGATAGACTTGTCTCCTGGTTTTGTAAGAAACAAACATCTGTGTCAACTTCAACTGCTGAAGCTGAATATATGGCTGCAGGCAGTTGTTGTTCACAAATATTGTGGATTCAAAATCAACTCCTAGACTATGGTTACAACTTAGAGAAGTCAAAAATCTTTTGTGACAATACAAGTGCTATCTCCATAGCTCAAAATCCAGTCCTCCATAGTAGGACAAAACACATAGAGATTAGGCATCACTTCTTAAGGGACAATGTTGAAAAGAATAAAATTGAACTGCAATATATCCCAACTGATTTACAAAGGGGAGATATTTTCACCAAGCCTTTGGATGAAAAGAAACATACTTTCTTCCTAAATTAGTTAGGAATGTTAGATGGAGGAAGTCTTAAATAATATCCAAGATTTTGAAAGCTAAAAATGACCAAGACTAGGCAAAATTCTGATTTTCCTTAGTGTCTAAAATTTCTCTGATCTCTGAACTGCGCTCGACGATTTCCCCAAAGATCGTCGAACGGAGTTCGACGATTTCCTGAATCGTCGAACTGAGTTCAGCGCTCCTTTGATAGTATGGACTATCTCTTCTGGTCAACGATCGTCGAACGGCGCTCGACGATTTTGTTCACTGAACGATCGTCGAACGGAGCTCGACGCCTTTCCAAATCGTCGAACGGAGATCGACGATTTTGGAGTCTCTTCAGATTCCTTTAGAAGCCTCGATCGTCGAACTGAGTTCAACGATCTTTCCTTTTCTGCGTCGAACCCTAATATAAAACTCATTTTTCGCCATCGTTCTCTCTTGCGCTTTCAATTTCTCTGCAAAATTTTCTTCCCTCCAAACAGTTCTACACTTGGTCGTTTTGTCTGTTGATTTTTGCAGGTACAATGGCCGTTTCAGTTGCTGTGCTAGCCGCCATGAAATTTGATGCAGGATTTGACATTGATCTAGACTCTTTCAACACCACCGATCAAGTCTTCCAGGACATCCTCAGTTTATTCAAAGATCAGCACTTATCTGCCCTCATGACCACAAGAATCAAACTTGCCTCAGATGAAATCAAAGAATGGGTATATACTGCACACAACCTTGACAACAACACCATTGTTGGATCCATTGGTGGCACCCAGGTACCTCTGACCCCAACAGTCCTCACAGAGGTTTTTGGTTTTAGAAATGGAGATGACTCTGCTGAACTTTCTGGAGAAGAATTCTCTGATATACTTGCCAGGATGGGTCATCCTGAGGGGAACCCTAGCAAGTTGTTTAAGAGGAACCTGTCAGTTGAATACAGGTTTCTGGCAGATGTTGTAGGCAAGGTTCTGTTGGCCAAACATTCTGCCCATGACACCATCTCCAGATATCAGCTCTGCCTCATGGGAGCTCTGGTAGATAGGAAAAGCTTGAACTGGGGAGAAGTCTTTTTTGATCTGTTGAAGAAAAAGATAAACAAAACCTTTGTGAATTATGGAAGAATTCTGGGAGTCTTCCTTCAGGCCAAGTGCCCTGCTCTGCTAGTCTCCTCTGGAGTGCACATCAATGCCTCCAAGAGACTCACCTGTGCCCTATTTGGGAAATGGGACAGGCAAATCATCAAGCCCAGCAGGCCCTCTCCATCTGCCCCTTCAGGCACCAGGACTCTAAGAGTCACTCCCCCCCAGGTCTCTGCCCCTGCAGAAGACCTGCCTGCTGCTAGTGCTGCTTCTCCTCCTCCTCCAAGTCCAACCCTACCCATTCCATCTACCACTCCAGCCTCATCCACAATTACAATTTCCAGCCCATCTCCAACTTCTATTCCATCTCCAGCAACCATCTCATCTCCACCAGCAGACCACTTCCATCCCCTATTCTCTTATCCCCCACCAGATATCACCTCATCCCCATCCCTTCCATCCTTCACACTTCTGGATGAATCCTACATGGATGATTCCCCCTCCTCTCCTCCAGAGTTACCATCCTCTTCCACCTCTTTCCAAGACCTTCTCCACCACATTATTGATCAACCCACCTTCATTCCCTCCATATCCATCCCCCTATCCTCCATCTCCACCATCCCCTCCCCTGAGCCATTCCTTCCACCCTTCAGCCCTCCCCCTCCAGCCTCTTCAGCCACCCCTGTACCCTCTACCTCTGCTCCTCTTCTTGAGCAAGTAGATCTTTCAGCCCTTGCTAATAAGCTGTATGAGCTCATTGCCCCCAGGCTCTCCCTTCTCTTGGAGACCTCTTTGGCTCCTCTGCACTTGTCAGTGGCAGCTCTCTCTGCCAGGCTTTCTTCTCTCCTTCCTCCAGCAGCCCCACCAGCAGGTTGCCTTGATCCAGAGGTATCTGCATCCAGGCAGGGGGAGATGCCCTATGAAGACAGTCTTCATGCTGCTGCTGCTGCTGCTGCTCCTGTGTCTGCTACCTCTTCTGTTCCAGTTGCCTCTGCTACTCCAGCCCTAGCAATAGACCTCAGGTCTTTGCTATCTATATTTGATACTGCATATTACAGCTGCCTTCCAGAAGCCTATGCTGTCCAGCCCTCTGAAGATCTGTCCAAGGCTCTGGTGCCCTTCTCATGCTGTGACCCCAGTATCAATTCTGCTTTTATTCTTTCAGTGACTGCTGCTTCTGATGATGTTACTGCTGCTGCTGCTGAAAACAAGGCTGTATCTACCTCTGAAATTGTTCTTACTGCTGCTGAAGCAAATGTTACATCTGCTGCTGAAAATCAAATGGATTCTGTTGAGTCCATCCCCCAGGATTCTCTGATGACAGAGGCTGTTGTTTTTGAGCCTGCTGTAGATGTTGTTGTTATATCTGAGCCTACTGCTGCCAAAATTCCTGAAATAATCACTATTGCCTCTACTGCTGCTCCAGTACCTGTTGTTATATCTGCTGATGCTTCTGTATCTGTTGCCCCATCTGCTGCTGTTCCTGCTGCTACCCCTTCTGCTTCTGCCCCATCAGCTGTTATTCAACTGAAAGAAACATTGATGAAGAAGATTGATGCCTTATATGATGCACAGAGTTCTGAATCTGAGGATTATAACACTGCTTCTGATGATTCATCTGCCACCATTGCAAAGAAAAGGAAAGCAAGAAGTAAGGCATTGAAGAGGGTTCCTCCTGCCAAAGTTATAGATGACAATGATGTTCCTTACTATATTTTGCACAACTGCCCAATCACTGAGCATTGGATGCAGTTCTCTAAGAACCAGCTAAAGGCTATGAAGAAGAAGAGGAAGTATGAGAAAGGTTCCACTCAGTTCAAGCACCCTCATCCTCCTCCACCACCTCCACCTGATGCAGGTGCAGGTGGCAGCTCAGCAAGTTCAGGCCCTGCTAGAAGCCAGGCTCCCTACCAACCTCATGCTAGAACATATCAAAGGGAAAGCCAGTCTAGGGGCTCTTACTCTAGAAGGGGAGGATATAGGGGAAATCAAAGAGAGACTCAGGTTTACTCCAAAGGGCATTCCAGGAAGCACCCTTATTCCAGGGGAGGACATGTTCCTTCTGATACATCTTCTGGTCCTTTCCCCTATAAGCTCAGAGATACTGTGACTGGCAGGACTCCTCAAGATACTACTTCCAACAGGTATGAGCCACCTGTTCCATTTGAGGACCCTGAGAAGAATCCTATTGCTTGGACTGCTAGAATGAAAGAGCTGGCTGCATTAGATCAAATAAAGAAAGCCAAAGAGAAAGGCCTAGACACTTCCAACATCTCCACAATGTCAGAACAAATACAGAAAGAACTAGAAAGATATGCCTCCAGTAAGTTCTTTGATGCAGACATGTACATGGAGTTGCATCCAGCTGTAGTGGTTCCCAGGACATCAAAGCAAATTTATTTGGGTGCAGCTGATGATACCAGATCCAAACAACAAGCTTTAGATCCTAACAGAGAAATCAAGATGGTAAAAGGCAAAGAGAAAAAGTAACTCTGTAAGGTGACATTTCTTGGTTTTTCTGACTGATTTCTGGATATCATATATATATATCTGTGTGATGGTTCTGTAATGTCTGGCTACTGTTGTTTTTGTGTTTTTCTGATTGTATGATATTGTTTGTTTTTCAAAAGTCTGTAAATAGTTTTCCTAACCCAAATAGGGGGAGATTGTTGGAACACCCTATTACTAATTTGGGTCAGGATCACTATGTCTCTAGGAATCTGTGTTTGACCTTCTGTATAGCTTAATAGGTCAATTAGAATTGAGTCTAAGGGATCAGGAGTCTAGGTTTGGAAGCTGCCTTGGAGACCCAAGTCTTTCTGGAGACTAAGTCCAAATCGTCGAGCTCAACACGACGTTTCGTCGAACTCCGGTCGACGATCGTCTATCTCAACTTTGACAGATCGTCGAGCTCCATTCGACGATCGCTGAGCTCAAACCTCATAATATCGTCGAGCTCTGGTCGACGATCGCTGAGCTCAACTTCTCAATATCGTCGAGCTCTGGTCGACGATCGCTGAGCTCAGGTCGACGATTTTGACTCTGCACTGGATCCTTATCTCTGAGCTCAGTTCGACGATCTTTGAGCTCAGATCGACGATTTCTTTGCTGCTTGCATCTTCCAGTTCGCTGAGCTC
This sequence comes from Platanthera guangdongensis, assembly GCA_039583875.1. Taxonomy (NCBI): domain Eukaryota; kingdom Viridiplantae; phylum Streptophyta; class Magnoliopsida; order Asparagales; family Orchidaceae; genus Platanthera; species Platanthera guangdongensis. Next base: position 157,555,365 of record CM077154.1, read on the forward strand.
AGCTCGACGATAGTAGAGCTCAGTTCGACGATTTCAGTTATCTTTCAGAATTCAAATTCAAATCAGATAGAAGTTATTCTGCATTTAATTCAGAAGATCTGCCAGCCGTTTTCATTTACTCCTGGAGCAAGTTTCAAGGGATTTTTCAAGGAACAATTCAGTGGACCTTCCTTCAGAAGAAATTATGCAATTAAGGCTGTAATCAATGCAGACCAACAGCTATCTTTGACAGAGTAATATTCTATTCAGACTCAGAGAATAAAAGATAGAATGTTTTTGAATAAAAACAGAGAATAGACAAGAACAGAAGGAGATTGACAAGAATAGGACACCTCTCAATATACAGAGACTCTGAAAAATATTCTGTCAACAAGAATCCAGAAGAACACTCATCAAGAAGAGATCAAGCTTTCAAACATTCTTCAGATCTCTTCAGCTTTCAAAGTGTTCAAGGCCAACATCATTTCAAGACTCCAGACACTCAACATTTCAGCTTACTGAAATCATCTTCTGCTGGAGATCTATCTTTGAAGGCCTATCACCCTCAACAAAGCTCATCTTCCTGAAGATCAAGGACTCAGGGGGAGCTTTGAAATCAATCCACTTAGTCTTCTCAGTTGATTGAGAAAAGAGAAGACTGCCATAACTCTCTCAACCCCCTCTCTGTAAAGGGTTTTTCAAACTCCCTTCAAAAGTTTGAATCTGGTTTTTGAGCACCTTGTCAAAAGCTCATTGGTGGCAAGACACCTGATCAAAAAATCTGATTTGGTTTTTGAGCACCTTATCAAAAGCTCATTGGTGCCCAGGACACCTGATCAACTCATCCTGCAGTGGATTCCTACCTAGGGTGGTAGAAGAGTGGATGTACCCAAGTTGGGGAACCACTATATTTCCTTGTGTCATCTGGTTCTGCATGTTTTCTTTTTGTTTCTGGCCTAGATTTTCTTGTGTTTAATTTCTGCATAGCTTAGCTTTGTGATTAGTTTTACTTCTGCTTCCCTGCTTACACTCATTACAACAATTGTTGTAAAGCTTTGCAAAAGTTTTTCTTTGTATTTTAAAAAGCACCATATACTCTATTCACCCCCCCTTTAGAGTATATCAGATCTAGTTTCCCCTTTCAGACTTGTGTGCACAATTCTACATATAAGATTATTGATTTTCTCGTACTTTATGATCATTGCTCGTAAGGGACTGCGAACCAACGTATGATTAAGGTTTATTTAATGATAATGTGTTGAAAGACTTGGAAATATTCCCACGTAATCTTGATTATGAATATCCCAAAATATAATGAAAGTGCATTTGAAAGGGGACTGTTACCTCTGATAGAAACAACTACGAGGCCTTTAGGGTAGGAATTGTCGGATGCCACTATCTTGGGCCTAGAATGATGATCCAAGGGCACTCATATCAGATTATATTAAGAATACAGATGAACATACATAGCTGATCAGGGATCGGATGCTGGAGGCTCAGAGTCGATAAGCCAAGTATTACGATGCGGGAATCAAAAAGTAGAGATCCAGGTGGGAGACAGAGTTTTCTTGAAGGTACATCATGTGCATGGGGTCTTGTGGGTGTGGAGACACAAGAAGCCCAACCCTCGATTTATGGGACCATACTTGCTCCGGGAGAGGATCGGTCTTTTGGCTTACAGGCTAGAGCTACCGTCAGAGTTAGGGACTCTACATAATATTTTCCACGTCTCCTCACTTCGGAGAGCTCTCCTTCGGACAGAACATCATATTACCACTGTAGCAGGACTGGTAGCACCTGATAGATCAGTTCGTTTGGAGCCGGTCCGGAGCGATGATACGACGATTCGTGTGCTGCGGAAGAAGGTTCCCTTGGTCATGGTGTTGAGGTCCAACCATAGATAGGAGGAGCAAACTTGGGAGCCGATGGATCTGATGCGTGAATGGTACCCAGAGCTTTTCACCTCAGGTGTATTTTAACTATGTTGAAAATTTCTTAAAATTCTTGTGCACAGAAATCCCGTAGACCCGAACTTGAATTTCGGGGACAAAATTATTCTTTTGTTTATTGGGATTTATAACATCCCCTTCCATACCAGACCCCTAAACTTAGATTAGGTTAGGACATGTGGTGGGTGAATGGGGTTTAGGCTAGGTTTGACCCATAGAGTTAGGGTGGATTCACATAGTGCCCGCTATATGGCCCAGGTCAACTCAAGTCAAACTAGCCCAATATGGAGTCATAAGCATAAATTGGCCCCACCACTATGCCCTTAACCCAAAAAATAATCTAAGTGAACCAAAATACACCTCATTGGGCCACCCATTGACCCAAGTTGACCCAAGTTGACCCTAACCCTAAATTGGTCAAACCACCGCCTATAGGCCCAACTAGCCCAAGTGGGGCATCACCATGGCGCAACGCAAGTTGGGTGATGTCATTGGGTCCATGACCGTCAAGTGGGGCCAACCCACTCATAATGTTGACCAAGTCAACCTAAAAAAGTCAACAAGTCAACATAGGACTTAAAGAAATGAAATGAAATGAGCCAAGCCCAATCCCAATGGCCAAAGACCATGAGTCAAGTCCCATGACTAGCCCAAGAGGTCATTGACAGCCCCCACCCCTCTAAAATAGGAGAGAGAGCTCATGCATGGGGGTGTTTTTGGAAATTTTGGGAAGAGAGGAGAGAGAAGAGAGGGAAAGAGGAGATGGAGGACACTTGGCCCTCCTCCCTCCCAAAGCTCAGTTCTGAGCATAAGATTAATTCCCCAGCCAAATTATAGTAAAGGAGGTACCACTTGGAGCCAAGGAGAAGCATCCAAGGTGGTGGCTGAAATCCTCATTGATGGCATCTCCCTATACAGCCATCCCACCCCCATTTTGACCTCACCATCAACTTCAGAAGGTCGAGAGGAGTGGAATTCAATATTTGTGTTGGGTACATTGGTCAAATGTACCTGATTTGAAGAAGCCTCATCTAACTCAATGATATGCATCATAGTGTATTTGATGTTTGTTTGAGTTACTTGTGCAGGTTAGGAATACACTGGACTGAAGCTAAAAATTCTAAGTCCATGTGTCGACACCCAGAGAGAAAGTGTCGACACTTGAGAAAGCTTGTGTCGACACCCAGACAAGCAGTGTCGACACTTGGAGTCATTGTGTCGACACCTGGGAAGAAGAGTCGACACCAGTCAGAAAGTGTCGACACTTGGAGCTGTGTCGACACTCAGTGTAGAAGAATGCAGAAAAGCTGTGTCGACACTTAGCAGAAGTGTCGACACCTAGAAGAGCTGAGTCAACACCAGAAAGTGTCGACACTTGAAGTAAGTGTCGACACTCAGCAAAAGTCTGCAGAATCTAAGTACAAGTGTCGACACTCAACACAATGTGTCGACACTATGCAGAAGAGTCAGCACTTGAAGTAAGTGTCGACACCCAGCACAATGTGTCGACACTTAGCTAAAGACTCAGTATTTAAAGAAAGTGTCGACACTCAGCACAATGTGTCGACACACAACCAGAGGAGTCAACACTTGAAGAAAGTGTCGACACTCAGCACAATGTGTCGACACTTAGTTGAAGACTCTACACTTGAAGAAAGTGTCGACACAAGGAGTTGTGTCGACACTTAGCAAAGTTCAGAAAAGTTACAAAATATTCTAAGTACAAGTGTCGACACTAAAGGAATGTGTCGACACTCAGCTGAAGAAACAAGATTGAAGACTTGTGTCGACACCAAGAAGCTGTGTCGACACTTGACAGTTTCAACACATGAAGATGTGTCGACACAAAGGAGATGTGTCGACACTTAGAAGAATACAGTTAAAGAATGAAGAACAAGTACTTGTGTCGACACTCAATTTCAGTGTCGACACATGCAGAAGTATCTGTGTCGAGACATACAAGGAATTGTGTCGACACCTTGTAGACTTGTGTCGACACTTACACTACTTGTGTCGACACTTATTCTATAAGTGTCGACACTTAAGAACAGAAAGTCTCGACACTATCTGACAGTTAGAGAATTTCAAGAAGTGACTGGTTGACATGACAGCTGCCGATCCAGCCGGTCTACATCAACTGTCAGAGAAGTCAGAAGTCTGTTATGAACCGGACCAGCCGGTTACCATGAAGAAAGCCTATAAATAGGCCCCCATAGTTTACAGAAAGACATAGAAGGTTGTTCATTATCATTACATGTTGTGAGAATAACTGAAGTGGTTGATCAGATTAAATCAAGAAGTGATACACTGAGGATCAACACAAGAAGATCAGGCAGTCCAACTGCAGATCTAAGAAGTTGGAGAGAGAGAGCTCCATCCAAGAATTCAGTCTTTGGAACTAAGGCTGAGAAGAAGAATTCAGAGTCATCTGGATTTCAAGAAGCAGAAGATTCAGACTAATTCAGTTCTACTCAAGAAGCTTTGAAGAAAGCTAAGTCAGTTTGGATCAAGCTGAGTTCTTCCAAGAACTCTTCAAGAAACTCTCAACTCCTCTCATCTTTTCTGAGTTGTAGAGTTAGCAATTTTATTTCAATTATATCTTGTAAGATCCATTGGATCTGAGTGATTGTAAGACTATTTTATAAAGGCTGAGGGTAGGGCTTGTTGCCTGAGTGTAGGAGTTGAAGAACTCTGAGTGTAGGCCTTAATTGGCTGAGTGTAGGCCTGGGTGGCTGAGTGTAGGCCTTTTGGCTGAGTGTAAGGCTTTGGGCTTGAGGTAGGAACCTAGTTTGGTTCTGAGTTAGTGGAGAAGTTTGGCCGAATCTAGTACACTGATAGATAGGTGAAGGGGGAAAGTGGATGTACCCAAAGATTGGGGAACCACTATAAATTAGTGTGTCTTCTGTGCTGTGCTGTGAAATTACTGTGCTTATGCTGTAATTGCTGTTAGCTGTAGAATTCTGTGAAATAGTTGTTGTGCTGCCAAACAAATCTTAAAAAGGATTAGGTCACCTATTCACCCCCCCCCCCCTCTAGGTGTTTAGGTACCATATCTTTCAAGTGGTATCAGAGCCAGGTTCCTCAAAATCAGGACTAACTGTCTGAGGAGATCTAGTTTGGCAGATACAGATTGAGTCTGAACACAGTTTCAAGAAAATCAAGAAATATGGGTTCTTCAGAGAATCATAAGGAGTTGGGTTCAATGAAACTGCCCATATGCAGAAAAGAGATATTTGGAATCTGGAAAGAAAGGGTAAGGCTGTTCATGGAGGCCTCTGACCCTAGGATCTACATCACAGTCAAGGAAGGGCCTTATGTGCCCATGAAGATTTCAGTCTTGGATGCTACACAGAGAACTCCAAAGGATTTTTCTGAGATGACCAAGGATGAGATAGTCCTAGCTACAATGGACAAAAGGGCACAGAACATCATAGTTAGTGCAATTGATGATGCCACCTTCCAGAACCTTATTCACTGTAAAACAGCAAAAGAAATGTGGGATACCCTCATTGTCTACATGGAAGGTTCTGAAGAAGTAAGACAAGATAGGAAGTCCTTGCTTAATCAAGAATATGAGAGCTTTAGGCAAGGAAGAGGAGATAGCATCACTGAATGCTACAAAAAGTTCTACAGAATTGTTAATGAACTCATGTCCTATGGAAGAGAGTTCACAAATTATTAATTGAATGACAAATTCTTGAGGTCCCTAACCAAAGATTGGGACACTAAGATCTGTGCCATCAGAGAAATGGCAAAGTTGGGAGAAATTCCTCCTCCCACACTGTTTGGCAAGTTGTTATCTTATGAGATGCAATTGTCAGTAAGAAAAGAGGAGGAAAAGTCAACAAGGACTGAACACAGGGAAAGGACTGTTGCCTTTAAGTCAGAAGTACCTAGAAAGAACAGGACTAAGTCATCAACTCCTCCTCCAGAGGTAGTTGAATCAGATTCTGATGAGTCTATTAGCACTAAATCTACAAGCAGTGAAAGTGATGAAGACTTTGCTGCTTTCACCAGACATTTTCAGAAGTTCCTGAAGAAGAAACAGTGGAGGTCTAGACCTTCATCTTCCAAAGGGAAAGAAGTCCAGTATCAGGAAAAGAAGCCTTCAAAGAAGGACAAGAAGAGGACCAAGACTAGTAAGGCAACTGGGTCTAAGATAGTATGTTACTGCTGCAATAGACAGGGTCATGTAATTGCAGATTGTCCTGAAAGAAGGAAGGAATCCAGTGACAAAAAGAAAACTCACTTCAAAGGAAAGAAGGAAAAGTCCTTTGTTGCAAAGAATGAGAAGACTCTTTCAGACATGTCTTCTTCAGACACAGAGACAGATGCTGAAGCCTACATAGGGCTATTTGCTGAAGAAGAAGAGTTTATGCAGATCATGGAATCAATCTATGAACAAGAAGAGGTTCAGTGCCAAGGACTAATGGCATTGACTGAAAGTACCAAAAACCTGGAGCAGCCAGGACCCAGTCAGGTACAAGGTTTAACTCAAAATTCTGAGTCCAGTTCTAGTTCAGAGTCAGATTCATCTTCATCAAGTGATGGAAGTGTTTCTGAATCTGAGGGAGATATTCATCAGCTCTTAGATGAATATAAGGTACTGTTGCAAGCCTATAAGAAAAGCAAGATCCTAGCCAAAAGTCAGGCAAAGGAGATTGCTGATCTCAAGGCAGCTGCAACAGATTTTGAGAAGGAGTTTGATCAAAAACTGAATGAAGTAGCCAGGCTGAAACACATTACTGTGATTCAGATGGGTACTATTACATTTAAAAATGATCAAATTAAGTTACTGGAGATCAATCTCCAGAAGGAGAAAGAGCTAGTTGCTAGGTTTTCAAAACCTAAATCAGTGCTACCCTTGATTGATGAATTTGTTCATCATAAAGGAAAGGCTGGATTGGGTTTTGTTAAGCCTGTGAGGACTGTTCAGGATCAGTCCAAGTCCAAGGGCAAAGCCCCAACATTCAACAAGGCTGCTGTGGTCAAGACAGCAAAGGTTGTACCTAAGCAAAGGTACAACAAGTTTTAATGCTGGTGTTGTGGCAAGGTTGGCCACTTTGCCTTGGATTGTTGGCACAATGCCAGTGCCAAGTTGAGTAACAAGTTACATGTTGGAAAGCCAGCAGGTAGCTATGTCAAATTGCAAACTAACAATCACCAAGGACCCAAGTTTACTTTGGGTTCTAAGGTTCATTAATTTGTTTTGCAGGTGAATCCAAGTGACCATACCCCTACATGGTACTTGGATAGTGGTTGTTCCAGACACATGACTGGAACTAGGGGACTACTGAAGGACTACATCCCAATCAAAAATGGTCCAAAGGTGACCTTTGGTGGTTCTGAAAAAGGAATCATCAAAGGGTTTGGTAACATTTCTTCTAACCTTGTTACCATTACTCAAGTGGCTTATGTTAAAGGTTTGAAACACAACCTCATTAGTATAAGTCAATTAAGTGATGTAGGGTATGACATCTCATTTGTTCAGAAATGGTTGTCATATCAAGAGGTCAAGTGATCAAGAGATCATTTTGACTGGATATAGAAAGAGAAATGTCTACTGCTTAGACATTATGGTTGAGAACAATTGTTCTTCCAGTCTGTCTTGTAGCTGATGAGACAGTCTCTCAATGTGTCAAATGGCACAAGAGGCTTGCTCATCTTAATTACAAGACTATTGGCAAACTCTTTAGTAAAGAGTTAGTGAGGAATGGTCCTCAAGTTAAGTGTGTCAAAGATGGCATTTGCTCAGCTTGTCAAAAGGGCAAGCAGACTAAATCCACCTTTAGAAGCTTAGACAACAAAGATGCTGTGAGGTGTTTATACCTCTTGCATATGGATCTATTTGGTCCAATGCCAGTTCACAGCTTAGGTAGGAAGGTCTACACCTTTGTAGTTGTTGATGACTACTCAAGGTTTTCCTGGGTGTTCTTCTTAAAGCAGAAATCTGAAACACCTAGTGTCTTCTATAGTTTTGTTAAGCAAATTCAGAATGAATTGAACTGTACAGTGGTCAAAATTAGAAGTGACCATGGTACTGAGTTTCAGTCTGAAAGCATGACAAAGCTGTGTGAAGACTATGGGATATTTCAAGAATTCTCTTCACCTAGAACACCTCAGCAAAATGGCATTGCTGAAAGGAAAAATAGGACCTTGATAGAGGCTGGTAGAACCCTATTAAGTGATTCATCACTGCCAGAATATTTCTGGGCTGAAGCAGTAAACACTGCATGCCATGTGATAAATAGGGCTACCATCACTAAAAGGTTAAACAAGACCCCCTATGAAGTAGTGAAAGGCAGGAAACCAAATCTGTCCTATTTTAGGATCTTTGGTTGTAAATGCTTCATACTTAACAATGGGAAGTCTTACTTAACTAAGTTTGCTGCCAAGTCCCAAGAGGGAGTGTTTGTTGGGTACAACAATAATAGTAAGGCTTATAGAGTCTACAACTTGACCACACAAGTTGTAGAGGAGTCTGTGCATGTAGTTTTTGATGAAACACAACTAATTAACAATGAGTTGTCTAGTAGTGTGTGCAGCCCTACAGGTCTTACTAAGAAGATGGACAAGCTAACCATAGAAGATGTACCTGCTGCAAGACAGCAAGTAGAAGAAGATGGTTTATGTCCAGGGGGAGAACTACATGTACCAGGAGCTGTAGAAGTACAAGGAACTCAGCTTGATGAAGATGCTGAAGAAGTTCAACCAGAAGTAAGGATGCCTCAAGCCAACAGGCATCTAAGGGATCATCCAGTAGAGCTGATCATTGGAGATCCAAGACAAGGTGTTCAGACAAGGAGCAGAAATCAGAATGCTGTAGTATATTCAAGTTTTCTGTCTCAAATAGAACCAAAGAAATTTGAAGAAGCTATACAAGATCCACAGTGGACTGAAGCAATGCAGGAGGAGCTGAATCAGTTCAAAAGATGCAAGGTGTGGGATCTGGTTCCTAAGCCTAAAGATCACAATGTGATAGGAACAAAGTGGATCTACAGGAACAAGTTAGATGAACAAGGTGTCATCATTAAGAATAAGGCAAGACTGGTTGCAAAAGGATATAGGCAAGAAGAAGGTATTGATTTTGATCAAACCTTTTCTCCAGTAGCCAGACTGGAAGCCATAAGGATGTTCTTGGCCTATACAACCTATCAAGGATTCAAAGTATACCAAATGGATGTGAAGTCAGCATTCCTTAATGGTAATTTAAAAGAAGAAGTATATGTGGAGCAGCCTTCAGGTTTTGTTGATCCTACTCTTCCACATCATGTCTATAGACTTAGGAAAGCATTGTATGGGTTAAAGCAAGCTCCTAGAGCTTGGTATGAAACCCTATCTAGTTTCCTCATTGAGAACAAGTTCACAAGGGGGAAAATAGATAAGACTCTATTCCTTAGGGAATCTAGAGGCAAAGTAATACTTGTCCAAATATATGTAGATGACATTATATTTGGGTCTACTGAAAGTAGCCTTTGCAAAAAGTTTGCAAAGCTTATGCAAAGTCAATTTGAGATGAGTAGTATGGGAGAGCTGAAGTTTTTCTTGGGTCTCCAAGTTAAACAGACTGAAAGTGGCTTGTCCATATGTCAGTCAAAGTTCACCCTAGAACTCATAAGGAAATATGGTATGGATTCATCCAGTACCATGAAGACTCCTATGGGGTCAAGTATGTCTCTAAGCAAGGATGATGCAGGGAAACCTGTAGATGAAACCTTGTATAGAGGGATAGTTGGCTCTCTTCTATACTTGACTGCAAGTAGGCCTGACATTATGTATGCTACATGTGTTTGTGCCAGGTATCAAGCCTGCCCCAAAGAATCTCACTTGACTGCAGTCAAGAGAATCTTGAGATATCTAAAGGGCACACCCTATCTAGGCCTCTGGTACCCTAGGAATGGAGATTTTGATCTAACAGGCTATTCAGATGCAGACTTTGCAGGATGCAAAGAAGATAGAAAGAGCACAACTGGATCCTGTCAATTCCTAGGTGGAAGACTCATTTCATGGAGTAGTAAGAAGCAAACCAGTGTGGCTATTTCCACAGCTGAGTCAGAATATGTAGCTGCAGGAAGTTGCTGTGCTCAACTTCTGTGGATTCAACATCAGCTAGAAGACTATGGATGTCAGGTAAGTAGAACTCCACTTTATTGTGATTCTACAAGTGCTATTTCCATAGCTAATAACCCTGTATCACATAGTAGAACTAAACATATTGAGATAAAATATCACTTTCTTAGGGAGCATGTAGAAAGAAATGATATTGCACTTGAATATGTTAAAACTGATAATCAGATAGCTGATATGTTTACTAAGCCCTTAGAAGAAGCTAAGTTTAATAGGTTCAAAATTGAACTAGGTATGATAAACTTAGACTAAGTAAACAGAACAAAAAAATTGGCTAAGTAAAAAGGTGTCGACACATAGACAAGTCTATGTCGACACAGAATAGTAAGTGTCGACACTTCAGGAAAATAGGTGTCGACACATCTAGGAAGTTGGTGTCGACACTTCAGAATGTTAGTGTCGACACATGTCGAGTAGGTGTCGACACATCAAATAAGGTGTCGACACTTAAGTTTTACTCAGAATTTTTCTAAGTAAAGTCTCGACAACATGTCGAGTATAGTGGTGTCGACACTTAACCAAGTGTCGACACATAAAATCTGTTGACTAAACTTGTGTCGACACATAAGTGTCGAGACATTATAAGTCAGTGTCGACACTTATTGCCAGTGTCGACACATCTTTAGGATTCCATCCCGCCTGTTCGTCTTCAAACTAGAAAGGTATAAATAGGGTTCTGTCTTTGATTGTCGACACGCTTTCAAAGTTTCGAGACCTAAACTCTTGTGTCGACATTTCTCTCATCTCAAGACTAAATCTTCAAACCCTAATGGCTCCCAAGCTGGAAGAGAACGTTAACGAAGGATATGAACTGGTGCGTGGCGCATTCGACGACTGCGAACAAGAAATCAAATCAGTGATAACCCTAATTGCCAATTCAGGATTGGAGTTCTTGGTTTCAGAACCAACGAAGATATGGAAGAAGGAAGTCATTGAATTCCTTACTGGCGCGGTTGTAGATGACTCAGGCTACAGAATTAAGTCAAGGGTGCATGGCACCAAGGTCAAAGTTTCACCCAAAAGTCTGAGAAAGGTACTTCAGCTACCTAAAGTTCAGGAAGAAGAAGAAGTCACAACATCAAAGACCAAAGAAGCTTTGGACTGGTGCGGTCTTGATCCTAAGATGAAAATAGGATCAGTTTTCAACAGGAAGGGGATGAATAATCAAGGAAAATTCCTGTCTGAGGTTGTAGGCAAGGTTATTCTAAGCAAACCAGGAGGGCATGACAGGGTGTCAGCCTCTATGTTCAGTATCATGACCAGAATCATCTTCAACCTTAAGACAGACTGGTCTATGATTGTCTTTGAGAAAGTAAAAGAAAGTCTGAAGAAGCCCAATCTGGGCAGGATACTAAGTCTCTACCTGACTGGATCAATTCCAGAGGTAATGAGCTCTGCTGCAGGAACAAAAATCAATCACATGAGGAGAATGGACTCAAGGATATTCTCTAGATGGGAAAGGGTGCTGGTGTCAAAGGAATTGACCACCCCTGAGAAACAAACTTCTAAGAAAGACTCTCCTCCCAGGAAGAAGAGGAAGACTGCTGCTGTGCCTCAAGAGCCATCCAGCAGCTCAGGCAGTGAAGAACATGTGGTCTTCACTCCTGATAGTCCAATGGATAAGGCTGCAGAAAAGTCACCTGCTCCTCAGGAGCCAGCTGATATCCAAGGAGAGCTTCCAGGTGTAGCAGAACCATCTACACTGGAGAGTGAGCAAGCCACCCTCCTCATTCAAGAGGTACTTGTTGACCTTAATACTTTGAATTTTTCTATAATAAATTCTGATTTGTCTGATGACCATCAGCAAAATCAGCCAGCAAACCAAGAACCAGATGTTGTTCTTCCAGACACATCTGTTGTGATACCTGATAAAGTGGTTGAAGAACCAAGTACATCTCCTGCACAATCTCCAGCAGAATACACAATGGAAGATCTATTTCTGAATTTAGATCAGGATGATTTTGATATGGAAAAGAATGCTGCTGATGCAGTGAAGGATGCTGCTGCTGAGGGGGAGAATTTGGATATTCAAGTAGAGCCTATAAGGCTAGATACTGAGAAGGCACAAGATGTGCACACTGAAAAACCATCCAGCCCTAAGGATAGGGTGGATATTGCCAGTACATCTGAATCTGAAGATGATGAAGCTGAGCAAGCTAAGAAAAAGAAGTTCTTTGTTTTCAAAAGAAGGAGCCAGAGCTACAAGAAGGCTCTACAAACTGTTGCACAACATTCCTTAGTTCAACAACCTCCATCCACTGATTACAGTGCTCTACTGCTTGCAATGCAAATCAAGATGGATGAACAAAGGAAAGCTTTAGAAACTTATGTTGATGAAGGGCACAAGGCACTACAATCTGATCTGGGACAGGAAATCAAGTCAATAAGGTTTGAAATGAACCTTAATAAAAAGGAGATGACTGATTGTTTTACAAAGGGTGCTCATGCAGTGGTCTATCTGGCTAACCATCAAGAAACAATCAAAGAGAAAGTAGAAGATATAGCACTAAAGCAAGGCTATGTGCTGGAGAATCAACTCAGGATGAATGATAACTTGACTGCATCTCACAATGCCATAGTCACTGAACTCAAGAAAAAGTCTGATGAACCATCAACCTCCTCTGCTGCTGCCAAAGCTGATTTTGATAAACTCTTTCAAGCTGAACTAACTGCTGTCAAGACTGCCATCAAGGACTCCCAGAAGGTCATTTCTGAACAGCTTACCAAGCTAAGACCTTTCTTTAAAGAGGGCATAAGATATTTGGACAGCCAAATAAGGTTCCAGAAAGATGATGTGAGAGATCATGTAGCCCAAGAAGTCATAAAGGGGGAGAGAGTGTTAGTCAAGGCCAGTTCTGAGCATGCCAAATGGATTTCAAATTCAATCAGGGCTACACTTGGATATCCTCCCCTGTGTGATGACAATGAAGTAGCTGAATCTGGTATTCAAGGAACATATCTTGGAGGTGAGCAACAGGCAGTGGCTGATGTAATCTATCCACCTCCAGATTTTGAAATGATTCATGCAGATATAAGCACAATGTATAGTCCAACTGCTGGTAAGCCTAATATTATTCTGGAAAAGGTTGTTCAACCTATCACAGCTGCTATGCAAGAGGCTTTGGACAAAGAAGAAGAGACTAGGCTATCAAAGAAGAAGTTCAGGGAACTTGCTGAACAAAAACCTGATTTTGAACAGTGGAGCGCTACTTCTAGGAACATCATTCTCACTGCATGGAAAGCGGCCAAGGACAATTCCCATGAAAGGAACAAGTGGTTCTCAGAGGCTGAATGGAGGAAACATGAGAGTAGGCAGGAAGCAATTGTCCAATATAGAAGAAAGGCTAAGTTAGGAAAGCTACCTCCTACAGCTGTGGAGCCTAGCAAGTACTTTCCTAAGCCCTATCATTATTTTGAAAGGCAAAAGATCAAGGCTGAAGAACAGAAGAAGAAGGACTCCAAAGGGAAGAAGCCTGCTGAAGCTGAGCCTGCTGCTGCTGCTGCTGTGAAAGCCAAAGTGCAAGCTGGAAAAGGCATAGTCATTAAAGAACCAGAGCAGAATTAGACTAAGATTAAAACTGAAGAATGTTGTAATCAAACATTTTGTGTAAATCATTGAAAGTGTATTAACAACAATGTATGAACAATTTTTGATAAATATACATTTCATGATTGTTCAGTAGAATGTGTCTAATTCTTGTTTGTTCTGTAATGCTGAATGAGTATACATGTGTGCTTTATTACATGTTTAAGTTTAACTCTGTTGTCATATATCTGTTTTACTTCATTTTATAATTTTTAATTATGAGTGATGTATATCATTGACTAAGGGTTATGACTTCTCCAAATAGGGGGAGATTGTTGGGTACATTGGTCAAATGTACCTGATTTGAAGAAGCCTCATCTAACTCAATGATATGCATCATAGTGTATTTGATGTTTGTTTGAGTTACTTGTGCAGGTTAGGAATACACTGGACTGAAGCTAAAAATTCTAAGTCCATGTGTCGACACCCAGAGGGAAAGTGTCGACACTTGAGAAAGCTTGTGTCGACACCCAGACAAGCAGTGTCGACACTTGGAGTCATTGTGTCGACACCTGGGAAGAAGAGTCGACACCAGTCAGAAAGTGTCGACACTTGGAGCTGTGTCGACACTCAGTGTAGAAGAATGCAGAAAAGCTGTGTCGACACTTAGCAGAAGTGTCGACACCTAGAAGAGCTGAGTCAACACCAGAAAGTGTCGACACTTGAAGTAAGTGTCGACACTCAGCAAAAGTCTGCAGAATCTAAGTACAAGTGTCGACACTCAACACAATGTGTCGACACTATGCAGAAGAGTCAACACTTGAAGTAAGTGTCGACACCCAGCACAATGTGTCGACACTTAGCTAAAGACTCAGTATTTAAAGAAAGTATCGACACTCAGCACAATGTGTCGACACACAACCAGAGGAGTCAACACTTGAAGAAAGTGTCGGCACTCAGCACAATGTGTCGACACTTAGTTGAAGACTCTACACTTGAAGAAAGTGTCGACACAAGGAGCTGTGTCGACACTTAGCAAAGTTCAGAAAAGTTACAAAATATTCTAAGTACAAGTGTCGACACTAAAGGAATGTGTCGACACTCAGCTGAAGAAACAAGATTGAAGACTTGTGTCGACACCAAGAAGCTGTGTCGACACTTGACAGTTTCAACACATGAAGATGTGTCGACACAAAGGAGATGTGTCGACACTTAGAAGAATACAGTTAAAGAATGAAGAACAAGTACTTGTGTCGACACTCAATTTCAGTGTCGACACATGCAGAAGTATCTGTGTCGAGACATACAAGGAATTGTGTCGACACCTTGTAGACTTGTGTCGACACTTACACTACTTGTGTCGACACTTAGTCTATAAGTGTCGACACTTAAGAACAGAAAGTCTCGACACTATCTGACAGTTAGAGAATTTCAAGAAGTGACTGGTTGACATGACAGCTGCCGATCCAGCCGGTCTACATCAACTGTCAGAGAAGTCAGAAGTCTGTTATGAACCGGACCAGCCGGTTACCATGAAGGAAGCCTATAAATAGGCCCCCATAGTTTACAGAAAGACATATAAGGTTGTTCATTATCATTACATGTTGTGAGAATAACTGAAGTGGTTGATCAGATTAAATCAAGAAGTGATACACTGAGGATCAACACAAGAAGATCAGGCAGTCCAACTGCAGATCTAAGAAGTTGGAGAGAGAGAGCTCCATCCAAGAATTCAGTCTTTGGAACTAAGGCTGAGAAGAAGAATTCAGAGTCATCTGGATTTCAAGAAGCAGAAGATTCATACTAATTCAGTTCTACTCAAGAAGCTTTGAAGAAAGCTAAGTCAGTTTGGATCAAGCTGAGTTCTTCCAAGAACTCTTCAAGAAACTCTCAACTCCTCTCATCTTTTCTGAGTTGTAGAGTTAGCAATTTTATTTCAATTACATCTTGTAAGATCCATTGGATCTGAGTGATTGTAAGCCTATTTTATAAAGGCTGAGGGTAGGGCTTGTTGCCTGAGTGTAGGAGTTGAAGAACTCTGAGTGTAGGCCTTAATTGGCTGAGTGTAGGCCTGGGTGGCTGAGTGTAGGCCTTTTGGCTGAGTGTAAGGCTTTGGGCCTGAGGTAGGAACCTAGTTTGGTTCTGAGTTAGTGGAGAAGTTTGGCCGAATCTAGTACACTGCTAGATAGGCGAAGGGGGAAAGTGGATGTACCCAAAGATTGGGGAACCACTATAAATTAGTGTGTCTTCTGTGCTGTGCTGTGAAATTACTGTGCTTATGCTGTAATTGCTGTTAGCTGTAGAATTCTGTGAAATAGCTGTTGTGCTGCCAAACAAATCTTAAAAAGGATTAGGTCACCTATTCACCCCCCCCCCCTCTAGGTGTTTAGGTACCATATCTTTCAATTTGGATTGAAGCTTTTTGTGGACAAATGAGTTCAGGAGTAAGCTCGCCGGAGAGGAGAAATTCCATGGCCAACAGCCGCCGCCGCCGTCGGGATCCGATTAAGGTCTGTTTCTCATCCTCTCCCCTTGTGCTAGCTTCCTAGATCATTTAGGAGATATTTCGAGCTCAGTTGAGCTTGGATCCATGTGAGGTGTGGGAAAAAATCCATGGTTTTTAATGGAGCTCGGGTTCGCCATAAACCGCCGTCTCCGGCGGCCAAGTCGCCGCCAAACGTTAGCCCCCACCTCAATGGAGGTGGTGGTGGTGGCCGGCCAGGGAGGTGGCCATATGGCCGGGAAATGCAAGTTGAAGATTCTCCAGGTCGGGGAAATCTCGGCCCTTGGCTAGAGGAGGACGATGAATGGATGACCTCCATTATTGCTTTGAGATTCATGCTATATTAACATATTAAACTTCGGTATTCTGTCACACTTTATGTTGTACCATGAGGGATAATTTTATGCCTCTTAGAGGCAGATTCAGAAAATATGTTCAACATATAAAATGTATCCCTAGGTCGTACCTTTAAAATAACACCATAAAGTTGTAATTTGGAGTACTACAGCTCCATGTAGGGTCATTCTACCAAGACTGGTCCTAGGCTAGGGCAGAGCTTTAAATGAGTGCCCAAGCCAAACCCTAAGTACACATGTCCTAAAATGTAGGTCATGCATGTGATTAGGTCATACTTAGGTACCTACCAAAAATGGCAATTTTTGGAAATTTTTATTCCATAAGTTTTTTAGAAGTATCATTTATTAAATTAATTAAATTTTTGGAGATCTACAACTCCAAATGCCCACAAATTTTGGTGACATGTCCATTAGGTCAATAAAAAACCATGGTAAAAATTTCAGGTCCTTTTGACCTCTGCATGTTTGGAAAATCCCACATGCATGAGATAGGTATATTGAAATTTGGTGTGCCTATAGTAAAACAAGAAAAATGGGAATTTAGCCCATTTGGACCATTTCATGTCCATGAAACTCTGTACAGAGGCTTATATGTATGATATACACCTCCCATTGGAAGGATGGGATTTTTGGGATCAAAAATCCCATTAAATATATTTATTAGAAATTAGGTACATTTGGAAATATAAATTTAAAAATAGGGCAATTACTTTATTAAATTCTGAAACTCTGTCACAAGCCCTAGTGGGATACTATAAACCTTTGGAAATTTTTATAAGCTTGTTTGGAAAGTTTATCTTGAGTTTTTAGTATAATTACTATATTGCCCTTTGTTGGGTACATTGGAAAATATGTAACAGATTTGAAGAAGTCTCACCCTACTCAATGATATGCATCAAGGTGTATTTGATGTGTTTTGAGTTTATATGTGTAGGTTAAGTAATTGCAGGAAATGCAGAAAAATTTCTAAGTCCATGTGTCGACACCTAGAGAAGTAGTGTCGACACTTATGAAGGCTTGTGTCGACACTGGAGAAAAGCTTTATCGACACTTGGAGTTAGTTGTGTCGACACCAGGAAAGGCTTTGTCGACACCAGAAAAAATTGTGTCGACACCAGGAGGCAGTGTCGACACACAGAGAAGAAAAGTTGACATCAACTGTGTCGGCACCAAAAGTCAGTGTCGACACACAGGAATACTTAGTCGACATCAAGTGTGTCGACACCAAGAGACAATGTCGACACACAGAAGTATTTGTCAACATCAACTATGTCGACACATAGGACTTGTGTCGACACACAGCAAAGATTCAACAAAATTAAAGTAAAGAAGTACTTGTGTCGACACAAAGGAGATGTGTCGACACTCAGCAAGTTTCAACAAAGTTAAATAGAAGAAGGCTTGTGTCGACAAAAAGGAGATGTGTCGACACTCAGCAAGTTTCAACAAATTTAAAGAGAAGAAGGTTTGTGTCGACACACAGAATCAGTGTCGACACATTCTAAAGAAGCTGTGTCGAGAAGCTGTTACAACAACAGAAGGAGTTGTATCGACACCACTAAGGCATGTGTCGACACTTAGTCCACTTGTGTCGACACTTAGTCTACTTGTGTCGACACATAATGAAGATCAGACTCGACACTTTCAGACAGAGACAGTATTTTCAAGAAGTAACTGGATGACTTGACAGCTGCCATTTCTAACCGGTCTACCGCAACTATCAATGCTGTCAGAAGGTTGTTAGAAACCGGATCAGCCGGTTACCATGGAGAAAGACTATATAAAGGCCTTCTCCTTCAGCAGAAAGATTGATTTTGGATTGATCACAGAAAAGATAGAAGATCTACATAGATTTCTAACAACACAAAAAAAGAAAAAGACCTTCGATAGAAGATCTAAGAAGTTGGAGAGAGAGAGCTCCATCTAAGAAGAGCAGTTGCTGAACCAAGCTGCCAAGAATGATTCAGATTGTGATCTGAATCTCAAGTCAGAAGCTGATTGAAGATCAACTTCTCAGGAGATTCAACCCTACTGAGTTCAGATTCAAGAAACTTTGAAGAAAGCTAAGAGAGGTTGATCTCTGCCAAGTTCTTCCAAGAACTGTTCAAGAAGCCATCCATCCCTTCTCTCTCTATCTGGGTGGTGGTTAATTATTTTGTAAACACTATTTTCTGTAGGATCTATTCTAGATCTGAGTTGTAAGCCTATTATATAAAGGCTGAGTGTAGGAGAATAGTTTCTCTGAGTTGTAGGGTTGTGAGCCTGAGGTGTAGGAGATTGTGATCTCTGAGTGTAGGCCTTGTTGAAGGCTGAGGTAGGGCAGTTGGCCTGAGTTGTAGGAGTGTGGATACACTTTGAGTTGTAGGAACCTGGTTTGGGTTCTGAGCTATAAGATCTAAGGATCTGAGGTGAAGTGCAGAAGTTAGGCCGAATCTAGTACACTGCTAGATAGGCGAAGGGGGAAAGTGGATGTACCCAGACCTTGGGGAACCACTATAAAAACTGTGTGCACTCTCTGATTGATTGTTGATGTGATTGTGGTGCAGTGTTAGCAGTAGATTTGTAGTTTATTATTAGTTAAGTGAACAGCTTTTCTGCCTTAAAAGAAAAACGGGAATTACACCTATTCACCCCCCCCCCCCTTCTAGGTGGTTAGGCACTAATTCATTCAAGTGGTATCAGAGGGAGGTTCCTCAAAGAAGGACTTAATAGTCTAAGTGAGATCCTTAAGGCAGATTCAAGAATCAAGAAAATGGGTTCAGCGGAAAATCTTAAGGAGCTGGGTTCTATGAAATTACCCATATGCAGAAAGTAGATATTTGGCATCTGGAAAGAAAGGGTCAGGCTATTTATGGAGGCTTCTAATCCAAGGATCTATATTACAGTCAAGGAAGGTCCTTATGTTCCAATGAAGATATCAATTCTGGATGAAAACCAAAGAATTCCTATGGATTATTCAGAGATGACCAAGGACGAGATCATCTTGGCCACTATGGATAAGAGAGCCCAGAACATCATAGTGAGTGCCATTGATGATGCAACCTTTCAGAATTTGATTCAGTGCAAGACCTCCAAGGAAATGTGGGATACTTTAATAGTCTACATGGAGGGATCTGAAGAAGTAAGACAAGATAGCAAATCTATGCTAAACCAAGAATATGAAAGTTTCAGACAAGGAAAGTCTGACAGTATAACTGAGTGCTATAAAAATTTCTATAGGATTATAAATGAGCTGATGTCATATGGAAGAATCTTCAGTACCTATGAACTGAATGATAAATTCCTAAGATCTCTGACAAAGGATTGGGATACTAAGATTTGTGTCATTAGGTAAGTGGCCAAACCTGCAGATATCTCTCCACCAACCTTATTTGGAAAACTGCTGTCATATGAGATGCAGCTAATGGCAAGGAAAGAAGAAGAGAAAAGTGCAAGAGTGGAGCATAGAGAAAAGTCTATGGCCTTCAAGGTTGAAGCCACTAAGAAAAATAGGAGGATGTCTCCATCACCTCCTAAGATTGTTGCTGAAACTGCTTCAGAAAATTAAGACAATTAGAATTCAGATAGCAGTGACTCAGATGAAGATTTTACAGCACTTACAAGACAGTTTCAGAGATTCCTAAAGAAGAAGTAGTGAAAGTCTAAGCCTTCCACATCTCATCATAAGGATGAGTATTATCAAAAGAGGAAGTCATCCAGGAAAGACAAGAGCAGATCTAAGCCAAGCAAATCTTCTACATCAAAGATAGTTTGCTACTGCTGTAACAAGCCTGGACATGTTGTGGCTGAGTGTACAAATAAAAGAAAAGAGACTGCAGATAAAAAGAAGAGTCAACACCAGAGCAAGAAGGAGAAGTCCTTTGTTGCTAAGAAGGAGAATACCTTATCAGACCAATCTACTTCAGAGTCAGAATCTGAAGGTGAGGCCTACATTGGTCTATATGCAGCAGATGAAGAAGAAGAGTTTCTCCAGGTGATGAACTCTATATATGAACAAGAAGACCATTAGTGCAAGGGACTGATGGCTGTGTCAGAGGAAGACAAGTGCTAGGATCAGCCTGGTCCTAATAAGGTACAATGTATTTCTAGAATTTCAGATTGCAGTACTGAGTTAGAGTCAGCAACATCTGCATCAAGTGATGTGGATGTGTCTGAGTCTGAAGGTGATATTCATCAGTTGATAGATGAATATGGATACTTGCTGCAGGCACTTAAGAAGAGCAAAAACTTGGCTAAAAATCTGGCTAAGGAAATTGCAGATCTTAAGATGGCTGCATCTGGGTCAGAGAAATTGCTGGATCATAAGTTGAATGAGATAGCCAGACTGAAAAACATTAATGTTATTCAGATGGGTACTATCACATTCAAGAATGATCAGATTAGAAATCTGGAGGTTAGACTTCAGAAAGAGAAAGAGATTGTAGCTAGTTTTTCTAAACATAAATCTATATTTCCCTTGATTGATGAGTTTGTACCTCAAAAGGGTAAAGCTGGATTAGGGTTTAAGAAACTGCATGGACTGCTAAGTGCAAATCTAAAGGCAAATCCTCAACTCAAAACAAGAAGCCTGCTGTAGACAATTCAGCTAGGGTTGTACCTAAACAAAGGTACAACAAGTTTGAGTGCTGGTGTTGTGGCAAGGTAGGCCACTTTGCCTTAGATTGTTGGCACAATTCTAGTGTCAAGGAGAGTAGCAATCTGCCTGCTAGAAGCGCTACAGGTAGATTTGTTAAAATTCAGACTAACTTGCACCAAGGACCCAAAAGTTATTTTGGTTCTAAGGTTAAGTAATCTATGTTGTAGGTGAGTCCAAGTTGCCATGCCCCAATATGGTACTTGGACATTAGATGTTCCAGGCACATGACTGGAATAAGGGGGTTGCTGAAGGACTACACACCTATCATGGATGACCCTAAAGTAACCTTTGGTGGTTCTGAAAAAAGGAATCATTAAAGGTTTTGGTAACGTTTCTAGTAACCTGATTACCATCACTCAAGTGGCCTATGTGAAAGGTTTGAAACACAACCTTATAAACATTAGTCAGCTGAGTGATTTAGGATATGACATTTCATTTATTAAGAATAGATGTCATATCAAAAGGTCAAGTGATCAAAAGGTCATATTGACAGGATATAGAAAGAGAAATGTTTATTATCTTAACTTTGTGTGTGAGAACAATGTTTCTCCTATTTGTCTTGTAGCTGATGAGAGAGTCTCACATTGTGTTAAATGGCACAAGAGGCTGGCCCATCTTAACTACAAGACTATTGGCCAACTCTTTAGCAAAGAGTTAGTGAGAAATGGTCCTCAAGTTAAGTGTATAAAGGATGGGATATGCTCAGCTTGTCAAAAAGGCAAGCAGACCAAATCCACCTTTCATAGCCTTGAAAACAACGATTCAGTGAGGTGTCTATACCTCTTACATATGGATCTATTTGGTCATATTCCAATTCACAGTCTAGGTAGGAAGGTATACACATTTGTGGTAGGATATTCCTGGATGTTCTTTCTAAGACAAAAATCTGAAACCCCAAGTGTCTTATATAGTTTTGTTAAACAAATTCAGAATGAGTTGGACAGTACAGTGGTCAAAATCAGAAGTGACCATGGCACTGAAATTCAGTCTGAAAGTATGACAAAACTGTGTGAAGAATTTGGGATTTTTCAAGAATTTTCCTCACCTCGAACACCTCAGCAAAATAGTATTGCTGAAAGGAAGAATAGAACTTTGATTGAGGCTGGTAGAACTCTATTGAGGACACTTCTCTCCCAGAATATTTCTCGGCTGAGGCAGTAAACACTACATGTCATGTGATCAATAGGGCTACTATCACCAAGAGCCACAAAAAGACTCCCTATGAGATTGTGAAGGGCAGAAAACCAAACTTATCCTATTTTAGGATCCTTGGTTGCAAGTGCTATATACTTAACAATGACAAGTCTTATCTAACCAAGTTTGCTGCCAAATCCCAAGATGGGATATTGATGCGTGTAATACGGCAAGCGCACCGGTCGCACAAGTAATAAAGTTTTGGGAGTAAATCCTCAAGTGTCGGTCTCTTGAGGAATGCAATTAGCATAGAACGGCAACAGTACTGAGAATATCGTTATGAGAGTTAAAAATAGAACAAAAAGAAAATAGCGGACTCGGGAGATTGTGGATGTTTGATCTACTGAACTAGTAAAAGCTATGCGGGTCGACGACACAGCTTTGCAAGGTGAAATGGGTTTGTCGGCCGCTATGCCGAACTTCAGTTGGGCGAGTGGAAGGGAAACTAATGGATTGCAGCGTTCTTGTGTGGATTGCAATCGGACAAGGCACAGGAATGAAGTGGATGTGGGGTGAGTGAGGCGCATTCACAGACAGAACTCACAATAATAAGAAGAAACTAACATTCCATTAACTAGAAAGTAAACTTGATGTTCAGGGATGGAAATGTTCATTACACTGCTCAAAATATTCATAACACAGAGGAAGGGGAAGAGGAGTAAACCAAAAGAGAATGAAGATCCACCGCGGGTCATGGCCGGAGTAGCGAGTTGTCAATCCACTTCCGGGCTCAGTCCAAGGAGGCTTCCGGTACCAATGATCTGTCACCTCGAAGGCCTTTAAGTCCGTTCTCTAGGTTATCTACTTCACCAACTCTGCAGGAAAGCTTGGACTTGAAGTCATCAATGGCCGAGGGCTTCGCCGGAGTGTTGGAAAGCTTCGGAGTAAGTGGAAATGGCTTCCCGGCGAAGTTGGAAGTGATGGAGCAGATGGAGAGGTGAAAAGGTGATTCCCGCGCACTCTCCGATCGCAGCAAATGACAGGCGTTGACCTAAAACGTGGAGCAGGGCCTTTTATACGGAGACAGCAGAACCAGTGCGCACGATCAGTGGCGCACGACCAGTGATCGTGCGTACTGTAGGTCGATGATCGTGCGGCTTTTCCAAATAAACCTGCAACCTGGACAAGAAGCATCAGCATATATGCGCACGAGCAGTGGCGCACGACCAGTGGTCGTGTGCACTATGGCTAGTGCTCGTGCGATTACCGAGACAGGGTTATGAAAAAGGGGGTGTAATGCGCACGAACAGTGGCGCATGACCAGTGCTCGTGCGCAGTAAGTCCAGTGGTCGTGCGCTTACCCCAGGCTGATTCAATAGAAAACGTAGAGTAGTGCGCACGATCGGGGGCGCACGACCAGTGGTCGTGTGCATTAGATCCCCTGATCGTGCGCAGTATTCCTGTTTCACAATCATCCCAGAACACGCACACGACCCCTGTACCAGCAGAAGGGGCAGAAAGGCCACCAGAACGTGCACACCACATCCCCGAGATAGGGCTAAAGAATAACAACAGAAATGGAAACACAGAGAGCACACAGAAGCGGGCCTATAGTGCACTTAATCGTGAAATAGGTACATAAACACAAATAAGCAATAAAGGCTCTTAAGTGTAGTGCTAAGGCGATAAAACTAGCCCAGATGAGTCCAAAAATCAGTGTAAAATGTGGACTCATCAGATATTTGTTGGGTACAACAACAATAGTAACGCTTATAGGGTCTACAACTTGGTTACTCAAGTTATAGAAGAGTCTATACATGTAGTCTTTGATGAAACAAGACTGAATAACTGTGAGTTGCCAAGTAGTGCTTGCAGTTCTACGGGTTTAAATGAGAGAATGGACAAGCTTATAATTACAGAAGATTCTACTGCAAATCAGGAAGTGGAAAATGATGGCTGCTGTCCAGGGGGAGTACAAGACTCTCTAGATGCTGAAGAACACCAAGAGGTGCAGCTTAATGAAGAGGCTAGAGGTGTACAACCTGAAGATAGACTACCTCCAGCTAATGTACACTTAAAGAATCATCCAGCAAATCATATAATAGGTGATCCAAGACAAGGAGTGCAAACAAGAAGCAGGAATCTGAGCATAGTTCTTTGCTCCAGCTTCCTATCTCAAGTGGAACCAAAGAAATTTGAAGAAGCTATTCTAGAACCACATTGGATTGATTCCATGCAAGAGGAGCTGAATCAGTTCAGAAGATGCAAGGTCTGAAAGCTAGTTCCTAAACCAAAAGACAAAAATATCATTGGAACAAAGTGGATCTTTAGGAACAAATTGGATGAGAATGAGATCATTGTGAAGAATAAAGCAAGACTTATTGCAAAAGGATACAGGCAGGAAGAAGGTATTGACTTTGATCAAACCTTTGCCACAGTAGCAAGACTGGAGGAAATCAGGATGTTCCTTTCTTATGCAAAATATCAAGGCTTTAAGGTATTTCAAATGGACATAAAGTCAGCTTTCCTTAATGGAAATCTAAAGGAAGAATTATATGTAGAGCAGCCCTCAGGTTTTGTTGATCCTCTCAAACCTGATTATGTTTGTAGACTTACTAAAGCACTGTATGGGTTGAAATAAGCCCCAAGGGCTTGGTATGAAACTCTGTTGGAACACCCTATTATTGATTTGGGCAAGGATCACTATGTCTCTTAGGAAACCTGTTTTGACCTCATTGTATGGATCTAAAGGTCAATTAGAATTGAGTCTAAAGGTTAGTAGTTTGGTTTGAAAGCTGCCCTCAAGACCAAGTTTTTCTGTTTTGGAGAACAAGTCATTTCGTCGAGCTCAGTACGACGAATCATCGAACTCCAATCGACGATCATTGAGCTCAGTTCGACGAATCGCCGAAGTCCATTCGACGATCGTTGAGCTCAACTTTAACAAGTCGACGAACTCCATTCGACGATCTTCTAGCTCAGATCGACGATCTTGACTCCAGTTTAATTCTCTATCTCTGAGCTCAGTTCGACGATAGTTGAGCTCAGATCGACGATCTTTGTTTCTGTCCAAGTCCAAGTCTCTGAGCTCAGTTCAACGATAGTGGAGCTCAGTTCGACGTTTTTCTAAAGAGTTCAATGATTTTCAAGATTCAAATTCAGACAGTTGAGGAATTATTGTCAGCAATTAATTCAGAGATCTTGTAGCCATTTTTAATTAATCTGGAGCAAGTTTCAATGAATTTTCAAGGAATGTTTTATTGGACTTTCCTCTAGAAGACAATTGCAATTAAGGAAGTCATTTATGACAGGCTAACGGCTATCTTGGACAGAGGATCATTTCTATTCATAGAAAAGGAATAAAATATTTGATTTTTCATTCCTGTTGTAGAAGAACAAGAAGTCAGAAACCTATTCTCTGCAACAACAACTCTTACAACACAATTACACAAGAGAAAGAAAGAGAGTTACAGACATTCTCAGTCTCAAAGATTCATACAAGAACACTCATCACAAAAGGAGATCAATCAACTGAAACTTTCAGATCTCTCTTGCTTCAAGTGTTCAAAGGCCATCATCATTCAAGACTCCAGACACCTCACATTTTAGTTGTTGCTGAAATCATCATTTGCTGGAGATCAAATCATTTGAAGGCCTATCACCCTACTACAAAGCTTCACTTCCTGAACAACTTAAGATCTCAGGGGGAGCTTTGACAACATCCACTATCTTCTCTCTGACTGTTGACAAAGGAGATCTTCTCATCCCTCTCTCTCTCTCTCTCTCTCTCTCTCTCTCTCTCTCTCTCTGCTGTAAAGGGTTTTTCAAACTCCCTTCAAAAGTTTGTGATTGGTTTCTGAGACCTTATCAAAACTCAGTGGTGGCAATACACCTGATCAAAAAATTTGGTTTGGTTTTTGAGCACCTTATCAAAAGCTCATTGGTGCCCAGGACACCTGATCAACTCATCCTGCAGTGGATTCCTACCTAGAGTGGTAGAAGAGTGGATGTACCCAGGTTGATTGGGGAACCACTATAGCTCCTTGTTTCATCTGGTTGCTTACTTTATTTTTGTTTCTAGCTGTGATTTGTGATTGCTTTGTGATTGCTTCTTGTTTAGATTACTTTATATTATTTACTTCCCTGTTCACTTAGGATTACAACAACTGTTGTAAAAAGTTTTTAGCAAGCACCATACTCTATTCACCCCCCCCCCCCCTCTAGAGTATATCAGATCTAACTTGCACTTTCAATTGCTATCAAAGCGAGGTTGGTTAAAAATACCACATCTCAGTGGTTGCACAGGCTAACACCTGAACCCAAAGATTCCTATAGTTAGATCTGCTTGTTTTGATTTTGTTATTAGAATTACTTCTTCACAAAACATGGCCCAAAACAAAGATTATGCTAGCACCAGACCTCCAGTGTGGAATCTATCCAAGTTTGCACTTTGGAAGGCAAGGATTAGACTCTACATGAATTCTATTGATGAGGACATCTTCAATTCTGTTTTGACAGTGTGTCCAAGACCTCCAGAGAACACAAGTACAAATGCTGTTCCACCTCCTTCAGGAACAGATGCAGAGATCAAGAAGTGGAAAGTAGCAGATGCAAAGGCTATGAATATCTTAGCCCAGACTATGTCTGATGACATTTTCCAAAAGGTAGCTGAATGCAACTCAGCAAAGGACATCTTGGACAAGCTATCTGAAATAGTCTCAGGATCTGCTGATGAAAAAAAAGACAGAAGATCTCACCTCATTACCCAATATGAGAACTTCAAGAAAGGAGAAGCTGAGTCAGTATCAGACATGTATAATAGACTCAGTCTGATAGTCAATGAACTAAAAACTTTGGATAAATAAATTTCACTGACTGAGCTAAATGATAAAATCCTAATGTGCTTCCCAAGCACTTGGGACTCAAGGATCTGACCAATCAAGGATGCCAGAAGTCTGAATGAGATTACAACAGAAGCTCTATTGGGCAAGCTCAAGTCTTATGAGATGCTCATTAAAAATAGAGAAGAAGAGCAGAAGGCTGCCTCACCAGCCACAAGAAAGGGAAAGTCAATAGCTTTCAAAGCCACTGAAGATCAGCCTGAAGACAAGGTCACAGGCAATGATGAGCTGCTTAGCTTACTGGCCAAAAGATTTTACAAATTGACCAGAAAGGACTTAAGGAAGAGATCATACAAAGAGCATGACAAGCCAAGGTATGATAAATCAAATAATAATGAAATTATTTGCTTTGGTTGCAGGAAATCGGGCCACATTGTGCCTGAATGTCTAGAGAATAAAAAGAAGGACAGAAAGGACAAGAAAGAAAGAAGAAAAGACGAGGACTTCAAGAAGAACAGCAATGGCAAAACCTCCTTAAGCAAGAACAAAAACACAAGGAAGGGATTTGTTGCTGAATATTGGAGTGAGACAGAAGAGGAATCTGAAGCTTCATCCAGCTCAAGTGATGATGAGGATGATGCTGAAGAAAAGGAATTCTGCATGATGGCTATCAATGCCTCACAACACAATTCTGATGTGGAAGAGTCAGAGTCAGACTTAGAGACTCAACTTGAAGAGGACTGGGTAATAAGTTCTTTTGATTTTAATTCTGAGGACTTTAAGTATGAATTTAAAGCACTATGTTTAGACTTATTAAAATCTGAGAAGGAAATCATTTCTCTCAGAAATCAATTATCTGAACATAGTACCTTAAAATCAGAAAACCTCAAACTCTCTAAGGAGTTGGAGTGCTATAGGGAGCAGATAGCTTCACTGAAAAATGAGCCATCAGAGGCCAAAAAGCTTGAAGAATCCCTTAATGGGAGAAGAATCAAGCTAATGGACATCACAAGCACAGTGAACTCTAGATTCAACAGTACACTGGGCTTGGGTGCTTCATCCAGCCAACCTATAGTACTAACAACCACAATTACGTTTATCTCTGATAAAGGTAAGGGAGTTGTAGAGGTAGCTAGGAAAAATTCTGACTTACCTAAGAAACCAAGAATTCAACAGAAATTGTCGAACGGAGTTAGGCGATCGTCGAATGCAGATCGACGATCTCAGGCAAAATCGTCGAACTCAGGTCGAAGATCTCTATACCCTGAACTCTGCCATAGTCGATCGTCGAACGGAGCTCGCCGATCTGACCCAAGATCGTCGAACGCAGCTCAACGATCGTCGAGCAGAGATCAGAGATTTGAAAACTTTTTCAAGGGTAAATCAAAATCCAAACCTAGGGGTCCTTCATCCCAAAGATTTAACCGTTATACTGAATGGATAATACCTCCAAGGTGATATCATCCTGAAGGTTATAAGAGTCAACCAGGGATGTCATTTATTTCTGAATTTAAAGGTTATCAACTAGGCCCAAGGTAAATTGGGTCAAAAACAAGTAAATTGCTTTATGTGCACGTGAAGACCTATCCAACATCAAAACAACAATGGTATCTGGATAGTGGGTGCTCAAAGCACGTGATAGGAAGCAAGGACAATCTCACATCCTTCAAAGCCAAGCTTGGACCCAAAGTCATATTTGGTGATTCAAACTTTGGACTAACAAAAGGATATGGTGCAGTCCAGATTGGCACAGTCACATTCAAGAAAGTAGCCTATATGGAAGGACTGAAGCACAACTTGATCAGCATCGGTCAGCTATATGATGAAGGCTACCAAGTGACTTTCAGCAAATCCTTATACAGGATCAAGTCAGAGGACAACACAACTGTGTTGACAGGTAAAAGGAAAGGTAACATCTATTTAGTAGACTTTCTTTCAACTGAAGTAGATATTTGCCTGTTTAACTCTGTTATTAGACCTAATGTATTATGGCATAAGAGACTAGAACATATAAATCTTAGAACAATTGCTAGGCTATCCAAGGACTACCTTGTTAGAGGACTACCTTATGGCCCCTACAAGAAGGAAGGACTCTGCATGGCTTGTCAATTAGGCAAGCAAACTAAAAATAGTTTCAAGTCACTTAATAAGAGTGATTCACCTAGGATTTTGTATCTGTTACACATGGATCTTTTTGGACCCATTACAGTACAAAGCTTAGGAGGGAAATCTTACACTTTAGTAGTTATAGATGACTTCTCTAGATTCACATGGATGTTCTTTCTGAGAAAGAAGTCTGATAACTTTAAGTGTTTGACAGATTTTCTCAAATGCATACAGACTGAGTTCAATACTCACATTGCCCTGATCAGAAGTGATCATGGGATAGAGTTTGATTCTCTTCTTATGCAAGAGTTCTGTCAGAGTGAAGGGATCAGACATACTTTCTCAGCTCCTAGAACTCCTCAACAAAATGGGGTAGCTGAAAGGAAAAATAGAACCCTTATTGAATCTGCCACTACATTGTTGTCAGATGCTCACCTTCCTCTATCTTTTTGGGCAGAGGCAGTGAACAGCTCCAACTATGTGTTGAATAAAAGTTTAATACATAAACTGAAGGGCAAGACTCTCTATGAATTACTCAAAGGGAAGAAACCTAAAGTAACTATTTTAGAATTTTTGGTTGTATCTGTTATATTCACAATAATGACAAGAAGTATTTAGCAAAATTTCAAGCTAAAGCTGATGAAGGAGTGTTTCTGGGATACTCCATGATCAGTAAGGCTTATAAGGTATATAATAAATCAACTCTCAAAATTGAAGAATATGTGCATATATCTTTTGATGAATCTAACATGTCTTTCAAGGAGAAGAACACTTCTACCATAGAACCTTTGCAGGTACATTCTCTTGCTGAAGACTTGAAGAGATTACAAATCATTCAAAAAGAGGAAAGCAGTGAAGATGAAGAAGACATTCAACACCTTGAGGAGAAACTTCTTGAAGTGCCAGTTATTATACCACCAGAGGAAACAATAACACAGGTTGGTGAACAATCAACACCTCCTGTTGATTTAGTAACATCAAGAGACCATCCAATCTCCCAAGTGATTGGAGACATCTCAGCTGGTGTGCAAACTAGAAATCAGGTCAACCAAAACCTGTTGCACACTTGCTTCCTATCTCAAATTGAACCTCAATCCATTCAAGATGTAGAGCAAGATCCACACTAGATCATTGCAATGCAAGAAGAGTTGCATCAATTTGAAAGGAACGAAGTTTGGGAACTAGTACCAAGGCCTAAGGATCACTCCATTGTTGGAACAAAGTGGGTGTTCAAAAACAAGTTGGATGATCAAGGAGTCATTGTAAGGAACAAGGCAAGGCTAGTTGCTCAAGGGTACTCTCAAGAAGAAGGGATAGATTATGACCAGACTTTTGCACCAGTTGCAAGGTTGGAGGCCATAAGAATCTTCTTAGCATATGCATCACACAAAGGTTTAAAAGTGCACCAGATGGATGTAAAGAGTGCTTTTCTTAATGGAGATATCAAAGAAGAAGTCTATGTCAGACAACCTCCAGGTTTTATCTCTCCAACTCATCCTGATTATGTTTTCAAATTGCACAAAGCATTATATGGTCTCAAGCAAGCTCCTAGAGCATGGTATGAGACCCTAGCATGCTTTCTTCTGAAAAATGAATTTATAAGGGGTAGAGTGGACCAAACTCTTTTTATTAGAACCCATAAGTCTCATACCCTACTAGCACAGATCTATGTAGATGATATTATATTTGGTTCTACTGATTCAAATTTGTGCAGAAGGTTCTCCACTCTAATGCATTCTAAATTTGAAATGAGTATCATGGGTGAGATATCCTTCTTTCTAGGATTGCAAATCAAACAACATGCTGAAGGCATATTTATTTCTCAAACCAAGTATGCAAAAGAATTGGTTAAGAAATTTGGTATGTCTGAAGCATCATGTATGAAAACACCTATGCCTACTAATGTTGTATTAGATGCTGATGAACATGGGAAACCTGTTGATGAGACAACATATAGAGCAATTATTGGCTCTTTACTGTACCTTACAGCTAGTAGACCTGACATAATGTTTGCTACATGCATATGTGCTATTTTCCAAGTAAGCCCTAGAGAGTCACACCTAACATTAGTAAAAAGGATTCTCAGGTATGTAAAAAGTTGTCCAAATTTAGGTCTCTGGTATCCAAAAGATTCAGTATTTGACTTAACTGGATTTTCTGATGCTGATTATGCTGGATGCAGAATAGACAGGAAAAGCACCAGTGGAACTTGTCAGTTTCTTGGTGACAGACTTGTCTCCTGGTTTTGCAAGAAACAAACATCTGTGTCAACTTCAACTGCTGAAGCTGAATATATGGCTGCAGGTAGTTGTTGTTCACAAATCTTGTGGATTAAAAACCAACTCCTAGACTATGGCTACAACTTAGAGAAGTCTAAAATCTTTTGTGATAATACCAGTGCAATATCTATATCTCAAAATCCAGTCCTCCATAGTAGGATAAAATACATAGAAATTAGCCATCACTTTTTAAGGGATAATGTTGAGAAAAATAAAATTGAACTTCAATATATCCCAACTAATTTACAAAGGGGAGATATTTTCACCAAACCCTTGGATGAAAAGAAACACACCTTCTTCCTGAATAAGTTAGGAATGTTAGATGGAGGAAGTCTAAAATAATATCCAAGATTTTAAAACTCTAAAAATGACCAAGACTAGGCAAACTTCTTAATTTTTCTAGTGTCTAGAGTGTTTCTGGTCTCTGAACTGTGCTTGACGAATTTCCCCCAGATCGTCGAACGGAGATCGACGCTTTCCAAAATCATCGACCAGAGTTCAGCGCTTCTCAAATTGTGCTTAACTATTTCTCCAGGTCAGCGATCGTCAAACAAAGCTCGACGATTTTGTTTTCTGAACTATCGTCGAACGGAGCTCAACGCTCTCCAATATCGTCGAACGGAGATCGACGATGTTGACGACCTTTCAGTTTCCTTAAAATCCCTGATCGTCGAACAGAGTTCAACGATCTTTCCTTTTCTGCGTCGAACTCTAATATAAAATTCATTTTTTCGGTCGTCGTTCTCTCTTTGCGCCTTCATTCTCTCTATAAATTTTCTCCTTCCCTCCAAATTTCTCTACACTTGGTCGTTTGTTTGTTGATTTTTGCAGGAATCAATGGCCGTCTCAGTTGCAGTTCTTGCCGCAATGAAATTTGATGCAGGTTTTGACATTGACATGGATTCTTTCAGCACCAGTGATCAAATCTTCCAAGATATACTAGAACTTTTCAAGGAACAAAAGCTAGTTACAATAATGACTACCAGGATCAAGTTAGTTGCTGATGAAATAAAGGAATGGGTATATACTGCCCACAACCAGGATCAGAATACAGTTGTTGGATCAATTTCAGGAACCCAGGTATCTCTCACACCTGCTGCCCTGATAGAGATTTTCGGATTGAATTCTGGAGAAGACTTTGCTGAACTGTCTGGAGAAGAATTTTCTGATTTGCTTAATAGAATGGGACATTCAGATGCAAACCCTAGCAAACTCCTGAAAAAAATCTATCTGTGGAGTACAGATTCTTGGCTGATGTTGTAGGAAAGGTGTTATTGGCCAAACACTCAGCCCATGATACCATCTCCAGGTATCATCTATGTTTGATGGGTGCTCTTGTAGATAAGAAATATTTGAACTGGGGAGAAGTTTTCTTTGACTTAATTAAGAAGAAGATCAACAAGAATTTTGTTAATTATGGGAGGATATTAGGGCTATTTCTTCAGAATAGATGCACTGCTCTGCTAGTTTCCAGTGGGGTGCACATCAATGCCTCCAAGAGGCTCTTCTGTGCCCTGTTTGGAAAGTGTGACAGGCAAATAGTGAAGCCCAGCAGGCTCTCTGCAAGTGCAACTTTAGGCACAAGGACTGTTGCAGTCTCTTCCCCTCAAGTCTCTGCCCCTGTAGAAGACTTTCCTGCTTCTTCTCCTCCTCCTCCACCTTTTATTTCATCTCCACCAGTCACAACCACCATTACAGTTTCCTCCACCATCATAATTTCAACCCCATATCCAACTTCTATCCATACTCCAACTCTTCCACTAACTGAAGAAATCTTCCACCCTTTACATCACTACCCTCAACAAGATATTGACTCATCATCTCATCTCCCATCTTTCAATCTGATAGATGATTCCTTTATGGATGATTCTCCTTCATCCCCTCCTGATCTAACCTCTTCATCCACATCATATCAACAATTGCATCAAGATATCATTGTACAACCCTCCTTCACACCCTCTATTTCAACCCCATTATCTTCAATTTTCACAATCCCCATATCTCAACCTTCATTTCCACCATCCACCAGCTCTCCACCCACATCTCCAGCTGCTACACCTTCAGTCTCTACCTCTGCTCAAGCCCCTCTTGAGAATGTATATCTTCCAGCTTTAGCAGACAGACTCTATGAGCTGATAGCTCCCAGGCTATCACTCCTATTGGAGACCTCCTTGACTCCACTTCTCAAGTCAGTTGCAGACCTGTCTGCCAGGCTCTCCTCTCTCATTTCTCCTCAGGCAATCCCTTTATCTGGGTGCCTTGATCCAGTCCTGACTGAATCTAGGCAGGGGGAGATGCCTCATGAAGTGGACAGATTGCATGTTGCTTCTGTTACTTCAGTTCAAGCTCAAGCCTCAACATCTCAAGTTACAGTTTCTCAATGGACCTCAGGTCACTATTATCAGATTTTGATTCTATTTATTTCAGCTGTCTTCCAGAGCACACTGCAGTCCAGCCATCTGAAGACCTCTCTAAGGCCATTGTGCCTATTTCAAGCTGTGACACCAGTTTAATACATTCTTTTGTAAAGTCCCTTTCTGCTGCTGCTCCTTCAGTTTTTGTTGAAAGTACTGATATTGTTGATATTGCTGTTAATTCTGATGCTTTAATATCTGAGGATATACATATGACAGAGGCACTTATTCTTGAGCCTGCTGTTATTGCTACTATTGCCCCTTCTAATGATGATTTTCCAGCATCAACTGATACTACTGCTGATGTTATTTCTATTACTGAAACTGTTGTATCTACTGCTCCTGCCATGACCTCTTCTACCAGTGTTATTTCTACTACTCTTTTTGTTGTTGCTGTTACTACTATTGCTGTCACTGCTATTACATCTGCTCAATCACAACAACAGATAGACTATCTCAAAAGGATTGATGCACTATATGATGATCAAAGCTCAGAAAGTGATCAGTTCAGGACTGATTCAGATGATTCCTCTGCAACTATTGCAAGGAAAAGGAAGGCCAGAAGCAAGGCTATGAAAAGGGTTCCTCCAGCAAAAGTCAAAGATACCAATGATATTCCTTATTACATGCTGCATAGCTGCCCTATCACAGAACATTGGATGTAATATTCCAAAAATCAACTAAAGGCTATGAAGAAAAAGAGAAGATATGACAAAGGTTCCTCTCAGTTCTATCCTCCTCCTCCTCCTCCCTCACCTGATGAAGGTGGAGGTGGTAGTTCTGTTGTTCAAACTTCTGCCAGAAGCCAATCCTCTTATCAACCTCAAGGAAGATCTTAATATAAAGGAAGCCAATCCAGAGGCTATCAGTCAAGGAGAGGAAACTACAGAGGAGACCAAAGAGAATTTCATGTCTATTCCAAAGGACATTCCAGGCAACACCCTTATTCAAGGGAAGGACAAGTTTCCACTGAAACTACTTCAGGTCCCTTTCCCTACAAGCTTAAAGAGTTAGTCTCCTCCAGAGCTCCTCCAGACAATCCCTCAAATAGATATGAGCCTCCAGTTCTTTTTGAGGATCCAGAGAATAATCCTACTTCATGGACAGCTAGGTTGAAAGAATTAGCTGCTCTGGACCAGATCAAGAAAGCCAGAGAACAAGGCAAAGACACCTCCGGTATTACTACATTATCAGATCAAAGGAAAAAGGAACTTGAAAGATATTCATCCAGCAATTTTTTTGATTCAGAAAGCTACATGAAGCTGCACCCTGAAGCTGTAGTGCCCAGGCCCAAGAAACAAACCTCTTTAGGTGCAGCTGATGACAGAAGATCTAAAAAGGAAGCTCTTAATCCAAACACAGAAATAGTACTTATAAAGAGCAAGGAAAAGGAGTAATTCTGTAAGATGACAATATATTCTGTTTTGTAAACTATCTGAGATTATGTATGTGATTCTGCAATGTTTTGTTGTTATATTGTTATTCTGTATGTTTTTAATTTTCCAATTTCTGTAAATATTAATCCTAACCCAAATATGGGGAGATTGTTAGAACACCCTATTACTGATTTGGGCAACGATCACTATGTCTCTTAGGAAACCTGTTTTGACCTCATTGTATAGATCTAAAGGTCAATTAGAATTGAGTCTAATGGTTAGTAGTTAGGTTTGAAAGCTGCCCTCAAGACCAGGTTTTTCTGTTTTGGAGAACAAGTCATTTCGTCGAGCTCAGTACGACGAATCGTCGAACTCCAATCGACGATCGTTCAGCTCACCTCGACGAATCGTCGAACTCCATTCGATGATCGCTGAGCTCAACTTCAACAAGTCATCGAACTCCATTCGACGATCTTCGAGCTCAGATCGATGATCTTGACTCCAGTTTAAATCTCTATCTCTGAGCTCAGTTCGACGATAGTTGAGCTCAGATCGACGATCTTTGTTTCTGTCCAAGTCCAAGTCTCTGAGCTCAGTTCAACGATAGTGGAGCTCAATTCGACATTTTTCTGAAGAGTTCAATGATTTTCAAGATTCAAATTCAGATTGTTGAGGAATTATTGTCAGCAATTAATTCAGAGATCTTGTAGCCGTTTTTAATTAATCTGGAGCAAGTGTCAAGGAATTTTCAAGGAATTTTTTATTGTACTTTCCTCCAGAAGACAATTGTAATTAAAGAAGTTATTTATGACAGGCTAATGGCTATCTTGGATAGAGGATCATTTCTATTCAGACAAAAGGAATAAAAGATTAGATTTTTCATTCCTGTTGTAGAAGAACAAGAAGTCAGAAACCTATTCTCTACAACAACAACTCTTACAACACAATTACACAAGAGAAAGTAAGAGAGTTGCAGACATTCTCAGTCTCAAAGATTCATACAAGAACACTC
Source organism: Platanthera guangdongensis (assembly GCA_039583875.1). Lineage (NCBI taxonomy): Eukaryota > Viridiplantae > Streptophyta > Magnoliopsida > Asparagales > Orchidaceae > Platanthera > Platanthera guangdongensis. The sequence continues at coordinate 157,591,603 of CM077154.1, forward strand.
ATCACAAAAGGAGATCAATCAACTGAAACTTTCAGATCTCTCTTGATTCAAGTGTTCAAAGGCCATCATCATTCAAGACTCCAGACACCTCACATTTCAGTTGTTGCTAAAATCATCATTTGCTGGAGATCAAATCATTTGAAGGCCTATCACCCTACTGCAAAGCTTCACTTCGTGAACAACTCAAGATCTCAGGGGGAGCTTTGACAACATCCACTATCTTCTCTCTGACTATTGACAGAGAAGATCTTCTCATCCCCCCCCCCCTCTCTCTCTGTTGTAAAGGGTTTTTCAAACTCCCTTCAAAAGTTTGTGATTGGTTTCTGAGACCTTATCAAAACTCAGTGGTGGCAAGACACGTGATCAAAAAATCTGGTTTGGTTTTTGAGCACCTTATCAAAAGCTCATTGGTGCCCAGGACACCTGATCAACTCATCCTGCAGTGGATTCCTACCTAGGGTGGTAGAAGAGTGGATGTACCTAGGTTGATTGGGGAACCACTATAGCTCCTTGTGTCATCTGGTTGCTTACTTTATTTTTGTTTCTGGCTGTGGCTTGTGAGTGCTTTGTGATTACTTCTTGTTTAGATTACTTTATATTATTTGCTTCCCTGTTCACTTAGGATTACAACAACTATTGTAAAATGTTTTTAGCAAGCACCATACTCTATTCACCCCCCTCTAGAGTATATCAGATCTAACTTGCACTTTGAAACTCTGTCTAGTTTCCTCATTGAGAACAAATTCTCAAGGGGGAAAATTGACAAGACTCTATTTCTTAGGGAATCTAAAGGAAAGATTATCCTAGTCCAAATATATGTTGATGACATAATATTTGGGTCTACTGAAAGTAATCTTTGTAGAACGTTTGCAAAACCTATGCAAGGAAAATTTGAAATGAGCAGTATGGGAGAACTTAAGTTTTTCTTGGGTCTCCAAGTAAGACAGACTGAAGATGGCTTGTCCATAACTCAATCTAAGTTCACCCTAGAGTTAATAAAGAAGTATGGTATGGAATCATCCACTACCATGCGAACTCCTATGAGGTCAAGTGTGTGTCTAAGCAAAGATGATGCAGGGAAACCTGTAGATGAAACGTTGTATAGAGGGATAGTTGGCTCCCTTCTATATCTGACTGCTAGTAGACCAGATATCATATATGCTACATGTGTTTGTGCTAGGTACCAATCATGTCCTAAAGAATCTCATCTGACTGCAGTCAAAAGGATTTTGAGATATCTTAAGGGCACCCCTAATCTAGGCCTTTGGTACCCTAGGAATGGAGATTTTCTACTTACAGGCTATTCAGATGCAGATTTTGCAGGTTGCAAGGAAGATAGAAAAAGTACTACATGCATCTGTCAATTTCTAGGTGGAAGACTAGTATCTTGGAGCAGTAAGAAGCAGACCAGTATGGCAATCTCCATAGCTGAGTCAGAATATGTTGTTGCAGCAAGCTGTTGTGCACAACTTTTGTGGATTCAGCACCAGCTAGAAGACTATGGTATTCAAGTAAGTAGAACACCTTTGCTTTGTGATTCTACAAGTGCAATTTCTATTGCTAATAATCCTGTTTCACATAGTAGGACTAAGCACCTAGAAATTAGATACCATTTTTTTAGAGAACATGTAGAGAAAGAGGACATCTCACGAGAATATGTCAAAACAGATTATCAAATTGCTGATATGTTTACTAAGGCTCTAGATGAAACTAAATTCAATCAATTTAAAATTGAATTAGAAATGTTGAACTTAGAGTAGTTTAATAAAATTGGCTAAGTAAAATAGTGTCGACACAAGGAGTTGTCTGTGTCGACACATAGAAGTGGTGTCGACATTCCAGAGAAATAATGTCGACACATCTAGAAAATAGGTGTCGATACTTCAGAGAAGTAGTGTCGACACATCCAGAGTAGGTGTCGACACTTAGGTTCAACACAGATTTCATCGAGTGGAGTATCAACTAATCGTCGAACACAGATATATAAGTGTCGATACATAGCAGTCAACAATTATGTCGAGACATTAGAAGTCTGTGTCGACACTTAGGTTTAACACAGATTTCGTCGAGTAGAGTATCGACTAATCGTCGAACGCAGATGTATAAGTGTCGACACATCATAATTGGTGTCGACACATATAAGTAATCACTGTTGTCGAGACTTAAGTAGTCCGTGTCGACACTTTTTGTTGAGATTATATTATCCAGCAGGACACGTGTGTGTGGGACCGCATGTTTGGGCTTTCCCCATCGCGTTCCAGGTCTGGGTGTTGACCCCGATGGGCCCCCTTGTGTGGAGGAATATCCCCGCGGTCCTGTGGTTGGGGTTAATCCCACATCGCCCGCAGACTTCTCCACTTTGTGTTCATGTACCCCGCCACCCTTCATCTCAATACATGGGTTTTGAGATGAACTAATGGGTTGGCAGGTTCTAACTTGGTATCAGAGGAGGTTGTCCTGCTGCGGGGGTGTGTTGAGATTATATTAGCCAGCAGGACACGTGTGTGTGGGACCGCATGTTTGGGCTTTCCCCATCGCGTTTCAGGTCTGGGTGTTGACCCCGATGGGCCCCCTTGTGTGGAGGAATATCCCCGCGGTCCTGTGGTTGGGGTTAATCCCACATCGCCCGCAGACTTCTCCACTTTGTGTTCATGTACCCCGCCACCCTTCATCTCAATACCTGGGTTTTGAGATGAACTAATGGGTTGGCAGGTTCTAACTCTTTTCAACAGTGTCGATAGATTAAGAGGATTTTTGACGTGCCTTTTCACCTTCGTTTTTAGAAAGGTATAAATAGGTCCTCAACATTGTCTGTCGACACGCACTCTATAGTTTCGAGACCAAACCTTTGTGTCGATAACACTCTCATCCAAATTCAAGATTTCTCTAAACCCTAATGGCGCCCAAGCGTGAAGAGAACGTCAATGAAGGATATGAGCTAGTACTCAACGCATTTGAAAGATATGGTACCTAAACACCTAGAGGGGGGGGGGTGAATAGGTGACCTAAACCTTTTTAAAACTTTGTTGGCAGCACAACAGTTATTTCACAGATTACTACAGCTAACAGCAATTACAGAAATCAAACAGTCAATCCACAGCACAGCACAGCAGACACACTAATTTATAGTGGTTCCCCAATCTTTGGGTACATCCACTTTCCCCCTTCGCCTATCTAGCAGTGTACTAGATTCAGCCAAACTTCTCCACTATCTCAGAACCCAACTAGGTTCCTACACCTCAGGCCCAAAGCCTTACACTCAGCCACTAAGGCCTACACTCAGCCACCCAGGCCTACACTCAGCCAATTAAGGCCTACACTCAGAGTTCTTCAACTCCTACACTCAGGCAACCAAGCCCTACCCTCGGCCTTTATAATATAGGCTTACAATTCTCTCAGATCCAATGGATCCTACAAGTTAAAATAGAAATACAATAGCTAACTCTACAACTCAGAAAATAGGAGAGGAGATGAGAATTATTTGAAGAGTTCTTGGAAGAACTCAGTTAGATCCAAACTGACTTAGCTTCCTTCAAAGCTTCTTGAGTTAGAACTGAATTAGTCTGAATCCTCTGCAGTTGATCCTTGACCTCTTCTTCTTGAGATCCAGAAGATTCTGAATCCTTCTTCTCAGCCTTAGTTCCAAAGACTGAATTCTTGATTGGAGCTCTCTCTCTCCAACTTCTTAGATCTGCAGTTGGACTGACAGATCTTCTTGTGTTGATCCTCTGTATATAACTTTTCTGATTTCTTGAAGAATCTGATCAACCACTTTAAGTATTCTTCACAACTACTTGTAACCAACAATAATCAATCACACACTCTTTTTCTGTAAACAATGGGTGCCTATTTATAGGCTTCCTTCAAGGTAACCGGCTGATCCGGTTCATAACAGACTTCTGATTTCTCTGACAGTTGCAGTAGACCGGCTGGATCGGCAGCTGTCATGTCAACCAGTCACTTCTTGAAATTCTATAACTGTCAGATAGTGTCGAGACTTTCTGTTCTTAAGTGTCGACACTTATAGACTAAGTGTCGACACATGTTGTGTAAGTGTCGACACAAGTCTACAAGGTGTTGACACAATTCCTTGTATGTCTCGACACAGATTCTTCTGCATGTGTCGACACTGAAATTGAGTGTCGACACAAGTCTTGTTCTTCATTCTTTAACTGTATTCTTCTAAGTGTCGACACATATTCTTTGTGTCGACACAACTTCATGTGTTGAAACTGTCAAGTGTCGACACTGCTTCTTGGTGTCGACACAAGTCTTCACTTTTGTTTCTTCAGCTGAGTGTCGACACATTCCTTTAGTGTCGACACTTGTACTTAGAATATTTTGTAACTTTTCTGTTCTTTGCTAAGTGTCAACACAGCTCCTTGTGTCGACACTTTCTTCAAGTGTAGAGTCTTCAACTAAGTGTCGACACATTGTGCTGAGTGTCGACACTTTCTTCAAGTGTTGACTCTCCTGGTTGTGTGTCGACACATTGTGCTGAGTGTCGACACTTTCTTCAAATACTGACTCTTCAGCATAGCGTCGACACATTGTGTTGAGTGTCGACACTTGTACTTAGATTCTGCAGACTTTTGCTGAGTGTCGACACATCTTCAAGTGTCGACACTTTCTGGTGTAGACTTAGCTCTTCTAGGTGTCGACACTTCTGCTAAGTGTCGACACAGCTTTTCTGCATACTTCTTCACTGAGTGTCGACACAGCTCCAAGTGTCGACACTTTCTGTCTGGTGTCGACTCTTCATCCCAGGTGTCGACACAATGACTCCAAGTGTCGACACTGCTTGTCTGGGTGTCGACACAAGCTTTCTCAAGTGTCAACACTTTCCCTCTGGGTGTCGACACATGGACTTAGAAACTTTTAGCTTCAGTCTAGTGAATACCTAACCTGCACAAGTAACTCAAACACACATCAAATACATTATGATGTATATCATTGAGTTAGGTGAGGCTTCTTCAAATCAGGTACATTTGACCAATGTACCCAACAATCTCCCCCTATTTGGAGAAGTCATAACCCTTAGTCAATGATATACACCATTCATAATTAAAAAATTATAAAATGATGAAAAGCAAATTATAATCAGCAGGGTTAACATGAACATGTAAAACTTCACACATATACACATTCAACATTCCAGAACAAATAAGAAACAGACATATTTCAGAACAATCATAATATATTTATCATATATTGTTCTAACATAGTTCCTTATACATTTTCAATGTTGTACAAAAATGTTTTTCATTTAAAAGTTTACAACAAGCTTCAAGTTAAATTCCTAATCTATTTCAGATCAGGTTCTTTGATAACTATTCCCTTTCCAGCTTTAACTTGAGCTTTGACAGCAGCAGTAGTAGCAGCATCAGCAGGCTTCTTGCCTTTGGAGTCCTTCTTCTTTAGTTCTTCAGCCTTGATTTTTTGTCTCTCAAAATAATGATAGGGCTTAGGAAAGTACTTGCTAGGCTCCACAGCTGTAGGAGCTAGCTTTCCCATCTTAGCCTTCCTTCTATACTGGACAATGGCTTCCTGCCTGATCTCATGCTTCCTCCATTCTGCTTCTGAGAACCATTTATTCCTTTCATGAGCATTGTCCTTGGCTGCTTTCCAGGCTGTGAGAATGATGTTCCTAGAAGTAGGGCTCCATTGTTCAAAATCTGGTTTTTGCTCAGCCAGTTCCCTGAACTTCTTCTTTGACAGCCTTGTCTCTTCTTCTTTGTCCATAGCCTCTTGCATAGCTGCTGTAATAGGTTGAACAACCTTTTCTAAATGGACATTGTCCTTGCCTCCAGATGGGCTATACATAGTGCTCACCTCTGCATGAATCATTTCAAAATCGTGAGGTGGATAAATGACTTGAGCTACTTCTTGTGGCTCACCTCCAAAATAGGCAGGGTTCAGTCCAGATTCAGCAACTTCATTATCATCACACAGGGGAGGATATCCAAGTGTAGCCCTGATGGAATTTGATATCCATTTTGCATGTTCAGAACTGGCTTTGACTAACACCCTCTCCCCCTTTATGACTTCTTGTTCAACATGATCTCTTACATCATCTTTTTGGAACCTGATTTGGCCATCCAAGTACCTGATCCCCTCTTTAAAGAATGGTTTCAGCTTGGTAAGTTGTTCAGAGATTGCTTTCTGTGAATCTTGTATGGCAGTCTTGACAGCAGTAAGCTCAGCTTGAAAGAGTTTATCAAAATTAGCCTTTGCAGCATCAGTAGAAGTAGATGTTTCAGCAGACTTATTCTTTAATTCAGTTACTATAGCATTGTGGGATGCAGTCAAATTATCATTCATCCTCAATTGATTTTCCAGCACATATCCCTGCTTCAATGCTATATCATCTACTTTGTCTTTGATCTGTTCTTGATGTTTAGCCAGGAATACCACTGCATTTCCACCCTTGTGGAAGCAATCATTCATTTCCTTCTTATTCAGGTTCATCTCAAACCTGATTGACTTGATATCTTGAGCTAAATCAAACTGTAAAGACTTGTGGCCTTCATCAATATATTTCTCTATAGCCCTCCTTTGCTCATCCAGCTTAACTTGCATTGCTACCATTAAGCTGCTGTAATCTGTTGATGGAGCTTGTTGGACTAGGGAGTGTTGAGCAACAGTTTGTAGAGCTTTCTTATAGCTCTGACTCCTTCTTTTGAATACAAAGAACTGCTTCTTCTTAGCTTGCTCAGCTTCATCATCCTCAGACTCTGAAGTACTTGCTATATTTACCCTATCCTTAGGGCTTGAGGGTTTGTCAGCTTGCACATCTAGTGCCTTCTCAGTGTTTAGCCTTATAGGCTCTTCCTGAACATCCAAGTTCTCCCCCTCAACATCAGCACCCTTCTCTGCAGCTGCAGCAACTTTATCCATGTCAAAGTCCTCTTGATCTAAATTAAGAAATAGATCTTCCATTGTGTATTCAGCTGGAGACTGTGCAGGAGAAGTACTGGGTTCATCAACTACTTTATCAGGAACAACTTCTTGTACTACTGATGTGTCTTGGAGAATAACATCTGGTAGTTGATTTGTTTGCTGAGTTTGCTGATGGACATCAGACAAATCAGAATCTATTATAGAAAAATCTAAAGTATTAAGGTCAGAAAGTAGCTCTTGGATAATTATTGTAGCTTTCTCACTTTCCAGTGTAGATGGTTCTTCTACACCTGGAAGCGCCCCCTAGCTTAGATCCCTAGGGATGAGACTAGTGTGAGGCAGCTCCCCCTGAGTCTCAGCCACATCTTTAGCAGCAGGGGTCTTTTCTACTATCTCCTCCTCTTGCTCATCAGGTGTGAACACCACCTGTTCTTCACTTCCAGAACTGCTTGAGGACACTTGGGCCACAACAGCAGTTTTTCTCTTCTTCCTTGGAGGGGAATCCTTCTTAGAAACTGGCTTCTCTGGAGTAGGAACTTCCTTAGACAGTACTCTTTCCCATCTTGAAAGTATTCTCATATTCATCCTCCTAATATGATTGATTTTAGCTCCAGCAGCATTGCTCATGACCTCTGGTATTGTACCAGCCAGGTAGAGACTTAGTATCCTGCCCAGATTGGGCTTCTTCAGACTCTCCTTAACTTTCTCAAATACTACCATTGACCAATCTGTTTTGAGGTTGAAGATGATTCTGGTCATAACACTGAACATGGAGGCTGACACCCTGTCATGCCCTCCAGGTTTACTGAGGATAACTTTACCCACAACTTCTGACAGAAACTTTCCTTGGGTATTCATTCCTCTCCTGTTGAATACTGATCCTATCTTCAGCTTAGGATCTAGACCACACCAGGTAAGTGCTTCTCTGGTCTTAGATGTAGTCACTTCCTCTTCATCTTGAACTTTAGGTAGCTGAAGTACCTTTCTCAGAGACTTGGGTGAAATCTTGACCTTGGTGCCATGCACCCTTGATTTGATTCTGTAGCCTGAGTCATCTACAGAAGCTCCAGCAAGGAATTCGATTACCTCCTTCTTCCATATTTTAGTTGGTTCTTAAACCAGATACTCCAATCCAGAATCGGTGACTAGGGTTACCACCGATTTTATTTCTTGATTGCCATCGTCGAATGCGCCTCGCACGAGCTCATAGCCTTCGTTAACGTTCTCTTCCAGCTTGGGAGCCATTAGGGTTTGGAGAATTAGTCTTTAGAGAAGAGAAATGTCGACACAAGAGTTTTGGTCTCGAAACTTTTGAAAGCGTGTCGACAAACAAAGACAGAACCCTATTTATACCTTTCTTGTTTGAAGACGAACAGGCGGGATGAATTTCTAAAGATGTGTCGACACTGGCAAGAAGTGTCGACACTGACTTATAATGTCTCGACACTCATGTGTCGACACAAGTTTAAGTCATCAGATTTGATGTGTCGACACTTGGTGAAGTGTCGACACCTCACTACTCGACATGTAGTCGAGACTTTACTTAGAAAATTCTGAGTAAAACTTAAGTGTCGACACCTTATTGAATGTGTCGACACCAACGCGACATGTGTCGACACTAACATTCTGAAATGTCGACACCAACTTCCTAGATGTGTCGACACCATTTTCCTGAAGTGTCGACACTTACTATTCTGTGTCGACATAGACTTGTCTTATGTGACGACACCTTTTTACTTAGCCAATTTTTTAGTTCTGTAAACTTAGTCTAAGTTTATCATACCTAGTTCAATTTTGAACCTATTGAACTTAGCTTCTTCTAAGGGCTTAGTAAACATATCTGCTATTTGATTATCAGTTTTAACATATTCAAGTGCAATATCATTTCTTTCTACATGCTCCCTAAGAAAGTGATATTTAATCTCAATATGTTTAGTTCTACTATGTGATACAGGATTGTTAGCTATTGAAATAGCACTAGTAGAATCACAGTAAAGTGGAGTTCTACTTACCTGAAATCCATAGTCTTCTAACTGATGTTGAATCCATAGAAGTTGAGCACAGCAACTTCCTGCAGCTACATATTCTGACTCAGCTGTGGAGATAGCCACACTGGTTTGCTTCTTACTACTCCATGAAATGAGTCTTCCACCTAGGAATTGACAGGATCCAGTAGTGCTCTTTCTATCTTCTTTGCATCCTGCAAAGTCTGCATCTGAATAGCCTATTAGATCAAAATCTCCATTCCTAGAGTACCAGAGGCCTAGATAAGGAGTGCCCTTTATATATCTCAAGATTCTCTTGACTGCAGTCAAGTGAGACTCTTTAGGGCAGGCTTGATACCTGGCACAAACACATGTAGCATACATAATGTCAGGCCTACTTGCAGTCAAGTATAGTAGGGAGCCAACTATCCCTCTATACAAGGTTTCATCTACAGGTTTCCCTGCATCATCCTTGCTTAGAGACATACTTGACCCCATAGGAGTCTTCATGGTACTGGAGGAATCCATACCATATTTCCTTATGAGTTCTAGGGTGAACTTGGACTGACATATGGATAAACCATTTTCAGTCTGTTTAACTTGGAGACCCAAGAAAAACTTCAGTTCTCCCATACTACTCATCTCAAATTGACTTTGCATAAGCTTTGCAAACTTTTTGCAAAGGCTACTTTCAGTAGACCCAAATATAATGTCATCTACATATATTTGGACAAGTATTACTTTGCCTCTAGATTCCCTAAGGAATAGAGTCTTATCTATTTTCCCCCTTGAGAACTTGTTCTCAATGAGGAAACTAGATAGGGTTTCATACCAAGCTCTAGGTGCTTGTTTTAACCCATATAATGCTTTCCTAAGTCTATACACATAATGAGGTAAAGTTGGATCAACAAAACCTGCAGGCTGCTCCACATAGACTTCTTCTTTCAAATTACCATTTAGGAATGCTGACTTGACATCCATTTGGTATACCTTGAATCCTTGATAGGTTGCATAGGCCAAGAACATCCTTATGGCTTCCAGTCTGGCTACTGGAGCAAAGGTTTGATCAAAATCAATACCTTCTTCTTGCCTATATCCTTTTGCAACCAGTCTTGCTTTATTCTTGATGATAACTCCTTGTTCATCTAACTTATTCCTATAGATCCACTTTGTTCCTATCACATTGTGATCTTTAGGTTTAGGAACCAGGTACCCAAACCTTGCACCTTTTGAACTGGTTAAGCTCTTCCTGCATTGCTTCAGTCCACTGTGGATCTTGTATAGCTTCTTCAAATTTCTTTGGTTCTATTTGAGACAGAAAACTTGAATATACTACAGCATTCTGATTTCTGCTCCTTGTCTGAACACCTTGTCTTGGATCTCCAATAATCAGCTCTACTGGATGATCTCTTAGATGTCTGTTGGCTGGAGGCATCCTTACTTCTGGTTGAACTTCTTCAGCATCTTCATCAAGCTGAGTTCCTTGTACTTCTACAGCTCCTTGTTCATGTAGTTCTCCCCCTGGACATAAGCCATCTTCTCCTACTTGCTGTCTTGCAGCAGGTACATCTTCTATGGTTAGCTTGTCCATCTTCTTAGTAAGACCTGTGGGGCTGCATACATTGCTAGACAACTCATTGTTAATTAGTTTTGTCTCATCAAAAATTACATGCACAGACTCCTCTACAACTTGTGTAGTCAAGTTGTAGACTCTATAAGCCTTACTATTATTGTTGTACCCAACAAACACTCCCTCTTGGGACTTGGCAGCAAACTTAGTTAAGTAAGACTTTCCATTGTTTAGTATGAAGCATTTGCAACCAAAAATCCTGAAATAGGATAGGTTTGGTTTCCTGCCTTTCATAACTTCATAGGGGGTCTTGTTTAACCTTTTAGTGATAGTAGCCCTATTTATCACATGGCATGCAGTGTTAACTGCTTCAGCCCAGAAATACTCTGGTAGTGATGAATCACTTAATAGGGTTCTACCAGCCTCTATCAAGGTCCTATTTTTCCTTTCAGCAATGCCATTTTGCTGAGGTGTTCTAGGTGAAGAGAATTCTTGAAATATCCCATAGTCTTCACACAGCTTTGTCATGCTTTCAGACTGAAACTCAGTACCATGGTCACTTCTAATTTTGACCACTGTACAGTTCAATTCATTCTGAATTTGCTTAACAAAACTATAGAAGACACTAGGTGTTTCAGATTTCTGCTTTAAGAAGAACACCCAAGAAAACCTTGAGTAGTCATCAACAACTACAAAGGTATAGACCTTCCTACCTAAGCTGTGAACTGGCATTGGACCAAATAGATCCATATGCAAGAGGTATAAACACCTCACAGCATCTTTGTTGTCTAAGCTTCTAAAGGTGGATTTAGTCTGCTTGCCCTTTTGACAAGCTGAGCAAATGCCATCTTTGACACACTTAACTTGAGGACCATTCCTCACTAACTCTTTGCTAAAGAGTTTGCTAATAGTCTTGTAGTTAAGATGAGCTAGCCTCTTGTGCCACTTGACATAATGAGAGATTGTCTCATTAGCTACAAGACAGACAGGAGAACCATTGTTCTCAATCATAATGTCTAAACAATAGACATTTCTCTTTCTATATCCTGTCAAAATGATCTCTTGATCACTTGACCTCTTGATATGACAACCATTTTTAACAAATGAGATGTCATACCCTACATCACTTAACTGACTTATACTAATGAGGTTGTGTTTCAACCCTTTAACATAAGCCACTTGAGTAATGGTAACAAGGTTTGAAGAAATGTTACCAAACCCTTTGATGATTCCTTTTTCAGAACCACCAAAGGTCACTTTAGGACCATTTTTGATTGGAATGTAGTCCTTCAGTAGTCCCCTTGTTCCAGTCATATGTCTGGAACATCCACTATCCAAGTACCATGTTGGGGTATGGCCACTTGGATTCACCTGCAAAACAAATTAATGAACCTTAGAACCCAAAGTAAACTTGGGTCCTTGGTGATTGTTAGTTTGCAACTTGACAAAGCTACCTGTTGGCTTTCCACCAAGTAACTTACTACTCATCTTGGCACTGGCATTGTGCCAACAGTCCATTGCAAAATGGCCAATCTTGCCACAGCACCAGCATTCAAACTTGTTGTACCTTTGCTTAGGTACAACCTTTGCTGTCTTGACTACAGCAGGCTTGTTGAATGTTAGGGCTTTGCCCTTGGACTTGGACTGATCCTGAACAGTTCTAGCTGGTTTAATAAAACCCAATCCAGCCTTTCCTTTATGATGAACAAATTCATCAATCAAGGGTAGCACTGATTTAGGTTTTGAAAACCTAGCAACTAGCTCTCTTTCCTTCTGGAGATTAATCTCTAGTAACTTAATTTGATCATTTTTATAAGTGATAGTTCCCATCTGAATCACAGTAATGTGTTTCAGCCTGGCTACCTCATTGAGCTTTTGATCAAATTCCTTCTCAAAGTCTGTTGCAGCTGCCTTTAGATCAGCAATTTCCTATGCCTGACTTTTGGCAAGGGACTTGCTTTTCTTATAGGCTTGTAACAGTACTTTATATTCATCTAAGAGCTGATGAATATCTCCCTCAGATTCAGAAACACTTTCATCACTTGATGAAGATGAATCTGACTCTGAACTAGAACTGAAATCTGAACTTTGAGTTGGACTTTGTACCTGACTAGGTCCTGGCTGCTCCAGGATTTTGGTACTTTCAGTCAATGCCATCAGTCCTTGGCACTGACACTCTTCTTGTTCATGGATTGATTCCATGATCTGCATAAACTCCTCTTCTTCTTCAGCAAATAGCCCTATGTAGGCTTCAGCATCTGTCTCAGTGTCTGAAGAAGAAATGTCTGAAAGAGTCTTCTCATTCTTTGCAACAAAGGACTTCTCCTTCTTTCCTTTGAAGTGAGTCTTCTTTCTGTCACTGGATTCTTTTCTTCTCTCAGGACAATCTGCAATAACATGCCCCTGTCTATTGCAGCAGTAACATACTATCTTAGACCCAGTTGCCTTGCTAGTCTTTGTCTTTTTTTTGTCCTTCTTTGAAGGCTTCTTCTCCTGATACTGAACTTCTTTCCCTTTGGAAAATGAAGGTCTGGACCTCCACTGTTTCTTCTTCAGGAATTTCTGAAAATGTCTGGTGAATGCAGCAAAGTCTTCATCACTTTCACTGCTTGTAGACTTTGTACTAATAGACTCATCTGATTCTGATTCAACTACCTCTGGAGGAGGAGTTGATGACTTAGTCCTGCCCTTTCTAGGTACTTCTGACTTGAAGGCAACAGTCCTTTCCCTGTGCTCAGTCCTTGTTGATTTTTCCTCCTCTTTTCTCACAGACAACTGCATTTCATAAGATAACAACTTGCCAAACAGTGTGGGAGGAGGAATTTCTGCCAACTTTGCCATTTCCCTTATGGCACAGATCTTGGTGTCCCAATCTTTAGTTAGGGACCTTAAGAACTTATCATTCAGTTCATAGTTTGTGAACTCTCTTCCATAGGACATGAGTTCATTAACAATTCTGTAGAACTTTTTGTAGCATTCAGTGATGCTATCTCCTCTTCCTTGCCTAAAGCTCTCATACTCTTGATTAAGCAAGGACTTCCTATCTTGCCTAACTTCTTCAGAACCTTCCATATAGACAATGAGGGTATCCCACATTTCTTTGGCTGTTTTACAGTGAATTAGGTTCTGAAAAGTTGCATCATCAATGGCACTTACTATTATGTTTTGTGCCCTTTTGTCCATAGTGGCTAGGACAATTTCATCCTTGGTCATCTCAGAGAAATCCTTTGGAGTCCTCTGATTTGCATCCAATACTGAGATCTTCATGGGCACATATGGCCCCTCTTTGACTGTGATGTAGATTCTAGGGTCTGAGGCCTCCATGAATAGCCTTACCCTCTCTTTCCAGATTCCAAAAATCTCCTTTCTGCATATGGGCAGTTTCATTGAACCCAATTCCTTGTGATTCTCTGAAGAACCCATGTTTCTTGATTTTCTTGAAACTGTGTTCTGACTTATCCTAAATCTGCCAAACTGGATCTCCTCAGACAGTTAGTCCTTTTTGAGTAACCTCCCTCTGATACCACTTGAAAGATATGGTACCTAAACACCTAGAGGGGGGGGGGTGAATAGGTGACCTAAACCTTTTTAAAACTTTGTTGGCAGCACAACAGTTATTTCACAGATTACTACAGCTAACATCAATTACAGAAATCAAACAGTCAATCCACAGCACAGCACAGCAGACACACTAATTTATAGTGGTTCCCCAATCTTTGGGTACATCCACTTTCCCCCTTCGCCTATCTAGCAGTGTACTAGATTCAGCCAAACTTCTCCACTATCTCAGAACCCAACTAGGTTCCTACACCTCAGGCCCAAAGCCTTACACTCAGCCACTAAGGCCTACACTCAGCCACCCAGGCCTACACTCAGCCAATTAAGGCCTACACTCAGAGTTCTTCAACTCCTACACTCAGGCAACCAAGCCCTACCCTCAGCCTTTATAATATAGGCTTACAATTCTCTCAGATCCAATGGATCCTACAAGTTAAAATAGAAATACAATAGCTAACTCTACAACTCAGAAAATAGGAGAGGAGTTGAGAATTATTTGAAGAGTTCTTGGAAGAACTCAGTTAGATCCAAACTGACTTAGCTTCCTTCAAAGCTTCTTGAGTTAGAACTGAATTAGTCTGAATCCTCTGCAGTTGATCCTTGACCTCTGCTTCTTGAGATCCAGAAGATTCTGAATCCTTCTTCTCAGCCTTAGTTCCAAAGACTGAATTCTTGATTGGAGCTCTCTCTCTCCAACTTCTTAGATCTGCAGTTGGACTGACAAATCTTCTTGTGTTGATCCTCTGTATATGACTTTTCTGATTTCTTGAAGAATCTGATCAACCACTTTAAGTATTCTTCACAACTACTTGTAACCAACAATAATCAATCATACACTCTTTTTCTGTAAACAATGGGTGCCTATTTATAGGCTTCCTTCATGGTAACCGGCTGATCCGGTTCATAACAGACTTCTGATTTCTCTGACAGTTACAGTAGACCGGCTGGATCGGCAGTTGTCATGTCAACCAGTCACTTCTTGAAATTCTCTAACTGTCAGATAGTGTCGAGACTTTCTGTTCTTAAGTGTCGACACTTATAGACTAAGTGTCGACACATGTTGTGTAAGTGTCGACACAAGTCTACAAGGTGTTGACACAATTCCTTGTATGTCTCGACACAGATTCTTCTGCATGTGTCGACACTGAAATTGAGTGTCGACACAAGTCTTGTTCTTCATTCTTTAACTGTATTCTTCTAAGTGTCGACACATATTATTTGTGTCGACACAACTTCATGTGTTGAAACTGTCAAGTGTCGACACTGCTTCTTGGTGTCGACACAAGTCTTCACTTTTGTTTCTTCAGCTGAGTGTCGACACATTCCTTTAGTGTCGACACTTGTACTTAGAATTTTTTGTAACTTTTCTGTTCTTTGCTAAGTGTCGACACAGCTCCTTGTGTCGACACTTTCTTCAAGTGTAGAGTCTTCAACTAAGTGTCGACACATTGTGCTGAGTGTCGACACTTTCTTCAAGTGTTGACTCTCCTGGTTGTGTGTCGACACATTGTGCTGAGTGTCGACACTTTCTTCAAATACTGACTCTTCAACATAGCGTCGACACATTGTGTTGAGTGTCGACACTTGTACTTAGATTCTGCAGACTTTTGCTGAGTGTCGACACATCTTCAAGTGTCGACACTTTCTGGTGTAGACTTAGCTCTTCTAGGTGTCGACACTTCTGCTAAGTGTCGACACAGCTTTTCTGCATACTTCTTCACTGAGTGTCGACACAGCTCCAAGTGTCGACACTTTCTGTCTGGTGTCGACTCTTCATCCCAGGTGTCGACACAATGACTCCAAGTGTCGACACTGCTTGTCTGGGTGTCGACACAAGCTTTCTCAAGTGTCGACACTTTCCCTCTGGGTGTCGACACATGGACTTAGAAACTTTTAGCTTCAGTCTAGTGAATACCTAACCTGCACAAGTAACTCAAACACACATCAAATACATTATGATGTATATCATTGAGTTAGGTGAGGCTTCTTCAAATCAGGTACATTTGACCAATGTACCCAACAGCATTTGACCATGCGGAACCAGAGATTAAGGATGTTATAATCCTAATTGCAGAGAATGGGTTGGAAGTTCTAGTTTCAGAACCAACCAAGATTTGGAAGAAGGAAGTACTAGAATTCTTTGTTGCAGCTATTCTAGATCAGGCTGAACTCAAAATTCGATCCACAATCCATGGAGTAAAAGTAAAACTCACCCAGAAGAGTTTAAGAAAAGTTCTTCACCTGCCTAAAACATAAGAGGAAGAAGATGTACCAGCATCAAAGCTAATGGAAGCACTTCAATGGTGTGGACTTCATTCCACCATGAAGATTGGCTCAGTATTTAACAGGAAAGGCATGAATATGCAAGGAAAGTTCTTATCTGAAGTGGTAGGAAAGGTGATTCTGTGCAAGCCAGGTGGGCATGATAGGATATCAGCTCACATATGCAGCTTAATGACAAGGATCATCTTTAAACAAAAAACTGATTGGTCAGTAGTTATTTTTGAGAAGATTACTGAAAGCATTAAGAAGCCCAATCTGGGTAGAATTATGAGCTTGTACTTAGCTGGAACTATTCCAGAAGTAATGGAACAAGCAGCTGGTTTTAAAATTAATCACATGAGGAGGATGGACATTAGGATTATCTCAAGATGGGATAGGGTCCTAACTAAGGACATGCCTGATGAGGAAAGGCAAGAAGTTCCAGAAAAATCAACAGCACAAGAAGTTCGTGCACAAGACCCTGCAGATGAAGCACAAGTGCAGGGGGAGCAACCATCTGCAAGCCCCATTCACCTGGATCCACTCCAGGGGGAGCCTCAACATGAGTAAGTGCCAACTCACTTGGACAGTGAAATGGCAACATAAACCATACTTGAGGTAATACATGAAGTAAATCAAATAAATTTCAATAATGAAGATGAACTGCTAACTGAATATTTAATTGATGTTGACCAGCCAACTCAATTAAACATTCAAGCACAAGATGTTATCTTGGAAGATACATCTGCTGCTCTAGAGATCATAGTGCCTCAAGTTACCACTCAATAAGAGTATACCTTAGAAGAGCTGTTTCCTGATATTGAGGGGGAGCATGCTGGTTTTGAGGGGGAAAAACTGCTTTTGAGGGGGAGCAAGTAGAAACTCTTAAGGAGACTACAAGAAATGAGGAGGAGCAAATTAGAACTTAGGCTGAGGAGAAAAGGACTCAGGGGGAGCTACCTAAGACTGCAGAGGACTTGCCTCCTAGTCCAAAGGATAGAGTAGATATAGCCAGTACCTCTAACTCTGAGAATGCAGCTGAGGTTCAAGCCAAGAAAAGGAAGCTCATGGTCTTCAAGAGAAGGAGTCAAAGCTACAAGAAGACACTACAAATAGTTGCTCCAGAGCCTTCCCCAACAGTTGATTACAGTTCATTGTTAATATCTTTACAAGTGAAGTTGGATGAGCAAAGGATAGCAATGGAGAAGTATATGGATGAGACTCACAAAGATCTCCAATTCTCCTTGGCTCAAGATATAAAATCTATAAGATTTGAAGTGAATCAAAATAAAAAGGAAATGACTGATTGTTTTCATAAAGGGGGCAATGTAGTGGTTTACCTAGCTACCCATCAAGAAAAGATAAAGACTCAAGTGGATGATATAGCAGTGAAGCAGGGATATGTCTTAGAAAATCAGATTAGAATGAATGATAATTTTACTGCATCCCATAATGCAATTGTTACTGAAATGAAGAATGTTGCAACTGCCCCAGCTGAGGACAAGAATAATGCTAAGGCAGAGTTTGATAAGCAATTACAAGAAGGAATAGCTGTTGTTCAAATAGCTATCAATTATTCCCAAAAGACTATTTCTGCACAGCTCCTGAAGTTAAAAGGTTTTTATAAGGATGGAGTTAATTTTCTAGATGAACAAATCAGATTTCAGAAGGATGATCTTAGAGATCATATGGCTAGAGAAGTCATAAAGGGGGAGAGAGTACTAGTCAAAGCTGGATCTAATCATGTTAAATGGATTTCTAATAGCATCAGAGCCACACTTGGATATCCACCCCTGTGTGATGATGATAATGTGGCTGAATCTGGTATAAATCCTGCTATTTTTGGAGGTGAGTAAGCTGAAGTTGCTCAAGTAATCTATCCTCCAGCAGATTTTGACATGATACATCATGAAGTACAATCTATGTACAGTCCTCCTGAAGGAAATATGAATATTATTCTTAAGAAAGTAGACAAGGCAGTGCCTGAGGAAGGTTTGACCAAAGAGCAAGAAGCTCTATTGTCCAAGAAGAGATTCAGAGAACAAGCAGAGTTAAAGCCAGATTTTGAGCAGTGGAGCCCAACATCTAGGAATATTATACTGACTGCTTGAAAAGCTGCAAAGGACAATACCCTAGAGAGGGGCAAATGGTATTCTGAACAAGAATGGAGAAAATATGAAGTCAGGCAAGAAGCCATAGTTCAGTACAGATGAAAGGCAAAACTTGGGAAGCTACCTCCTAATGCACAGGAGCCTAGCAAATATTTTCCAAAGCCTTATCATTATTTTGAAAGACAAAAGATAATGGCTGATGAGCTAAATAAGAAAGATCAAAAGGGCAAGAAGCCAGTTGATGACACTGATGTTCCAGTTCAAGCCAAGATTCAATCTGACAACGACATTGTCATCAAGGAGCTAGAGCAGGCTTAGATTAGATTTACTAGATTTTATCACATTGTAAAATTTAGTGTCTAAAATCTATGTAAACTTCTATTAAAGAAACTTTTGTAGTTGAAGCAAAACATGATTAATACTTGTTCTGTGTTAGCATTATTATTATTCTGTGATGATTTGTTTCATATGTTTTGTTATAATTATTTACCCTGTCATATAATGTTGTTATACATCATAATGTGTATTTGTTATGAATGGTGTATATCATTGACTAAGAGTTATGACTTCTCCAAATAGTGGGAGATTATTGGGTACATTGGAAAATGTGTACCAGATTTCAAGAAGCCTCACCCTACTCAATGATATGCATCAAGGTGTATTTGATGTGTTTTGAGTTTATATGTGAAGGTTAAGTAATTGCAGGAAATGCAGAAAAATTTCTAAGTCCATGTGTCGACACCTAGAGAAGTAGTGTCGACACTTATGAAGGCTTGTGTCGACACTAGAGAAAAGTTGTGTCGACACTTGGAGTTAGCTGTGTCGACACCAAGAAACGCTTTGTCGACACCAGAAGAAATTGTGTCGACACCAGGAGGCAGTGTCGACACAGAGAGTAGCAAAGTCGACATCAACTGTGTCGGCACAAAAAGTCAGTGTCGACACACAGGAATACTTAGTCGACATCAAATGTGTCGACACCAAGAGACAGTGTCGACACACAGAAGTATTTGTCAACATCAACTGTGTAGACACACAGGACTTGTGTCGACACACAACAAAGCTTCAACAAAGTTAAAGTAAATAAGTACTTGTGTCGACACAAAGGAGATGTGTCGACACTCAGCAAGTTTCAACAAAGTTAAAGAGAAGAAGGCTTGTGTCGACACAAAGGAGATGTGTCGACACTCAGCAAGTTTCAACAAAGTTAAATAGAAAAAGGCTTGTGTCGACACACAGAGTCAGTGTCGACACATTTTAAAGAAGCTGTGTCGAGAAGCTGTTACAACAACAGAAGGAGTTGTGTCGACACCACCAAGGCATGTGTCGACACTTAGTTCACTTGTGTCGACACTTAGTCTACTTGTGTCGACAAATAATGAAGATCAGACTCGACACTTTCAGACAGAGACAGTATTTTCAAGAAGTGTCTGGATGACTTGACAACTGCCATTTCTAACCGGTCTACCACAACTGTCAATGCTGTCAGAAGGTTGTTAGAAACCGGATCAGCCGGTTACCATGGAGGAAGACTATATAAAGGCCTTCTCCTTCAACAGAAAGATTGATTTTGGATTGATCACAGAAAAGATAGAAGATCTACACAGATTTCTAACAACACAAAAAAAGAAGAAGACCTTCGACAGAAGATCTAAGAAGTTAGAGAGAGAGAGAGAGCTCCATCTAAGAAGAGCAGTTGCTGAACCAAGCTGCCAAGAAAGATTCAGATTGTGATCTGAATCTCAAGTCAGAAGCTGACCGAAGATCAACTTCTCAGGAGATTCAACCCTACTGAGTTCAGATTCAAGAAGCTTTGAAGAAAGCTAAGAGAGGTTGATCTCTACCAAGTTCTTCGAAGAACTGTTCAAGAAGCCATCCATCCCTTCTCTCTCTATCTGGGTGGTGGTTAATTATTTTGTAAACACTATTTTCTATAGGATCTATTCTATATATGAGTTGTAAGCCTATTATATAAAGGCTGAGTGTAGGAGAATAGTTTCTCTGAGTGGTAGGGCTGTGAGCCTGAGGTGTAGGAGATTGTGATCTCTGAGTGTAGGCCTCGTTGAAGGCCGAGGTAGGGCAGTTGGCCTGAGTTGTAGGAGTGTGGATACACTCTGAGTTGTAGGAACCTGGTTTGGGTTCTGAGCTGTAAGATATGAGGATCTGAGGTGAAGTACATAAATTATGCCGAATCTAGTACACTACTAGATTGACGAAGGGGGAAAGTGGATGTATCCAAATCTTGGGGAACCACTATAAAAACTGTGTGCACTCTGTGATTGATTGTTGTTGACATTGTTGTGATGTGTTAGCAGTAGATTTGCAGTTTATTATTAGTTAACTGAACAACTTTTCTGCCTTAAAAGAAAAACAGGAATTACACCTATTCACCCCCCTCTAGGTGGTTAGACACTAATTCTTTCACCCTTTTTGCAAATTAATTAAAAGAAAAAAAAATTTTTGCTGGAAAATTATGGGAAAATTCGTAGCATTTTAATTATATGATTAAAACCCTGTTAAAGTATTTGAGAATTTTTGGATGTATATATAGGCTGAAAATCCCAATATGGCATTTTGGTTTTATTAATCATATGGACATATGTTAGTTCAAATCACTGTTTAAGAGCTTGAAATTCTGCATTTAGTTTCATTATATCGTTATGGAGCTCCAGTAATATTTCTAGAATTTCTGATTGTCTAAATACTGTACTTTATTTGGAAAGTAGTCAATTTGTGATTTTAATATTAAATGGATATTAAATGGAATTTCACATGGTAAAATTATGAAACCTGGTAGGAAGTCAAATTTAACCTCATGGAACATCTGATAAATTTCTTAGATAGGCTGAACCATTATAGATAGTACATCATGTGCAAGGTGACCCAGGTCACTCAATTTAAAGAATTAATGTAGGGGCTTAACTACTTAGAAAAATATTGAAATCCTAAATGGTCAACACCATTTACTATACCAACCCATGATAATTAATTAGAGGCATTTGGCCCATGTAATTGGAAGTCCTACTATACGGGTTAGTATTAGGTCATGGGGCGTGCTTAGCAAAAGTAGTATGTATTACTGGGACCCATAGGGGATACGATAGAAGGTTGAGTTGATAACTATATTAGAAAGATAAACCTTGGTTGGTGTCTCCTATGTCACTTCATAGTATCGAGTGATAGATTGCAAAACCCCAAGGACAGCAGCTAGAACGGAAACCGGCGGAAGACCGCCGATTCCCCAATAATATCCTAAATCATTAGGTTCGTTCCAAAGTAACAACGAGAGTTGTGTATGGATCATGGGTAAAAATTAATAAAAGTAACTATCCTTGCGAAAGGGAGCTTTGGGCTTCAGCCCATCGTAGTTCCTAGTGCCCCCGAGAGCCCTTCACTAGGCATGCCCTGGGCAGTCTTGGGATTAACCCTAAATTGCTAGGTATAACAAACATCAGACAAGAGTAGTCTAATAGTCTAAGAGAACATTGATGTAGATGCTCACCCGTGAAGGGTTGTGTAACACCCCCTATCCGTCGCATAGCATATAGTAGTATGTCCGGCCGGGGCCCGACGTCATATACCACAGACAGACCGGGTGGTTACTCAATGGAAACCATCCAACCAATCCAATGTCCTACACGGAGCATTCTAGCGCAAGCAGTTTTATAAGTTGCAATTAAAAGAACCCTTCAACAAGCATGAATGTCCACTAACAAGCCAAATAGGAATGAAGTACATACACAAGTAATGGCCTTAAGGCCTTACAAATGGTTTACTCTTATTACATGTTTTCCATACCACGGCACGCAGGCCGGTCATACATGAACAAAAGCAAGTAAACACTCCAATTAGGCCTTCGAGGGCTGGCTTCGCAATTTGGGCTTTAGCCCGCTATTGCCCGATTGGTCCAGCAGCACCTGCAAGCAACAAACCACCACACAGTGGCAAACAAAAGCAACGGTCAGCAATGTTGACCAAATTATAACGATCCCGCCCCCAATTCGGGGCGGCGATGCTCCTTCCCTGCACTTATTAGCATAACCAAGCTGTGTATAAATATACATTTCATCACAGGCGTAAGCTCACACGACCACACACCCCGTGCACTCAGGGCACATTCTCGGTGAATACGGTCAAAGCCCGTCGACTCACCACCATCCCCAGGACGGCCCAACAATGAGCAATTTGTCTTCTCGGCATGGGTCACGGTAATTTAAACCATACATCGCTGAAGACCCTCATCTATGCCAACGGCTCTAACTGAATGACATATAACGAGTACGGTTCCATCTAACCCGTACTCACATCGCATCGTTAATTTAAAACATATGCGCATGTCAAACTTCTGCCGAGTCTCATTTCCATCACAAAATCACATAACCCGGTTATGTTCAAGTTAGCTCGCAGGACATCAAGTTGGCAAGATCACGCATCCACCCAGTTTTCCGGGTGCACCTTAGGGTTAATCCCGAAGGCTCCCTGTTGCAATCTACCACGTAGAAAACCCGAAAAATAAGCATTCGCACGAAGTCTTCTCCGACATTTATGCAATGCAACATCACCGATCCAGACCAACATGTCTGGATAGACTTCACACATCATGCCTATGTCCGTTCTCATTTACGGACTCTACACAACGGGGACTTCACATATCTACCCGAAGGAACACCTCCAACTCACCGCAAACTCGCGAGAGCGGGCTTCCTATGCAAAAGAAATAGAGCTTCACATGCTCAAGTAGAGAATCGTTACCCTAGCATTCTTCCTTGGCGCCATGGAAATGCAAGCGTATGGAAAGCACCGCAATCTCCTTACCTTCGTAGATCCGAAGTCGGCTCACTATTTGGAGCTCTAAAGCTCCTCCAAAGACTGTATCTAGACTTCTTCTTCCTCCTTTGCTCTCCCCTCTCTCTAATATTTAGACAGAGAACACGACGGGAAAAATAAGGGTTCTGAAACCCTTCTCTCGGGTATAACCTCTTCGGGAATAACCACAGCCGTCGGATCCCACAAAAAGGGATGCACGGACACGATCCAGGTCTGACCTAGACGAATGGGGCTAAACACCGTATGGATCACCAATAGGAGCAGGACACGTCCACGTCAAAAATAGTGTCGGAATATTATTCAACTCCCGCCAAAACCCGTGTGTCGACATTCCACGCCGACAGAGTCAAACACGCCACCATCAGCCCCGCGCTCGACGATCATTGAACCAAGATCGTCGACCGCTGCCAAATCATCGTATGGAGATCTATAGCCCGATAGTCGAACAAAAAACTCTGGCCAAATCGTCGAACGCACTGCCCGATCGTCGAACCCAAAAAACTGCCTGATCGACGAACACGCGGCCCAATCGTCGAACCCACAGCCCGATCGTCAAACCCAGATAGCTGGCCCGATCGTCGAACACAGAATAGCTGGCCCGATCGTCGAACATGAAATAGCTGGCCCGATCGTCGAACACAGATAGCTGGCCCGATCGTCGACCGCAGCATTGTGACCAGATCTTCGACCGCTGCTCGACGATCGTCGAACCCAGATTTCTGCGTGATCGTTTTTGCCAGATCTTTGAACTACCCTGACATGCCCTGGGACACGCCCATGTCCCAGTCCGTGTACCCCTGCCAAATTCAAAATTTGGTACATATTCGTCACTCGTCTCTCTTTTGAGTTTCGGGGCGTTACAGCTCTCCCCCTATTAAAAAAATTTCGTCCACGAAATTACATAAAGGAAAGATAAGTACAAAATTAAATTGTACCTGAGCGGAACAACTCCGGATACTCGTCAAGCATAGTATACTCTCGTTCCTAAGAGAGCTCCTCTCGACCGCAATTGTCCCATCGGACCTTGTCCATCCTGATCTCTTTATTGCGTAGCCGCTTGACTTCCGAGTCTTCAATTCGTACAGGCTTGACCTTTGTCATCAACCCACTATCAATCGGCACTTGATCGACCGCGATCACTTGCATAGGCTCTTGCACCGCCTTCCGTAGCACCGATATATGGAATACATCATGTAAACCACTAAGCTCCACCGATAGCTTCAACCGATATGCTGCTTCACCAACCCGCTCCAGAACCTCAAACGGCCCAATGTACCTCGTGCTTAGCTTTTTCAATCGCCGCACCCACGAGACACCCTTGAACGGCTTGATCTTTAAGTACACCCAGTCACCCATAGCGAACTCCACATTCTTGTGCTTGGCATTATAGTACTTCGCTTGCCGGTCCTGAGCGATAAGCAATCTCTCCCGAATGGTTCGCACCAATGAAGTAGCATCCTCCACCTATTGATGCTTGTACAACTTTGACTCACCTGTTTCCAACCAGGACAACGACGCACGACATCTTCTACCATAAAGGGCCTCGAAGGGCGCCATTTGAATACTCGCCTGGTAGCTATTGTTGTACGCAAATTCCACCAAATAAAGATGGTCTTCCCATTGTTTTCCAAAGTCCAAGACACACATGCGGAGCATGTCTTCCATAGTTCTATTGACCCTCTCGGTCTGCCCATCCGTCTGCGGATGGAAGGCTATGATAAAACACAGCTTTATTCCCAACATTTGCGGCACAAGCCTCCAATCATTGGACGTGAACCGCACATCTCAGTCACTCACGATTCTGCGGGGCACAACGTGGAGCCGCACTATGTTATTCACATATAACTTTGCCAACTTTTACACCGGATCATCCTTCCTATGTGGAATGAAATGCGACACCTTCGTTAGCCGATCTACGACCACCCAGATGGCGTCGTTCCCCTTTTGCGACCTTTGCAAACCGTGCACAAAGTCCATAGTAATGTCGTCGAATTTCCACTCCGGAATAAGCAAGGACTTCAGAAATCCTCCCGGCTTTTGGCACTCCGCCTTCACCAAGGCGCAAGTTTGGCACTTAGCCACGTAGAGCGCCACATCCTTCTTCAAAGCCAGCCACCAAAATAGTTTCTTCATGTCACGGTACATCTTTATGCTCCCCAGGTGAATCGAGTACTTGGTATGGTCCGCCTCGTACAACAAATCCACACGCAAACTGCCCATGCTTGGGACGCAAAGACGACCATCTTTCCAAAGCAATCTGTCCTCCATAATGAATTGGGAATTTGACCCATCTAGAGCCTCTACCATGAACTGCTTCATGTGGTCATCCAAATCCAATGCCTGCCGAAACTGATCAGCCAGGTCATATTGAACTTCAGACCAATTCAAGAGTGTTTCAGCACTTGACTGCATATCTACACAAACAATCTCCAACGCCTACAACTCCCGAACCAACCGCTCGTCGTGGATCGACAGCCAATTGACTTGAGCTGGGGCCCGACGACTCAACGCATCCAAAACCGCATTACCTTTACCAGGCACGTAGTGGATCTTGAATGTATAGTCCCCCAAGAACTCCATCCATCTACGCTGCAGCATATTCAGATCTTTCTGATCAATCAAATACTTCAGGCTCTTGTGATCGGTGTCGATATTAATCTTCACAACGTACAAATAATGCCTCCACAACTTCAAGGCAAAAATCACGGCCGCTAACTCCAAGTCATGGACCAGATAGTTCCTCTCGTGCACCTTCAACTGTCTTGAGCCATATGCTATAACACTTCCATGATGTAACAGCACACAACCCAAACCACTGCCTGAAGCATCGCTATAAATCTCATAACCTTCGGTCCCACACGGCGAACTCAGTACAGGAGCCGTGGTCAACCGATATTTCAACTCCTCAAAAGCTCGCGCGCACTCCGGCGTCCAAACGAACTTCTGCTCCTTCTGTAACACCCCGAAACTCAAAGGAGAAAAGGGGGACGTTTTGGGCCAGTTTTGGGTTCTGGCTGCAGGCACACGGCCTGGGATACGGGCGTGTCCCAGGGCGTGTCAAGCATGTGTCGAGACTTTGGTCTCAACATTTTGTCGAGACTGGGCACACGGCCTACGACACGGGCGTGTCGCAGGGCGTGTCGACCCGTGTCGACACTTAGCCGCGAAGTCGACGAGATTCGCTCGACGATGCGTCGAGACAAGGCACACGGCCTGTGACACGGGCGTATCGCAGGGCGTGTCGACCTGTCTCGACGATCGTCCCGGGGAGTTGACGAGATTTGCTCGACGATGCATCGAGACAAGGAAAACGGCCTAGGACACGGGCGTGTCCAAGGCCGTGTCATCAGGTCGACGATCTTCACTCGACGAAGTGTCGAGTGTCGAGACCATGTACACGGCCTGTGGTCCAGGCGTGTTGAGGTGACACGGGTAGGGACACGGGCGTGTCCTCGAACCCGTGCAGTGCTCGGGTTGATTTTGGGGAAAAATGATGGGGTACACGGCCGGTCACACGGCCGTGTCAGGTGGAATACGGGCATGTCAGCTCGAACACGGGCGTGTTCGATACCCGTGTGAAGTTCCAGGTGATTAGATTTTGACGGCGAATGAGGCACACGTCCCTGGACACGGGCATGTGCCAGGCCGTGTTCGGTCCAGATTGGGCATTTCAGCCCCGAATCGAAGCCGTTCATTTCTTTAAGTGAAGATCCAACGGCTGGGGGTTGTTCTTGAAGGGATATACCCGTGAATGGACTTGGAAAACCCTTACTTTTCATAACTTCTCATCTTTCTAAAACCTTAGAGAGAGAGGAGAGCCAAGGGAGGAAGAAGTAGCTAGATCCCGCCATTGGAGGAGCTTCGGAGCTCCGAATCGCGAGCCGACTCCGGATCTACGGAGGCAACGCTAGTGCGGTGGTTTTCATTCGATTACTTTTCAATGGCGCCAAAGAGGAATGCTAAGGTAACGATCCTCATCTTGAGCATGAGTAGCTCTCTTTCTTTGCATAGGAAGCCCGCTCTCGCGAGTTTGCGGAGAGTTGGAGGCGTTCCTTCGGGTAGATATGTGAAGTCCCCGTTGTTTAGAGTCCGTAAGCGAGAACGGACATAGGCATGATGTGTGAAGCTTACCCGGACATGTTGGTCTGGATCGGTGATGTTGCATTGCATAATGCCGGAGAAGACTCCGTGCTATTGATTGTTTTTCGGGTTTTCTACGCGGTAGATTGCAGTAGGGAGCCTTGGGGACTAACCCAAAGGTGCACCCGGAAAACTGGGCGGATACGAGATCTTGCCAACTTGGTGGCTTGAGCCAACTTGAACATAACCGGGTTGTGTGACTTGTGATGGAAATGGGACTCGGTGGAAGTTTGACCCGCGCAAATGGCTTAAATTATCATTGCGATGTGAGCACGGGTTAGATAGAACCGTACCCGTTCTATGTCGTTCGGTTAAAGAGACCTAAAGGCACGTGGCACTTACCGTTGGCATAGATTAGGGTCTTCGGCCGTCAATGGCTTAAATTGTCGTGACCCAGGCCAGGAAGACAAATTGCTCATAGGTTTGGCCGTCCAAGTGGCGGTGGTGAGTCCGAAATGTCTATGGCTTTAATTGACGTGACATCGACCGGTTCACCGAGAATGTGCCCTGAGAGCACGGGACGTGTGGCCGTGCGAGCCCACGTCTATGATGAAATGGCTAAGTATATAAATTGCTCGCTTATGCTAATGAAATGCAGGGAAGGAGCATCGCCGCCCCGAGTTGGGGGCGGGATCGTTATAATTTGGTCAGCATTGCTGACCGTTGCCTTTTTTGCCACCGTTCGGTGGTTTGTTGCTTGCAGGTGCAGCTGGACCAAGCGGTCAATAGCGGGCTAAAGCCCGAATGCGAAGCCGGCCCTTGAAGGCCTAAGTTGGAAATGTTTACTGCTTTATTCATGTGTGACCGGCCTGCATGCTGTGGTTTGTAAAACATGTAATTGGAAGTGAAACATTTTGCAAGGCCTTAAGGCCTATTTTTGGGTATTTTGTATAACATTCCTATTTCGTATTCGTGGACATTCGTGCTTTAATGCTGGGTTCTTTGTTACAACTTTTATAAACTGCTTCCGCTAGAATGCTCTGTGTAGGACGTTGAGATTGGTTGGATGGTTTCCATAAGTGACCACCCGGTCTGTCTGTGGTATATGGCGTCGGGCCCCGGCCTGACCTACTGTTATATGCTATGTGACGGATAGGGGGTGTTACAATTTGGTATCAGACTACTGGTTTTGGTCGGGCTTAAAGTGAATTCGTGGGCGAATTCTTTTTAAGGGGTGGTGAGCACATTGTGTGCGTCATCGTAATAACGGTAAAAAGAACCCATGAATGTCCACTTAGGAATGAAAATACTCATGTTTGCGGAACCTGCGTGTTCCTATAATTGCTGTTTGCAATTTATTTGGTCGCTTAACGTTGTTTTGTACCACTATAGGTGACCAGAAGTGGTGTTGGGCCATCAGAACGCCGAGTTTCTGAGGCTAGTAGTGCACCGGATGTTGCTCCCGCAACACCTCTATCGGCTGAGAACATACGATTGGTGGCTGAAGCGGTGTTGGCCGTGATAAATGCGCAGCCTGCAAGGCAGACGCAGCAGCCCGCTCCTGCGATGGAGCAAGAACCTCTTCAAGAGGCTGAGCCGAGGAGAGTGGAGCAAGTGGTTGTGGAACTGGTAGTGCCAAGGAGGGCAAATGAGAGGCAGCTTAAGCTTGTAATGAGATTTAACCCTCCGTTATTCTCGGGGTTGGGAACCCCATCTCAGGCTGAAGACTGGCTCTCTATGCTGAAGAGAGTCATGACAGCAACGGAGACGGAGGAGTGGCAAATGACCACCATCGCTACGTTCCTTCTGGACGATGAAGCGAGGATGTGGTGGGAAGGATTGGAGCTGCATCATTTGAGAGGTAGACAACTGATAGACGTTCCGATGGAAGAGTTCTCGGGATTGTTCTTAGCAAGATACCTTCCTTCGACGCAGAAGATAGCGTTGGAGAATGAATTTCTGAAGTTGGTTCAGGGTGAGAAGAGCGTGGATGAATATCTCCATGAGTTCACTCGTTTGAGTCGATATGCTAGCTCCACCATCGTGGATGAGGAGCGCAAGACTAATCGCTTTTATGAAGGCTTGAGGGATGAGTTGAGACTACTACTTTCGGGGCGGATGACGCAGGGTTTCTTAACCTTGGTCAACACTGCCCTGTCCTTGGAGAAGGACATGAAGAACGTACAAGCAAAGAAAAGCTTGGGTGAGAAGAAATCTGAATTCAAAGTGCCGACTACTTCAAAGTCCGGCTATCGGAGGTCTTTTAAGAAGCATAGGACTTCGGGTCCAGCTCCTTCTGGTGCTTCTGGGGCGACTACGAGTCGGACCCCGGGCGCGTGTTTTACATGTGGAAAGACGGGACACTTTGCCCGTGACTATTGGAGCGGACGTCCTAAGTCCGAGAGAAAGCCGGGAGCTACTTATGAAGAGAAGGGAAAGGCGGTGGAGTCGACCGCATCCCATTATGCTCCGGCCCAACCAAGGGTCTATAATCTTGGCCAACAGGAGGCCATCAAACAAGCTGATGTGGTGACAGGCACGGTTTAATTTATAGCAAGTCAATTTATTTAAATACTTATTATGCACATGTTACCTTACCACTGCTTGTTTAGGATTTATATTGATTTGTGAAAATCCGGAACGAGCACTCTTCGATACGGGAGCTTAACACTCCTTCTTGTCCAAAGGATTTATATCACGCATCAGAGTCCCTTCTTTGATGGCGAAGGATAAGTTGGATGTGTTGTTGCCCAACAGGTGTTCGATGCGAGCGGATAGGATCTGCGATGTTAAGGTTCGTATTGGGGAGCAGGAGTTCGACCTGCAGGCATCTTTACTTCCGTTGGTGGAGTTCGACGCAATATTTGGCATGGACTGGCTCTCGGAGCAGCAGGCCCATATAGATTGTGGTAGCAAGGAAGTTAAGCTGGGAGCAAGTCATGAAATGACTTTTATGGGCTTAAAGGGGTCGAGAAAGACATTGATGTCTGCTCTTCAGGTGGTGAAGGCGGTTCGTGCTGGTGCAGAACTGTTATTTACACTAGTGGAGGTTACAAACTCGAAGCCCGCGTTGGATTGTATTTCAGTGGTATCGGAATACCCTGATGTGTTCCCCGCGGATCTTCCTATAGCCCCGCCTCAGCGGGAGATCGATTTTACGATCGAGCTAGTGCCAGGTGCAAAGCCTGTGTCACGATCTCCGTATCGGCTAGCGCCTAAGGAAATGGCGGAGTTGAAAGTTCAACTGCAAGAGTTGTTGGAGCAAGGGTATGTGCGCCCGAGTTCTTCGCCTTGGAGCGCACAGGTCCTCTTTGTTAAGAAGAAGGACGGAAGCTTGAGGCTATGTATTTATTATCGGGAGCTAAATAAGCTGACTGAGAAGAACAAGTACCCGATCCCCCGGATTGATGATCTTCTTGATCAGTTAGTCGGGTGGACGGTGTACTCGAAGTTGGATCTCAAGGCTGGGTACTATCAGCTGCGAATAAGGGAGAGTGATATCCCGAAGACAGCATTTAGTACGAGATACGGACATTATGAGTTTACGGTCATGCCGTTTGGGCTGACTAATGCGCCATCAGTATTCATGGATTTGATGAACAGGACGTTCAGGGAGTACTTGGACCATTTTTTGATCTTCTTCATCGACGATATTTTGGTGTACTCGCAAAGTGAGGAAGATCACTTCAAGCATCTTCATTTGGTGTTGGAGACGCTAAGGAGAAATCAGTTGTATGCCGAGTTCTCGAAGTGCGAGTTTTGGCTATCCTCAGTGGCGTTCCTCGGGCATATAGTGAGTGGAGAGGGTATTGCTGTGGATCCGGCGAAGATTGTTGCGATACGGGAGTGGCCTGAGCTTGCTACTGTAGCGGAAGTCCGGAGTTTTCTGGGGCTTGCCGGCTATTATAGGCGCTTCGTAGAGAACTTCTCGCGAATAGAGTTACCTCTCACTACTTTGACGAGGAAGGAGCATAAGTTCGTTTGGACGCCGGAGTGCGCGCGAGCTTTTGAGGAGTTGAAGTGTCGGTTGACCACGGCGCCTGTGCTGAGTTCGCCATGTGGGACCGAAGGCTATGAGATTTATAGCGATGCTTCGGGCAGCGGTTTGGGTTGCGTGCTACTGCAACACGGAAGTGTAATAGCTTATGGCTCGAGACAGCTAAAAGTGCACAAAAGGAACTATCCGATCCATGACTTGGAGTTAGCGGCCGTGATTTTTGCCTTGAAGCTGTGGAGACTTGTACGGTGTGAAGATTGATATCTACACCGATGACAAGAGCCTGTAGTATCTTATTGATCAGAAGGATCTGAATATGCTGCAGCGTAGATGGATGGAGTTCCTGGGGGACTATACGTTCAAGATCCACTATTTGCCTGGCAAAGGGAATGCGGTTGCGGATACGCTGAGTCGCCGAGCCCCAGCTAAAGCCAATTGGCTATCGGTGCATGATGAGCGGTTGGTGCGGGAGTTGGAGGCGTTGGAGATTGTTTGTGTTGATAGACAGTCAAGTGCTGAAGTAGTTCTGAATTGGACTGAAGTCCAATATGACCTGGCTGATCGTATTCGGCAGGCTTTGGATATGGATGCTCATATGAAGCAGTTCATGGTAGAGGCTCTGGATGGGTCAAATTCCCAATTCGTCGTGGAGGACGGGTTGCTTTGGAAAGACGGTCATTTGTGCGTCCCAAGTGTGGGCAATTTACGGGTGGAGTTGTTGTACGAGGCACACCATACCAAGTACTCGATTCACCCGGGGAGCACGAAGATGTACCGTGATGTGAAGAAACTGTTTTGGTGGCCGGGTTTGAAAAAGGATGTGGCGCTCTACGTAGCGAAGTGCCAAACTTGCGCCTTGGTAAAGGTGGAGTGCCAAAAGCCGAGAGGATTTCTTAAGTCCTTTCCTATTCCAGAGTGGAAATTTGACGACATCTCTATGGACTTTGTGCACGGTTTGCCAAGGTCGCAGAAGGGAAATGAAGCCATTTGGGTGGTTGTTGATCAGTTAACGAAGGTGTTGCATTTTATTCCGCATAAGAAGGATGATCCGGTGGAGAGGTTGGCGAAGCTTTATGTGGATAACATAGTGCATCTTCATGGTGTGCCCCGCAGTATCGTGAGTGACCGAGATGGGCGGTTCACGTCCAATGATTGGAGGATTGTGCAGCAAATGTTGGGAACAAAGCTGAAATTCAGCACAGCCTTCCATCCGCAAACGGATGGGCAGACCGAGAGGGTCAATAGAACTATGGAAGACATGCTTCGCATGTGTGTCTTGGATTTTGGAAAGCAATGGGAAGACCACCTATATTTGGTGGAGTTCGCATACAACAACAGCTACCAAGCGAGTATTCAGATGGCGCCTTTCGAGGCCCTATATGGTAGGAAGTGTCGCACGCCGTTGTCTTGGTTAGAAACGGGTGAGTCAAAGTTGTATAAGCGATCGGAAGTGGAGGATGCTACTTCTTTGGTGAGAACCATTCGTGAGAGGTTGCTTATCGCTCAGGACCGGCAAGAAAAGTACTATAATTCCAAGCACAGGAATGTGGAGTTCGCTGTGGGCGATTATGTATACTTAAAGATCAAGCCATTCAAGGGTGTCTCGCGGGTGCGGCGATTGAAAAAGCTAAGCCCGAGGTACCTTGGACCGTTTGAGGTTCTGGAGCGAGTTGGTGAAGCGGCCTATCGGTTGAAGCTTTCAGTGGAGCTTAGTGGTTTACATGATGTATTCCATATTTCGGTGCTTCGGAAGGTGGTGCAAGAGCCTACGCAAGTGATCGCGGTTGATCAAGTGCCGGTGGATAGTGGGCTAACGACAAAGGTCAAGCCCGTGTGGATCGAGGACTCGGAGGTCAAGTGGCTACGCAATAAAGAGATCAGGATGGTCAAGGTCCGGTGGGACAATTGCGGTCGTGAGGAGCTCTCTTGGGAGCGAGAGCAGACTATGCTTGACGAGTATCCGGAGTTGTTCCGTACAGGTACAAATTTTGGTTTTGTACATTTCTTTCCTTTATATAATTTCGTGGACGAAATTCTTTTAAGAGGGGGAGAGTTGTAACGCCCCGAAACTCAAAGGAGCAAAGGGGGACGTTTTGGGCCAGTTTTGGGTT
Source organism: Platanthera guangdongensis (assembly GCA_039583875.1). Classification (NCBI taxonomy): domain Eukaryota; kingdom Viridiplantae; phylum Streptophyta; class Magnoliopsida; order Asparagales; family Orchidaceae; genus Platanthera; species Platanthera guangdongensis. The sequence goes on from CM077154.1 coordinate 157,625,004, forward strand.
CTGGCTGCAGGCACACGGCCTGGGACACGGGCGTGTCCCAGGGCGTGTCAAGCCGTGTCGACACTGAGACGGGGTGTCGACACTTTGGTCTCGACATTGTGTTGAGACTGGGCACACGGCTGCGACACGGGCGTACTGTAGGGCAGTTATTCGACCTGTGTCGACACTTAGCGCGAAGTCGACGAGATTCGCTGACGATGTCGAGACAAGGCACACGGCCTGCGACACACGGGCCGTGTAACAGGGCGTATGTCGACCTGTTCGACGATCGTCACGGGTGAGTCAATACGAGATTTTCTCGACGATTGCGTCGAGACAAGGCACACGGCCTAGGACACGGGCGTGTCCAAGGCGTGTCATCAGGTCGACGATCTTCACTCAACGAAGTGTCGAGTGTCGAGACCGTGTAAACGGCTTGGGGTCCAGCGTGTTGAGGTGACACGGGTAGGGACACGGGCGTGTCCTCGAACCCGGTAGTGCTCGGGTTGATTTTGGGGAAAAAATGATGGGGTACACGGCGGGTCACACGGCCGTGTCAGGTGGAACATGGTCGTGTCAGCTCGAATACGGAGAGTGTTCGATACCAGTGTGAAGTTCCAGGTGATTCGATTTTGACGGCGAATGAGGCACACGGCCCTGGACACGGGCGTGTACCAGGCCGTGTTCAGTCCAGGATGGGCATTTCAGCCCCGAATCGAAGCGTTCATTTCTTTAACTGAAGATCCAACGGCTGGGGGTTGTTCCTGAAGGGATATACCCGTGAATGGACTTGGAAAACCCTTACTTTTCATAACTTCTCATCTTTCTAAAACCTTAGAGAGAGAGGAGAGCCAAGGGAGGAAGAAGGAGCTAGATCCCGCCATTGGAGGAGCTTCGGAGCTCCGAATCGCGAGCCGACTCCGGATCTACGGAGGCAACGCTAGTGCGGTGGTTTTCATCCGATTACTTTTCAATGGCGCCAAAGAGGAATGCTAGGTAACGATCCTCATCTTGAGCATGAGTAGCTCTCTTTTCTTTGCATAGGAATCCCGCTCTCGCGAGTTTGCGGAGAGTTGAAGGCATTCCTTCGGGTAGATATGTGAAGTCCCCATTGTTTTAGAGTCCGTAAGCGAGAACGGACATAGGCATGATGTGTGAAGCCTACCCGGACATGTTGGTCTGGATCGGTGAGTTGATTGCATAATGCCGGAGAAGACTCCGTGCTATTGATTGTTTTGGGTTTTCTATGCGGTAGATTGCAGCAGGGAGCCTTGGGGACTAACCCAAAGGTGCACCCGGAAAACTGGCCGGATACGAGATCTTGCCAACTTGGTGGCTTGAGAGCCAACTTGAACATAACCGAGTTATGTGACTTGTGATGGAAATGGGACTCGGTGGAAGTTTGACCCGCACAAATGGCTTAAATTGTCGTTGCGATGTGAGCACGGGTTAGATGGAACCGTACCCTTTCTATGTCGTTCGGTTTAAAGAGACCTAAAGGCACGTGGCACTTACCGTTGGCATAGATTAGGGTCTTCGGCGGTCAATGGCTTAAATTGTCGTGACCCAGGCCAGGAAGACAAAATTGCTCATAGGTTTGGCCATCCAAAGTGGCGGTGGTGAGTCGGAATGTCTATGGCTTTAATTGACGTGACATCGACCGGTTCACCGAGAATGTGCCTTGAGAGCACGGGACGTGGTGGCGTGCGGCCACGTCTGTGATGAAATGGCCGATATAAATGCCGCTTATGCTAATGAAATGCAGGGAAGGAGCAGCCGCCCTGGTTGGGGGCGGGATCGTTATAATTTGGTCAGCATTGCTGACCGTTGCCTTGTTTTGCCACCGTGCGGTGGTTTGTTGCTTGCAGGTGCAGCTGGACCAAGCGGTTAATAGGGGCTAAAGCCCGAATGCAAAGCCGGCCTTGAAGGCCTAAGTTGGAAATGTTTACTGCTTTATTCATGTGTGACCGGCCTGCGTGCCGTGGTTTGTAAAACATGTAATTGGAAGTGAAACATTTTGTAAGGCCTTAAGGCCTATTTTTTGGTATTTTGTATATAACATTCCTATTTCATATTAGTGGACATTCGTGCTTTAATGCTGGGTTCTTTGTTACAACTTTTATAAAATGCTTCCGCTAGAATGCTCTGTGTAGGACGTTGAGATTGGTTGGATGGTTTCCATAAGTGACCACCCGGCTATCTGTGGCATACGGCGTCGGGCCCCGGCCGGACCTACGCTATATGCTATGTGACGGATAGGGGTGTTACACCTTCCTCGTCAAAGTAGTGAGAGGTAACGTTATCCGTGAGAAGTTCTCTACGAAGCGCCTATAATAGCCGGTAAGCCCCAGAAAGCTCCGAACTTCCGCTACCGTAGAAAGCTCAGGCCACTCCTGTATCGCAACAATCTCGTTGGATCCACTGCAATACCTTCCCCACTCACTATATGACCGAGGAACGCCACTGAGGACAACCAAAACACCCACTTCGAGAACTTGGCGTACAATTAATCCTCCTTAGCGTCTCCAATTACCAAATGAAGATGCCTGAAGTGATCTTCCTCACTCTGCGAGTACACCAAAATATCGTCGATGAAGACGATCACAAAATGGTCCAAGTACTCCGTGAAGGTCCTGTTCATCAAATTCATGAACACTGACGGCGCATTAGTCAGCGCAAATGGCATAACCGTAAACTCGTAATGCTCGTATTTCATACTGAACGCTGTCTTCGGGATATCACTCTCCCTTATTCGCAGCTGATAGTACCCGGACTTGAGGTCCAACTTTGAGTACACCGTCGACCCGACTTACTGATCGAATAGATCATCAATCCGGGGGATAGATACTTGTTCTTTTCCGTCAATTGTTGAGCTCCCGATAATCAATACATAGCCTCAAGCTTCGTCCTTCTTCTTAACAAAGAGGACCGCATGCTCCAAGGCGAAGAACTTGGACGCACATACCCTTGCTCCAACAACTCTTGCAGTTGAACCTTCATCTCTGCCATTTCCTTAGGAGCTAGCCGATATGGAGAGCGTGACACAGGCTTTGCACCTGGTATGAGCTCTATCGTAAAATCTATCTCCAGCTGCGGCGGGGCTCCAGGAGATCGCTAGGAAACACATCAGGGTACTCCGATACCACTGAAATACTGTCCAACGGGGCTTAGGCTTGCAACCTCAACTAGTGTAAAGAACAGTTCTGCACTGGCACGAACCGCCTTCACCACCTGAATAGCAGACATCAATGTCTTGCTCGACCCCTTCAAGCCCTGAAAGTCGTATCACGACCTGCTCCCACCTGAAGAGCAGACATCAATGTCTTGCTTGACTTCCTTGCTACCGCAATCATATAGGATCGCTGCTCTAAGAGCCAGTCCATGCCAAAATATAACGTCGAACTCCACCAACGGTAGTAACAATGCTGCAGATCGAACCCTTGATTCCCAATTCGAATCTTCATGCCACAGATTCTATCTGCATGCATCGAACAACCATTGGGCAACAACAACATCCAACTGTCCTTCGCCATCGAAGAAGTACTCTGATGCGCGATATGAATCCTTCGGACAAGAAAGAGTGTGAAGCTCCCGTGTCAAAGAGTGCTCTTGCCGGATTTTCACAAATCAAAACAATTCCTAAACAAGCAGTGGTATAAGGTAACATGTACATAATAAATATTTTAAAGAAATTAACTTGCAGTTAAATTTTAAATTTTACCTGTCACCACACCCCTGTTTGATGGCCTCCTGTTGGCCAAGATTATAAACCCGCGGTTGGGCGGAGCATAATGGGACGCGGTTAACTCCACCGCCTTGCCCTTCTCTTCATAAGTTGCTCCA